>JARKIA010000327.1:0-165978 GCA_029289565.1 Mycena galericulata
ACTTCAACTGCTTGAGCTCGAGAACGAGCAGCAAATGGAGGACGCTGACGCATTTAAGTTGACTGAGGTACGTCTACCTGCCATTCCATTTTCGTTTTCGCGTTGCCCAGGTGACCCACGCCCGGCAGGAACAACGCCTCCAGCTCTTCAACTCTTTCCACAGTGTTAAGTTCGAGTGGAGCGATCTCGATGGCATGGCCTCCTCCTCGAGCTACTGTGTGCGTCTGGGGTAGCGCTCTCTTCTTGGACTGACATCACGTTCTGCTGCTTCCCGAACAGCAGCGCCCACGACAGTTCGCAGTCCTCACCAACACCGCATTCGACGACGGCACCGCGCGCCCCAGCGCCCTCCAGACTTCCTTCCTTGCAGCCTCTCCGCAGGTGTCCCACGACTCAACGAGAACTTCCCCTCAAGCGACGCCTTGCCCTTCCATCCGGCAACCTGTCTCGCCGTTGTCCACCGCCCCGACGAAGCATACGCCGCGCACCAAGTGTTCGTCAGTCAAAGAGCTCTTTGCGTCCCCTCCTTCGTCTTCCTTTTCCTCTCCCGAGCTGCTGAAGTTGTGCGTGCGGCTCACTGGTTACCGGTAACTAACTCTCACATCCCTTGCGATCTTCAGGGCCGTGAGAACTTTTCTGTGGACGGACAATCAATGGAAAGGAAACCACCGACAGCATATTGATTTGTCTGTGTCGACCGACGGGAGGCCTCCCAGGCTGATGAAACAACTCAGTAAGATCTTCCGCCGCGCCTAAGCAATCAATTAACTCTTTAGCATTCTTGCCCTCGGCAGGGGTGCAGGGTACATAACCACTCCGGCAAACTGACATTAGGGCAGCTGCATTATCAGACTTGTAGGCGCAGCCCGCACGTTTCGGCAAGCCTACACGTGAGTCGATTAGATTAGATTTGCCTTTTAAGGCAATGTCAGGGTGGGGGAGCCGAGGGTGAGTCCCTATTGCCGGGGATTTCCCGGACCGGCGGCCCGTGAATTCAAACTCCGCTCAGCAGTATCGATCACTGTCATCAGTATCGAGCCTTTGGCAGCAGTTTGGCTCCTTGGATCCGAATTACTGGGTGACAGCCAGCGGCTCGGATCTTGGATACGGTCATGATCATCAGTGTTGTCGAGGTCAGACAATAACGGTCAATAAAAGTCAATGACATTGACCCGGCAATGCAAAAACCCGGTCAATGACCGGTCATTGACCGGTCCGTGCCCGATTGAGAAATTGTTCCCACGCTAGCCTTGACGCGCGACGCGTCTCTTCCTAAGACTTCTACACTCTTTTTTGGCTCTTCCTAAGCCCCAGCCACAAACACTGTACCCTGTGTAACGAATATGCCCCCAAAATCACCCCTCTGGACCCTCTTTTGGACGAACAAAACCCAGTACGGGACCGACAAGCATCATGTCAATACATGGTGTCGATCTTGCCTAGATGTTATCGTCGCGAGACTACGCAACGCGGAGATTACTGCGGTCGCAAATGGAGCACCTACTCCTTTAGCAAAGACAGAAGATGCATGGTATACTGCGGGTATGTTATATCTGTCGCCAACGACAGGCTGTATAACTCGCACCTCCACTGGCAGCAATTGCAGACCCGTTGTGTCCGAGCCCCATGTCTGGGAAGATAGACAAGATGCGCAGACATGCGACAGCCTGTTCCAATCTCGCTCAATCCCCTGCTCGTATCAAACAATGGGATACAATATTTGCTTCGTTGGATAGCGCCAAAGCCACTTCCCAGTCACAAGGGTCAGCAGTCCCCAATCCATCCTATCAGTTCCCACATCAAGCTATCCCCGGACCCTCGCATATGCAAATGCCGCCTCCGGGCTCCATGTCTCCGCCATCCGGCTCACTGCTATTCTCTCCACTACCTCCCTCGCCTTCTCTATCCGGCTACAATTATCCGCCTTCACCCCACCTTGATAGCCCCAATTTGAAACGCCGTCGCACCTCGACCTCTTCATTTTCCCAAGCACCCCCTCCCTGGAGCGCCGATCAACAGGAAGAGTTTGGCCAGGATCTTTGTCGGCTCTTTGTTGCATGCGGCTGGTCTTGGAAAGCGGTCGCGAACCCCCAATTTAAACTTTTCTTTGACAAATACCTTCCTGCTGCGAAACTCCCAGACCGTCGTGTCCTATCGGGTCGAATTTTAGACAAGGAGGCAGATAAAGTCGTTGCTCGTACTCGTCAGTTGATCGAGGGGAAGTTGGCGACGTACTCCGAGGACGGCTGGACCAATATTGCCAAAACTCATGTTGATACTTCAATGCTGAGCATCGAGACTAAGGTGCGTTCAATGCTTTTACCTTCAGCTTTCGATACTCAAAATCCCAAAGCCCTACCTCCTCCGCACGCACGATATGACTGGGCGGCCGAAAACCGGCGACGAACTCTGGGGAATTGTTAAAAACGATTTGATCTATGCCAAGTCAACGTACGGCGTGGAGGTAATCGCGCTTTGCACGGACGACGGCCCAGATGGCAAAAAGATGTGACGTCTTGCGAAGGAGGAGATGCCCTTTCTCGCTACATTCGAATGCTGGGCACATCAGTCGAGTCTCATCACCGGCAACTTTCTATCAATCAAGGTGTCGTGGATGGGCGCGGCTAAGCTCGCAGTTGAGGTCATCAAGTGGTTCAACAATCACGGCACGGCGCTCGATCTCCTCCGTACACAACAAATGATGACTTTCGGTGAATTCCTTGCCCTTATCCTTCCCATTATCACACGATGGGTTTCGCAGTACTGCTCCCTCCGCCGATTGAAAAAACTGGAACGTGCCATTCGTGCTTGCGTCATCACTCACGAGCAAACATTACGCGTTTGTGCAGGCCGCAAAGAAGAGCAGGTCGACGCCGCGGAACGGATCATCGAGATTGTGAAAGACGATGGATTCTGGAAGAACATAGGACGGTGAGTTGATTTATATCGAATGAGAAACTCCGTGATAACGAGCACGCAGCATCGCTTCGAATCTTGAGCCTCTTGAGATTGCATCCAACATCCTCCAAGCGCCCACCTGTCGGCTCGATACCGTTCTTCTTTGCCTCGGAAATTTATTCCGCATTTTCGACTCTAACCAAGATGAGGTTGTCAAGACGACGGTGCAAGGGAGCCTCGAGCGGCGGTGGGGCAAGACCGACCAGGAGCTAATGATTTTAGCCGTGTTCTTGAATCCGTACATTCGTTCGCGTGCTTTCAACTCGGCACAGCTTCCACCCATGGCATTTTATCACCTTCTCCACCGCGCATATAAGCGATTTTATGGCCAGGACGCGAGTACCGACATCGATTTCATGCAAACATTCCAGTTATATTGCGACAATGATGGCTACTTTTCGCCTGACTCGATGTGGCTAGATGGGTATCGAGCCATGTACAAAGAAGCTGTAAGTTTATTTTTTGTTTTGTTTTCTATGCTCGCATTATCTTAAACTCTCTACATTAGAACCAGCCGATTGATATAATAGCAATCTGGAGGCGCATGGACTCTGGGACAGGTTTGGCCGGCCGTGGCGGGTTTGTCAAGCTCGCAATCCGGATCCTCAGCATGGTACCGAACTCCGCGGGACCGGAGCGCGTGTTCAGCATCTACGGTATCACTCACATCAAAACACCGAAACCGTCTCGACCCTCTCAAGGTCCACAAATCGACTACTGTACGGATGGATTGTCAAGAGAGTCATCGCACGGCCGGCCTTATTCCACAAAGGCGACCTCGTCGTTTCAGTCTAGCTGATGATCAGGATGAAATCGCTGCGATGGACGCCGACAATTCCGCCACGCCAGCTCCTGAATCGTCTGCCGTTGAGATGGATTTTACAGTGATGGCTGATATGTTGGTCGATCTGGCGACGCGGGAAGAAGCGGAAGACGCGGCAGCCGAGCTACTTCCTCCCGTTGCAACTTGCGCTCCTCCACCCCCTCCATCAGCCTCCGAATCCGTGACGAATCCCGCGCTCCGCATTCCCGCCTACAAGAAGATCAAACTCGCGGATCTATTCTCGTATCCAGCTGCAGGAACACCCGCCAATGAACTGGATTTTTTCTGGAATGGCGGAATCAGTGGTCTGGAAGAGGAGGAGAAGGAGTTGGCTGCAGAGGCGGAGGGTGCGTCGTCACCGACCGATGGGTTTAACGAGACTGCCTCCTGATTGTATCGCATGGCTGTGCATTAATCATGATCCAATCCCTTCATCGTCTTCACAATATTGTAAAATGTTATGAAATACATGGGTGAATTCATCTATTGAGAGGCTGGATGGATCAGAGGGTCGTGGAGTTGGAAAAGACTGCAGAATTGTCGCGATCAAAATACCCCGGAGCTTACCGGCAATCAATGACCGAGGTCATTGACCGATCGGTCAATAGTCAATCCATTGACCTGACCCCTTTGACAGACCAGTATATACCCGGTCAGTGACAACACTGGGGCCCGGGTCATCAGTTGGTCATCAGGGTCCTAAGTTAAGAATTCACGTGACTATCATGTGCGTTTATCAGTAGATCCGACGTCAAGATTCTCCTCCTTCCTCCCACCACCACCTGCGGGTTTGCGAGAAAGATGGTCGACATCCTCCAGTGGGCGTACCCGGAAGACATCCCCGGTTCACGCTGCACCCCTGAAGACGGCCGACCCTACCAGCGTCGTCTTCGGCTCTGAACACGGTTGGCGGGCCGATGCGGTCAACTTTCAACCCTCACCTAGCGCAATTACGCAGGACCGCTACGTGTTAAGGCAACTGAAAGTGCACGATCAACTTTGGATATTGACCGGCGTTTTTGACGGTGGGTGGCTGTTCTTCACCCCCATAGCGCCGCGCCGGACATAACCGTGGCTTAAACACCGATCTCCTCCCCTACTGTCAGGTCATCTTGGGGACGAGACCGTCGAGCACGTCGCGCATCATTTACCTATCATCGTCGAGCAATTTCTGCAAGAATTTCTCCATGAAGAGGACCCAACCCACCGGGTTCATCGCTGACCTTCTTTCACGTTCTATCATTGCATTCGACGAGGCAATTGTGGGAGATATCCTGGAGCTCTTCGGAGGATCCGAGCGGCTCGCGGATTACTCTGACCAGCAGATCCGTGATATAATAAACGACCAAGGCAGGGGTGGGTAAAACTACAAGGCCAGGCTCTGCTTGTATGGGACAACCGCTCTCGTCGCGTTAACTGATCCAGAGTACGAAAACCTGTGGGTAGCCAATCTCGGCGATTGTCAAGCAGGTGAGGTGATACCACGAGCGCTCCGCACTCCCTACTGATGAGCGTTTCTGCTTTGTAGTTCTCGTCTCTCCGAAAGATACCCAAGAATGGGATGTGGACTTCATAACGACCGAGCACAACGGGGACAATGACGATGAGATCGAACGCGTCCATCGGGAGCACCCAGGCGAACCGGAATACGTAGTCAATCGCAGGGTGCTCGGTGCCCTTTCCCCATTCCGCGGTCGGCCCCTCCGGTTCACATAATTATACATCGCTGACAGTCATCCCATTTCAGGCCTCGGCGACGTCCCCTTCAAGCAACCCTCCTTCACGCAGCGCGTCCTCTACAATCTCGCTCCGGGCTTCAGCGACACCGCGCCGTGGGAAATCTGCCTCGCGCGCAACCTCACGCCGCCGTACATCTCTGCCGCGCCCGAAATCACGCACCGCAGCCTCGGGCGCGCACGGCCCCCGGGCCCACGGTACCTCGTCCTGGCGTCGGACGGGTTCACGGACCTGTGCCGCAGCAGGGGCCGAGAGCATGTCCTCGCCGCGCGGGCCACGCGCGAAGCGGACTCGCACGGCGAGATGCAGGGCAACCTTGCGAGCCGGCTGTTACGCCAGGTGATCGGAGGCGAGGATCGGGCAAGCGTGTCCTGCATGTTGACGCTCGATATGGAGATCCCGTGGGTCGACGATACCTCGATCGTCGTGCAGACGCTCTGACCCGCCATCCTAATCATCCCTTTCAAAATCTGTCATTTCATTGTACCATCGCTTTCGTTCAAGTTATTTTCCATGTTTTTCTATATTCTTGGACCCAGATCTAACACGGCGATACCCAGTCTCCTACTTAGCAGCGGTTTCGAGGTTCCTCAATATGGTCTGAATCCAACAAATATATGTTTTCACCCGTGTTTCGGTTAGGGTTAAGTTGTAAGCACGAGTATACTAACCCGGACTTGCACGAAAAGTGGTGTTTTAGCGATACATTTACGGTGTGAGGTGAGAGCGAGGAAAAATTCTGGAGATATGGATGGTGTTTCTGAACAATTCTAGAACTCATAAGGTAGGCGCAGTTCGCATCCATCGAGACACGTGCGCGTGATTGATGGGTGACAGTAACGTCGGAAAGCGCGAAATTTCAGAGGCCGGAAAACAAAAACACGATTTTATGCTCTGGCTACCTAGTACACTACGTATCCCAAGAGGCGTGCGATCTCCTTATCACGGATATATTCCCACGGGGTACCTACCCCCCAAATAAGGCAGGTCTGACTCAGCGGTGTGAGCTCGGCCACCCAACGGCCATCAACTTGCCAAACAGCTGTCACTAACCACCACCACGCACGCGCACGCTTGACGCGTCTTGCTTCCAATCTACCCAACTGGCGCGACTCGTCGCCAATCTGCAACAACCCAGATGGAAAGCTAATAACTCTGTGAATACTGTACATCATCCCCCACTGTCAAATAATGCAATTCTATCTTGGAAAAATGTGCCCGCTACACCTTCGCAAAACGCGTCTACATCTTGGAAAAACACGTCGACATCCACCTTCCGCATACCCCAAATTCCTCCATCCACCCCCCTTGATATAGAAAATGAGCCTAGACCTTCCGAGGTCGGAAGTGCTGCCGAGGGAACGCGCAGAGTTCTGTGCACTCGATGTCATCAATATATAAGCCACGGATTCGTAACGGGATCGGCACCGATGCTGAAGCCTTTGGGAGCTCGAAATGCCTGCCTTTCGATGGTGCGCGTGCTATTTCGCTCAATGGAAGTCGGAACTCACAATTTGCACAGATAAGACTCCTATTTTGTCGCAGGTCTCCCTACACGCGCCCCAATTGAGCTCGTCCGAGCACAAGATGCATTTATGTACAGGGGTTACCTTTTCTTGGAATATAGACTGGATTCTCGACTCCTATCCGTTCTCGATCCACCGCCCAGGCTCTCAAATCGATCCCGGTTACAACCTGCTCTCCATAGATGTCGTTGCATCTGTGATTCGAATGCGCTCGAAACGTTGCGTAGTGATCTGATAATAGCCGAGGGTTGGCCGAAGGCTGTTCCAGAGATCGCTCGCCTCTTGACGTATCCTACCTAAGAAATATTTTTGTGCTGCTTGTACTCTCTAAGATCACCAAGTACTGGGGGGGAAGGGTTCTGTGGCCTCGATATGTCTTATTTGCCCATGCTGCATCAGCTCCATCCAGTCCATGGAAGTATGCATCAGCAAACCTTGATGAGCACCGTAAATAGAGCCCTGAGGTGTGATTGCCTTCTGACAGACAAATTGAAATTTGGACCACTCGCATTGAACAAGCAACTAGTTTTAAACACATGGACTGGTCCGCTTATGGATGAACATTCACTGCCAGATGACTGGATACATGAGGGGTTTTTAGTGGGTATGCGACCAATGAAAGATGAAAGATAGACATGGTATAGGATAATGATTTTTTTTTTCCGGGTTGGAGCCCCACACTGGTTTGAACAAAGTGCGTAATGGCATTTCCTCCTGAGCAAATTTCCCTGGCAAAGCTGGCTAATAACCGGCATCACAAGCGGATGACCTTGGAACGCTTCTGCTGACTGAGTCTCATTATCCCAAACGCTCAAAAAAAAAAAAAAATCGCGGCTTTTTGAGCGACACTTGTGTCTACGCATGTCCTTTTTTGGATGCCTCGGAAAATTCCGTAATTCCGGATCCTTTCGGATCATCAAATGAGCACTGCCACGCTGCCACGTTCGCACCACAATCCCCCTCAGCCTCTCGATCTCATTCTGTGCCCACCCGCTGTCTTTAAAGCTATAGCTCCCCCACCCATTCCGCCCGATCTCAAGCTTCAACATGTCACAGGCCGTGATGAATTTGCGCCTTTCTCCTCCTCAACCGCGACTGGATTCGACATTTTTCCGTGGGGTGTTAGGCTATACATCCTCCCGAAAACCTCCCCCAGATCTATCTATCCATCTCTCAGAGGATCGTTGATACGACATGGCTCGAAGGTTGGGGACATTCAACAGGACTTCGGTGGCTGCCATGTTCTTGGCAGATCTGCGACGTTCTTTGGGCAATGTTTTCGGCGTCTTCCGAGCGAACTTTGTGAACGAAGCTCTAAGCGAGAAGCAGCGCAAGGTTCGTGGTATCGGACGCCCACGCTAAATGAAGCTGACGTTCCGGACAGTTTACTGTAAATCGATCCTGGGTTATCTGTGGACGGACGGTGGTATAGCCCACGTGAAAACGTTGCCACTTGAAGGTGCTCTCAAGGCCATGCACCAAAACTCCCCAGCGGCCTCGATGACTCCTCTCCTGGGACTCTGTATTTTTAAACGAGGACAAGACCTCAAAGACCGCTCTTTCTCCGTTGCAAAGAGTCTAAGACACACTTTATCATCGCATGGTCGCCTGGCGATATGGGTCAAACCGCTCTACTCAACATATCATTGCATCGTCTCTCGCTGCTGACGGCTGTCTTGACCCCATTGGTCGGTTTCTTGAAACATTGAAGCCGAGAACTGCCTTGATGTCCTGCATTCTCGCCGAGGCTCTGCATCCCGATCGAATCTCAGCTTGTTTTCCGTTTCCCCGGTCCATCTTTCACAACGTTGAGTGCGAACGGGACTAACTAGTTGATTGGAATCGATGTTCCTGACTGTCGCATCAACGACTGGACAGCTTCCGTATGTCGGCATCTGGGAAAGCATTTCAAATAAGCTCGACACGGGGCTCATGCAGGGACGCCTTTCAAGCTGTGCCACCGGTGCTAATTTTGTATATTAAAGTGCCAACTGCTTCCTAGCAAACGATAGATTCGTACCCCAAGACCTCCCGTCCATGAACTGTCAATTCTCTTTTGACCCCGACGGGTCATACTTCTGCAGCGCTGGCTCAGCTTTCAAATGGTGCGCACACTGGGAAATAATATGTGATGCTCACTGAAGTATATGCGCAGGGGAGAGCACAATCTTCCCGTGGAGTTCGCCCGGCTTCTTCAAGACCGAAACGATCCCCATGCGCTCCAGACCCCGTACGATATCGCCTTCCCTCCTTCGGAACCAGGGATGTTCGCTGGGTGCTGGAAATCCGTCAGCGGCGAAGATCGCTTCTACGTTCCTGGCAACTACATGCGTCTTGCGCGCCTCATCAAGAGCGTCGGAGCCAATTTTGCGGACGGGCAGGCGACCCGCACCGTCTTCGGCCAGGGCAGCAGTTTTTTCTCAATGTCGCCCAAGGGGTACGCGTGGAAAAATCTCCCAGAAGCGCTGGAGGACGATATGAATCACTCCATGAGAATCCGGCGTCCAATCTGCGTCGCCTTGGGTTACCAGAAGGCCTACGTCGTGCTGTACACCGACGGCAACGTGATATTCGACCTGCGTGGGTACTACCCCGCCGTCGAGGCGATGATTCGCAAAACGCAGGAGGCCACTCGACGGGGCGGGCTTACGGTGCGCTCGACTCATTTTTGCCCTCTAAATGCCATTGCTGACGGCAGAGCTGTCTCAGTATGTCTCGCTTAACTCGCACGTCCCGGATGAGTTTTATGCGGCGTTCAGCGATGGTTCTGCAATGTGGAACCTCCCAAGGGCCTGGAACGAAAATGTCATGTTCGTTTCACGCCACATAAAGCCCGTCGCGAAGCCCCCTGTGGCGGCGTCACCGGGGGGGACGGCCTCGACCCAATTTCCGGGTGTTAGCGCGGCGCCAGGTGGAACTGCGCCTTCGCTGGCGATGGATGGCAGTGCGGAATCGGTGGGGGAAGTTCCCGTTAGCCATCCAGTTCCTGTCGCCACCGACGCTCCTGCGACATCCCCTGGCGGGACCACGCCTGTTCTAGAATCTGTTCCCGCGGCACCAGGCGGAACCGCGCCTTCGCCGATGGTGGATGGCAGTACGGATTCTGTCGGGGGTGTTTCCATTGGTTATCCAGTTCCTGTCGCGACCGACACTCCTGCGACATCGATATCCCCCGGCGGGACCCCGGCACATTTTGTAGAATCCGTTCCCGCAGCGCCAGGTAGCACCGCACCCTCCGCGATGCCGGATAGCGGTTTGGATTTGGGAGGAGACTCCATTGGGCACGCTGTTCCCATCGCGAGCCCCATTGCGGCGGTGTCGTCGGGCGGGATGCAACCGGGTGCTGTTCAATCTTTTACGGTCGCGCCTGGCGGAAGCGCACCCTCCCTGACGTCGATTGGCGGCATGGCTTCCAATGATGGAGTTTCCGCTGGACAGACTGCTCCTGTCGCGAGCCCCGGTCCGTCCCAGTTTGCTGCCGTACACTCCGTTCCCAGTGCGGCAGGCGGAACCGCACCCTCGCCAGCGTTGGTTGGGGTGACTTTGGGAGACGCAGTTACCGCGCCTCCTAATCCATCTGCAGTCCGCACGAACTCCGCTTCCGCTGCCAAACCGAAACTGGGCTGGCGGCAAGGCGTCACCATGGGAATCAAGGCGGCGAGGGGGCTTAACAACGTGGTCAACGTAGTCCAGAATCCCAACCTCGCCGTCAACAACGTGGTCAATGCAGTCCAGAATCCGACCGCGAGCCTCAACAACGTCGTCAATGCAGTTCAGAATTCCAATTTGGCCACCGCGACCGCTGGGCAACTGCTCAACAATGCAGAGAACGCCCTTATTCAACAGGTTACGTCCCAGCAGAACCCACCAGCGAGCCCGGGTCCGTCGCAATTTGTGGCTGCGATCGGAAACTCTGTTGCAGCAGCGGGAGCCCAATCTCCGCCTTCCAGTCCATCTACATTCCGCGCCACTGGCTCCTCCTCCAAATCGCCCAAACTGGGCTGGAGGCAGGGCGTCGCCATGGGGATCACGGCGGCGAGGGGGCTCAACAAAGCGATCAACGTAGTCGAGGGTCAGAACCAGAGCGGCACTGCCGCCACCCCAGGCGGCCAAATGCTCTTATTCAACAAGTTGCGGGGCAGCAGACCCCGCCTGCGAATCACGGCGGGCAAATGCTCGAGAATATGGAAAATACGCTCATTCAGCAAGTTTTGGGGCAGCAAACCCCGCCGGCGAACGCGCAAGTCAATCAGTGAGCACTTTACTAGGTGCGAGTAATCCTTGGTGATACGGCGATAAGATTTAACATTTGCTACAGAGTCTATTTCGTCTCACTTTACGTTTCAACGCTCTTCATTTTGTCTACATACAATATGCCCGCCGACAGTTATCTTGGATCTTCATAGTGGGAATAAATGAATATTCAAGGGTTTTAACATTGTACGACGAATTGGAACAGGTAGATTGCTAGCTACCAAAGTACTTCGCCATCCTGGCAATTAAATCAACTTGTATCTAACACCGATATCCAACATCGAAAACAATCCGGGCACCCATGCGTTGACTGTAAGACTCTTCTGCTCGTCTCGGTTGCACTTCTTCGATTTCTCGTGGCAATTATTTCCAGAGAGTCTGCTCAGCCCATCCTTTCGGATGGCGTAGATCAACGGGAGACACTCTTTCCAGTCGCCTTTCTTTCTGTTACCTCGTCAGCGAACGTCCTTCCCAGGTTCAAATTTCTTCAGCTCGGCTCAGCGGGAGCTCTTTTGCTCGCGAGCCTTGAATCGCTCTCGCTTTCAGCTGTAACTTACCTATCTACTGTACAGTTTAATTCCCGCGGCGTAGCACGGGTAACTGCTGGTTGCAAGATATAAAAGCCGCCCACTTTCAAGCGGATGCACCATGCTCGCTAGCCTCTATCCCTCTCTCGCGTAAGACGACCTACTTCCGAGGCCTGGGAGGGCACCCGACCCACCGAGGCGTATCCGAGCCATACGCTGGACGTCAGGGGGTTAGGGAGGTGTGCCCTCAAAATAAGGACCGAGCGGACGAGCAGAACAACAGATAGTACTCCGCCGCCCGCGATTAAATGCCCGGAATCTCGCGCGGTGGAGGGGCGTGGCGTATGAGGAGGGATTGAGTGTTCCGATAAGGTGCTTCGTGCCTTCGTCGCGCTGTGTTATATTTTGCCGCTCCTTGACATGATTCTCCATGCGTCTAATTGTACCTCCGAATCTGAAGAGAATAGCAGATTTCGCAGTGCAGAGCCACCGCTTCGACCTCCTACAAGATTTCGGCTGTTCCGCCTCAATACACAGCTCTGCGCCCGCCGTACTCCTAATGGTCCTCCCACCTTTAATTCTGCCAGTGTGTAGCATATCGCTCGTTCTTTGCAGGATCTTTCGGACATCTGCTCGCCGCTGGACGTCAGTCGCGTGTATACGTGCATTGGTTTGGTTTCCTTCGACAAAATTCGACTATTTTACTAATACTTGTACGTTCGGTATGTTTCTAGGGTTACATTCCTTGTAGGTACAGTAACTGTATTGAGTACCGCTACTCTAGGGTTACAGCTAGGATTACAGATGGTCTCCGTGTAATAGCTACTGACCACTGGGCAGTCTATCTAGAGACTTTAATAGCTGGCGTACTATTCTGAAGCTGAAACGTATTGAACGCGTGAGACCTAGGAGGTACGATATCTAGCCGGTGTCTACGACACCGCGATACTCCAGCGGAACTGAATAAGATCTGAAAAAAGGTTAGACTAAGTATTAGCCGAGAGACGCGGGGGGGTGGAACTCCGTACTCACCAGAATAATGTGCAATGCATCACGACGAGCTACTGGGAAGGAAATGTAAGAAATAACAGGTAGATTACTTGATATCGCTCACCGGTTGCGGGACGGCCAAAAACCGAATCTTGAATGGGCTTCAAACGACTTGGAGGGTGGACATGGCTACTGGCGGCCAACACACCTCGAAAAAAAGGGGGAAGTGGGTGTGTTATAATTGATGAGGTGGTGGTAAACACACTCGGAACGCAGTTCGCGGCAAGTCAATACGTCGTCTCGGCGCTGGCCGTCCTGAGAAAAGGATCTCAGGATCCGGAGTTATTGGATGTAAGATGGGATTGGGATCCTGGAGGACGTTAGATGGTACATTAAACTGGAGACTTACGAGAATGACGCTGAGCCACAAATTTTCAGTTGCAAGCAACGCGTTGCTGATGAAATCTGGGACTGGGTCAAGGGACTTGAAATGCGGAAGAATATAAAATACGTACCCGAGATAGCCGGCGGGGGGGAACGCGATACATACTCTCGACGGTATGGCGGCGCCTCGGCGCCGTGACGGCGTGCACGACGTCGGGGAGTTGGGTTTGACGATGATATCTACTAAAAGCAGGACGTGCCTGCCGGCGGCCAAAAATCCTGGCGAAACTGGGCTGAAAATACGTCAGAATGTCATCAAAGGTGCGCGTGGAGAATGTGGGCTTACAGGGATTTTGGGTGCTTTGCGGGGAGGTACGGCGCCTCCGCATGCGTTCAGCACCCGTCAGATCGCGGTTAGCGGCGAACGGGCCTTTCACTCCTGCCGGCTGCCAAAAAATCTTGAAAAAAGGCGCTGAAAATACGTCAGAATGTCATCGTAGAATTTGGAGTTCCGGTGCTTTGCGGAAAGATGAAATATCATGCGGAGGGCTACGGCGCCGGTGCGCGGCGCGTCGTCGATCCCTAGCATGTCAGAAGGCAGGACAGGACTCTGGATCTTGAATCCCGTACGATGTTTTCCAATCTGCGATGATTAATTGGTCGGTTGAGACATTGCAGCAGCGGAAACAGAAGGGAAGGGGACTGCAGAAGCGCAAATATGGATGCTTGCGGGGCATACACACCTTGAATGCGAGATCCGATTCATATTTACCACCGCTGAGGCGGGGGCGGGGGCACGCATGCATGATAGCCCGACCGCGGCGGTACCGACGCTGCGCATGCATGCCGGACTTTACCATAGTACTGCAGTGTCCACGCTCGACTTGGAATATTGGCAGTGCGAAATGAGAAGCAAAAGGCGTGACATTCGCGACATTTAACATGAGGCAGCGTAATACGGTGAATACAGACAGATACATGATTCGCAACGACAACGAAACGGCCGAAGCTAGATACAGCCAGGGTCTTCATCCATCCTCAGGCGGTGATGGGAAGGCAGTTTATGGCGATGAGGCCGCCTACAAGTCATTGAGATTAGTGGGATTGTAGGACAGCGTGAAATATTGGACGTACTCCACTGCGTCTCGGGAGCATCGCATGTGACGGTGGTGCCTCCGCTATCAATTGAGTGAGCATGACTGCAGCATACAAATAGCGGGAAGAGCATACCAGTTATTTCCGACGACGGTGATGGGTGAGCAGCTCAACCCGACGGGGACGTTGAGGCCGGACAAATCGAGACCGAGGATGGCGGCGACGGCTAAGGCGGCCGTGCTGCTCGAGGATTGAACGCTGCTGCAGCACTGGTCCGAGATCGGCGGGGTCACCGGGGGAGGAGTGGCCCACGGCGCGGCGGCAGCAAGGGTCTATCACAGAAATCATAATAATTAGCATGTGCGAGGGATTTCGGAGGTGAGGGGCCTACAATGAACACGGAAGTGACAACAACAGAGAGCTTGAAGAACATGTTTGTTTGGGAGAGAGCTTGAACTACAGGGGGATGTGTTCGAGTGAGAAATGGCAAGAACACTGACCGTCTTTTATAGATCCTCCCTCAGATATTCCCGCGATCGGAGAGGATTGAATTGAGGTTGAATTACCCCAAATAGAGAGGAAAGTGTGGAGTGGTGGAGCAGTCGAAGAGAGAGGTTCAGCATAAGAAGTAGGGCAGCATCGCGTCCTCTGCGCTGAGCATGGGAAAGTAAGTTGTGGAGTGATTGAAATGAGACGTGATGCATGTTGTCGATCGAGCTTACGTTTCTAAGAATACATATATGGCTCGATAGAGGACATAAAGAGCGATCCGCGGATGGATTGGGTTGGTGAGGCCTATTCTTCCCTAGATTGACGGCTTATTCTGCGGTAAAGCGAAAGGGCGGCAAGTTATCTCGGCGCCCGAGATCGCGTGTGAGCAACAAGAACACAGCTGAGGGAGATCGCTCTTGAGAACATCCACAAAGCGTCTTACACCACTCGGTTCCGCGTCATCGAGGATATAACGGCAACCGCAGAGGATTCTTAATCAGACGTGCACAAGGCGCGGCGAAAGAGCGCAGCAGATGGTATATTTATACGTCACTGACAAAAATGAAAATGTGTCGCGCAACAGACTTGACCCTTGAATACGAGAGATCAGGGGTGGGTCATCCAAAATGAATTCAAACGTCGAGGTGTGTGGAGAGAAGTTGATATCAACGTCGGGGATGGTTGAGCTCCGACGAGAAGGACACGGGTTGGTTGAATCTCTTCAGGCACGAAGCGTGTCCCAGAGTATCGCACACGTTCCGCCTGCCCGTCTCCAACTAATGCGTGGGAGCAACGATCCTCACCTGGATTCGGACTCCTGAACCTGCCTCTGAACGTACAGGCTGAGTTCTGCAAGTAAATCGCGATATTACCGCCTGCTCGATGTCATATTCGCACGTTTAGTTATTTAAAGATCGCAGAGTGCGCTGCCTGTCCTATCTGCGAGTGCGAAATTAGGGGAGGCGACACATGAAAGATATCATGTAAGTATACGAGAACGCACCTAGCTCCCAGAGCGAGATAAAGAGATCATTTTCCCCCATCGTGATTCATGATGGCTCGGGCGGAAATCGATCTACACCGAGTGTGAACGCACACCGTGAATCAGGATACCATCGGTGAGAAACAATGCAATGGAAGGACATGAAAGTAAAGGCGCTCTCGAAGGGTGAAAAACGTGAGGACAAGACCACAGGCGCAGAGGAGTAAGCGCCCAATAGGCGCCCGAAGCGACTCAGTAACGAAAGAGCTGAAAGAGGTTGAGGACGGCGCCAATATCCGGGCTGGTTTTCGGGTGTGGACACCTCCTGGCCGCACGATTCGGAGAATACTCAGAAGAGCCAGGGCAACGCGAGGGACTGAGGTTACCACCAGCAGGCGATCCCTGTGTACCTTGCCTCGTACGACTTGTTCTCCCTAGTAGTACTCTGATGCTTTTATGTCCACCACTCTCGTCTTCAGATCTTCAAGGGCGTCCAGATACAGGCTGGAGAGACTTTGGTGGCCGATGCCGGACAAAATACCGGCTTGACTTGATTTCATCAGCGATCCCAACAAATCCCGACAAACCACAATGATTCCCAACCTTTCCTCAGAGTTCCCAGCATATCCTGGCGGTTCCCTACATATCTGAGCTGATCCTAGATATTCCCTAGCCATTCCCAAGCCATCCCAATCCTACCATTCCTCGGGAATATGAGACATTCATTACAATTCCTAAATTTTTGCACATCGAGTATGCAAATGCTTCCTGGTGTTTCCTGACAATTCCCAAGCAATCCCAAGTTATTCGAGTAACGAAATCAATGACGTGATGATTGCCGGTTGCCGTGTTCCGGCCGCGGCGCGTGCAAGTCCCGCTTTGCGCTACCCCGCTTCCCTCTCTCTACTCGCCACTTCCTCGAGCTTTACCAATGGACGACGCTGTGCGATTGAACAACCTCCGTGAGTCCTACCACAAGTTCAATGACGATGTTCTCTCTGCACTCCGTGTAATGGTTGGAGATCCACCTCGGCTGAATGCCGTTAGGGATCGGGGGTTAGCTCTCGCTTCGGCAGCTGAGCAGGTGCGTGTTGAATTTCCACTATCTATGCTAGCCTGATTATTCCACAGCACAGGCTCGTGTTCCCTCCCGCCGAGTACGGCGTCCTACAGACCTCTATCTCCGACATGGTGACTGCCTTAGATCTCGCGTGCCATGAATCCATGGACCCGCCAGATGCGGGGCCACTCGTTGTTGCTCGCCGGGTTCGCACGGGCCGACGCGGTCGTCCGCGTGTAGAAATTGACTCCCAATTTCTTGGTGCAGCACTGGACCTTCGTGGCCCCACCGGTATAGCACCCGAGATTGGGGTTTGTGCGCGCACCATCCGTCGTGCAGCTCTACGGGCCGGACTTGTTCAGCCCGGAGCACCCGTATTCCAGTATCGCATCAACGCTGAAGGTGGAGTTGACCGCCTTCATACGTCCTCTACTCCGCCCGTTTCTTCCATCTCTGATGCGGAGCTGGATCAGCTCCTCGCTGCCACACTAGAAATCTTCCCTCAGTTTGGACGGCGAATGATACGCGGCCACCTGAAATCTCAAGGGTATCGTATTCCTCGGGATCGTATAACTGCCTCTTATCTCCGCGTTCATGGTGCTCCGGCGATTTTCGGGGATCGCCAGATTAGTCGTAAGAAATACCGGGTCCCAGGCCCGATGTCCCTAGCTCACATGGATGGCCAGCATGGTAAACACTTTATTTCATTGTAGGAATGGCACTGAATGTACTCCGGGGCAGGATTGATTCGCTATAAGATGGTCATTCACTGCATCATCGACGGTTACTCCCGTTTTGTACTGGGCATCCGTGTGCACGACAACAACCGCGGTACTAGCGTTCTGCAACTTTTCTTGGACGCCATCACAACACATGGATGCCCGAGTCGAATGCGGGGAGATCACGGCGTTGAGAACATCGAGGTTGCGATTTATATGGAAGAGGTAAATGGCAGTGGTCGCGGGTCGTTCATTTGGGGACGGTGAGTGTTGGCTACATTCAATATCTTCCCTAAACTTATTCCGTAGGAGTGTCCACAACACTCGTATCGAACGCCTGTGGTACGACGTGACACATGGCTTCGGCAAGAAGTGGAAGGTTTTTTTCCTCGATCTCGAGACCAACCACGGTCTTAACCCCACTCGCCCGGGCCATATATGGCTACTTCACCATTTGTTCCTTGCCTCCGTCAATCGTGATGCGCAGGATTGGGCGGAGGCCTGGAACTCACATCAACTCACTGTCCGACGCCATCGCGAGCGCAGCCCTCGCGATCTATTCACCTTTGGTATGCTGCGCGAGGGTCCGCGGGGGATTTCGTCTTTCTTGGCGCCACAGGACGATGATATCGAGGATATAAACGAGTACGGCATAGATTGGGAGGTAACTGGCGAGCCCGAGCTTATGGCTCACCTACTCGAAAATAACCCTGATGAGCGCGTGGACATCGGTGATGACCCGTTCGCTGCTGCCAGCACTCCTGCAAATCTTTCCGAGGTTCTTTGCGAACCCCCCGGTTGCCCTTTCACCCTGGAACAGTTGGCCCGGCTTGACCAGCGCCTCCACGCCTCTGTAGATATTTTTTCACGCAACATGAATGTACGTAGGCTCGTCTGGCAGGCAGCACTGAGCATTGCACGCGATATACAGCAGGGTGTAGCATAGAGTACTTGAATACATTCAGTTTAGATCGCCATTTGACACTTCAATTTTCCCGATAATCTTAAATCGGGCCCTGTCGTGTGAGACGTCAGTAAACTATTGCTAGAATAGGAAGACTGAAGTACTTGAATAGAGATACCCAAGAGTTGAGGACGTCGAGCTCAGCTTCGGAAAGATTTGCATATCCTTTCACTGCAACATCTTCGGGTAGATTGCTGTACTTCGTCAGAGCATAGGATATGTCTTTCGAAGGATAGTTGCTGAATTGTTTGTTTGGGCCCAAATATTCTGCCAACGCAGTGACATCAAAGACGTAGTCTTCACCACATGATTTCAGGGATAGAAAATGATAGATAAAAGCTGCAGATGTACCTTTTAAGCCGACTACAATTATGTGGCCTAGTTCACGTTCATCTTCCAAGGTAGGAAAGTTATCCAAGTCAATGACAGGTAGAGTGTCCTCCTCGAGACCAACATTAACAGTAGAGCGTGGGGGAGGGAGGATTAATTCGCGCTGCTTGTTTTCTGGCATGATATGGGGGTTAATACGAGGTTTGTTATCTGATTTCCCAGGCCTTCGCCTTCCCTCCGAGTTGGGTCTGGTGATGTGTGCTTTGATCAGCTGCCGAGCTCGGACCGGACTGTATGGGATATGACTCTGATTTTCCCATGATTATCCCAACAGAGGTCGGATATGTACCGAAATCGGGCCCAACGTTGAGTTTTGTCCGAACTTTTTTTTCTTTCCCTCGCTTTTTGAGTCCGCCAATACTGTAATACGAGGACAGGACTGGACGGGGACATGACTCTGATTTTCCATTCCGGTCAAGAATGGTGCGTGGAATTAGAGCGATGTACTATGGCAGATACGAGCGGATACATCCCTAGTATTTAGTTCAACTTCAACCTAACAATGGCCAAACAAACTCTGGAACCCCACTGCTGCCACTGCTGGCCCGACCAGCCCAGAAATATTTATGAAGGCAGAGAAGACACTCCTAATCATCCATAATTTGTTCTGAGTCCGAATAGCTACTCATGTGGCTCTGTGCTCGCGCTTTTTTGGCCTTGAACCAAACAAAGGGCAAACATAATCCGAGCGACGTACTGTGACGAATATGTCCGTAGTATTCAGTTGTTCAATCTCTATGGGTAGCCGAGAATCTCAGCTACCTGTTCTGAGCCTCCACATATTTATCTTCGCAGTTGTTCTTCATCTGTAATCATGACACTAATATTATTAGCATTAATTTTTGTGAATTTAGCCGAGAGCTCTGAAAAACCGATTGGTGCAACAGTTTAGACAGTCATCTAGTGTGTATCATAATCTACAGTGGCCCAAGTGAAACCCCCCATGTTTTGTGAATTTATTCAAATCGACGCACCATAGCAGTTAAACCGGCCCGGACCCAGCCCGAAATTACACAATCGAAACGGCCTATCGAACAAAACTGTCTAAAGCTCTTCAAATTTTTCACATCTCTGGTGAAACCTTAACCTAAAGGTTCAGCATCCGCCTCGAAGATGCCTAATCCCAAGTCATCAGACACTTTCCCGTACTTCAGATATCAGATCGGGAATTGACTAGAAAAAAAATCTGGTCGATTCAGGAATAAACTACCAAACTAGTTATCTAGAGGCACAAAGAGCTGGTTTTTGAAAGGCCTGGCCAGGTTTTCAAAAGGCCGAATTCTCTCCTTCACATCAACAACTGCAGCTCCACCAACAGTTAAATCGCCTGCTGATGCGTCCGCCGACTGCCAATCGCCCGTGAGCAAATCTGGGGAGAAGCACTTGCCCAAAAAATCCTTCAAGTTCGAATCCTTCTGTCTGTTGTCGCGACTCTGTGCTGAGGCTTCAGGGGAATTGAGGTGAGCACGCAAACATTGCAACGTTGCGCGGGCGCTGATGGCAAAAGTTCGATTATTGCCATAGGTCTTGGGTTTTAAACCAGCCCAAGCTGCAACATCATCAATAGTCAACTTCGCAACATGGGTTTTCGCGCGAGTAAAAACTCGCTCAATGATAAGCGCTTGGCGAATCTGTAAGTATGCAGTTCCATACCGAGCCTCCAGAAGCGAATGTAACTCATCGCCATCTGGGGTGTATCGCTCATCCAGCGCTTTCGTGATCCGGAGGAGTGAGAATAAAAATGGGGGCTGGGTCATTCCGGGAGCGGGTGTGTTGGATCGGGAGCGTGAGTTTAGTTCAACGGGTGCAAAGCGTCCAAGTTGAGCCGGTATGATGCTCGAGGGGACAGGTTCCTGTTTTCGAATTTGATTGCTTTGAGTAGCCTGGGCAGAAAGTTGTATTAAAAATCACACCTGAGGGAAAACATAGAGAACAAAGAAGGGTGTCTCCAAGGGAACATCATAATTTTGGAAAGTACTTGTGCTAGTTTCGTTGTGGTTGGCAGGTGAAAGGACCACGCGCGACCCACGCAACTGATCACGCAAGTTCCCGACCTCGCGATAACCAGTTGTGACGGAAGTGTAAGTCACGTCATGGACTTCAACCATGGTCTTAGACCACGCAACATTGAAGCCCGCCACGGAAAGACTCGCACAAATATCGTTGAGAATAGTACCGGCCGGGGATGCCAGGCTTCGCAGGGAACGTATCAAATCCATCAGGTAAGGTGTCGGGGAACTGACAGGGACACGGGGTTCAAAGAAGGTGCGACGCGTAGGTTGACCGTGATTCGGAAACCCAATGTAGACTGCAGCACTGTCGGAGGGCGGCGCCGGTGTCACAATGCGTGCCCGAAGATAATCGAGGCTTCCACGCCCAGGATTACGCTGTGGGGGTGGGGATGGAATTCCACGAAGGCCGTTGTCTGCTATCATAAGTGGGGCATCCTCGACCCTCGGTGGGACAACGTTGGCCTGGAATGTATGAAAATCATCCGCTGCCGGGGTGATCGGGGCCGAGGATGGAGTGGAAGAAGAAGGTCGGTGATCAAAACCAGCGAAAGCGGAATTGCGATCGAACCCAAGGGAAAATCCGAATGGAGAGCTGCCTGCCGCTGAAAGTGAGCCCGAGCGGGAAGGAGATGCGTGTACCGCTTGGGGCGAATGCACATGCAACCCAGAATTAGTAAAAGACTGGAAAAGCGTAGGGGAAGCGACGACAGGCGGCGGAAAAGAATTAAACTGGGTTGGAGAAATGGTGGAAAGTGGAAATGACTCAGACGGTGAACTGGGAAAAGTATCGGTAGAAGAATTTTGGTTGGAGTGGCCCATCATCGAAAAAATTGCAGCGGTATGGGCGTCGAGAGCACGACCCCCAAAGATGTCTTGGTGCGCAACACTGGTTTCTCCTAAAAGCGAATCAGGCCAGTTTGCTAAGGGACTGGAAAAAAATATCAATAGGCATATTAGTCCTAAATTCTGGGGCGAACTTGGTCTCAATCTCGGATCCCGGATCGACAGGTACGTTGGGGTTCGTGCCGAAATGGTCATTTGTCGATCCTTGCGTGAGAGAACTTGTACCTAAAAGCTAATCAGGAAGATCCCTTGCAGCGTTTGCTTTGCCAGGTCACCGTGCGGGCGCGGAACAGGTAACCGTGGTCTTCGATCAGGAGGTAAAGGCGGATGCGGCGATGGAGCTTCCTGCCGCAGCCTGTGGCTTTGGCGTAGCCGCGGAGGATCACTCATGGGGTCACACAACATCGGAAAAAAATCTCGAGTGGTATTTATTAAGATTGGTCTTTTCCGACCCTGCACAGAACTGATGTGATCACCGTCGTAGACCTCCAACTATTTTCTACATTGCAGTATACGACCCTCTACTCGCAAGCAACTCCCCGTGAAGCCAACGTCCAAATGCCGTGTCCCGCCCTTGTTCCGGAATCTCACGCAGAAGAAGTTGTCGAAGGCGGGCATTGTTGGTGATAGAAAATGTTTTGAAACAAGAGCGGAAGGAGACCTTGACATCTGGACCGTAGTCATCGCGACCGTCGGCATCAGTCGTCGGGTAGTCCTCGCTCCAGTCGTGGGTGATAAGACACTGAAAACAGTTCAGAGACGACCAAAGAAAAATAGAGAACTCGCACCTTCACCTGCCAAGTCGGCCTGAGAGGAAGATGTGATGACCCAGTGACGACGGAGAGGAAGAGATTGGCCCGCAAAAGTGGGTCGGTAGTTCCGTCGTCGCCAGTTAGGGCGCTGATGACCTGATCGGGATCTGTCGGATGGCCCCGCTCCGTGAGGTAGTGAGTCATGAAGCGCTTGATGAGCTCCACTGTCTCGTCGTTGTCACCCCACACATCGTTCTCCGGGTTAGTCTGAGAGAATTCGAGATGTGTGAGAACGTCGGCTACTTCCTTGATACGCCGATCATATGCGAGGAGGAGAAACTCGCGGCAAGGAGTCTCGAACCACTGGAGATATGTTGAGTCGAATATTTGAGGCAGGTAAAGGGAGATAGACATCACCTCAAGGATGTGATGGGCACGGTCCTGGCCAATGAACGGTTCAAGCACAAGATTGAAGCCATCACCCAGCGCCAAGAAATCGGGCTGATGCTCGATATCCACAGATCCGAGAGTTACAAAGCTGATTATGGTCCCACATGTACCTTCATGCTCTTCTCTGGAGCGGCGTGTAGAGATCAGAGTGGGCTGAATGAGGAGTTGTTAAATTATGTGAGAATGGGATTTGGGTTGGACTCACATCGACGTCGGGAATATTCAATAAATACTGGTATGCAACGCACTCCTCAGACTGTGAGGTGTACAGCGGCTCATCCAGCGGGACAGATTCGAAGTTTTGTATGAGGGAGAGCGAGTCGGGAGAGAGAAAGCGAGAGAGGAATTCAACATCAAACTTTGATGCACTTTTGCGACCATTGAATAACGTAGAGAAGAGGAAAGGTGATGCCTGGATAGGGGCGCCAATATAAAGGAAATGGAGAAGGAAGATAAGACCAGTCGCCTTCAAAATACATGACCGAACGGGAATCGGATCACGAGACGGATGAAGGCGTAGAGTTTGATAATCACCACGCTCGGTCCAGTAGTGCCCATCCGACATCATGATCTGGACTGCCTGAGCGACAACCTCGTTGCGAGGACCCGCCCCGATGCCATTTCCACTGAAAATGAGGTTAGTTCACACTGCCGCGGAGGAAGTTAAGCACATACATAGTGACCCGGAGAGACAAAAGAGCCGGAGCACGGTGGATGGAGCCTTCAACCGTGGGACGAGGTGAGGAAAATTGCTCTTGGATCACCTCTTTCAATTTGAGGCCAGTAGGACGCCCGGCAAATATCCAAAGACATAGAGTAATGAGGGCCCGAGCACCCTCGTCAATGGACTGAGAAATAATATGTATGTGGTCCTCCCCGCGCTCGTGAGGCAAGAGAATATAATCCTGCCATGCAGAGAATGAAAATGTACCTGCACCAGGCATATGGCGGAGTGTGAGATCGAGAGGTGCCCCTACCCCTAGAAATGATCGGGACTAGAGACGTGCATAAAAATGTGTACGTTCACAATAATGATTATCTCACCTTGATCGATGTTGGGGTAACCTCCATAGCGGTAGTGAGCAGTGGACAGGGAGTAAATGGTTTGGTTGCAAATCCAGGATTGGTCACCGAGACGGGAATTGCAGCGGCAGCAGCTTCCTAAGGACGAATGAGTGACGCTAACTGCATGAGAAGTTATGGAAAACTTACCTCCTGCCATTGCTGGCGTCGCACGGACCGAGTTACGATCTGCGAATTTGATCAGCAAACAACAGACAGCTGAGACGTCGGGATACACATACTGTGGAAGTGCTCGAGGTCCCGCTTTGCCCGGGTGTTATCTAGAACGTAAATTCATTTCAGAAAAGAGCTAACATTCAACGTTTAACCACAGTACCTCGTCGATGATCTCATCCATCTCAGGAAACTATGTACAACATATGAGTAATAATATTTGGCAAGGCAAGACAGGTATGCCTACCTCGTCCCCGCTATCGGAGTAGATATCATCGGGAAGTGGCCGAGAAATGTCGAAGCTGGGAGTACTGTTGATTTGAGTGCAGGACGGGCCACAGACCGGATGTGGATCCCCGGACAGGGAAGATACAATGGGGTGAAGGACGCGACGTCCAAAGCATTTGTGAGGACGAACATGGTCGGGGAGCCGGGCGTTGGGGTCGAACAACGAATCAATAGGTGCATAGATATTACGGAATCTCGGAGCTGGAAACGGGATGAGCATAAGAGCGTAAATTAAATCGAGGCAACGCACCAATGAATATGAACAGACCCTCGCCAATGTTGTTGGGAGTGTAGCTGAAAGGTAACGCCCCGAGAGCCTGCAGCGTGAACGTGAATCGGGTGAGCAGTTTGGGATCCTCAACCCATGTCCGAGCCGTCGAGCGTCCCTTCGGTCCGGTGAGCACCCAAGCCTTGGTATTGGGAGTATCGTTAGCACCCGAAGCGGGGGGAGGGACATAGTCGATATTATTGAGCCGGCAGTGGTTTTCGAACGCTGTGTTGATCTCCTCGAAAACGGGTCCGGTAGTACTGACCTCGACAGTGAAGACGAGATTTGCGCGGTTGAGACGGCTCTGAACCCTCTCAAGTTCGTTGCCATTCTTCCAGATGTACCGCGGAGACAGATCGAGAGTGTCGTTGTGGTCAGAAGTATCGAGCTGCGTGCGTCAAACGAAGGGAAATGATAGGATACGCAGTGACTTACAACTTTGGGAAGGATACCGACTGTAATTTTGGCCGAAGTAACTGGTGTGTCCACTGCCAACGGAGCAAAATCGTCCAGGATGGATGTAGAAGCGGGAGACTCGGAGTACGATCGAGGGGGGCCAGCCATTCTTTTCTTGGGTTTTCGCGGTGGGGTTGGAACGAGACTTGTGGACCCGGTCGGTTGGTTTGAGTGTAGATTCCGCTGGATGGACAAGCGGCGCTGTTGCTGGACCGATGCTGCAGAGGGACGTAGCCCAGTGAACGCAGTGACAGGCCGCTGAGGAACAAGAGGCGCAGGGGCAGCGGCGGCAGCAGTTACTTGAACGACAGGTGGAGGCGTCGAAACGGGTGGAGAGACGTTGGCGGAGCTGATAGCATTTGAACAGAGCGACACAAAAGATAGAAGACGGCAGACCTTATTAATGATGCATGCGTATCCCGTGCATGAACCCCCCACTGGAGACCACAGACACACGTCGTTAGCATGTTCCAATGCGTCTCAGGCTTCCATGTAATGAGAAAGAAATGAACAGACTGAAGTTTGGTGACTCACCGAGAAGAATCCTCCGCAGCGTCCATCAGCTGTTCCTCCACGCACAAACGCCCTATGCTGTGGAGGGATGTCGAAGGGCTGGGCATGGGCCATCCAGGTGTGATTACAAACAAAGCAAGTGACATGCTGGCTGTCGAAGTCCTGGCCAGGGTGAGTATAAACGTGAGGCTGAATTTTTTTTGAATCATTTACTGAATATTTCGGTGATCCGTCCGGATTGGCGGCAACGAACGCGACACAGGCATGGCGACAGTCTCTGACAGCACAGGCTGAGCGGGGGCCCAGTGGAGGTGAGATAGGCATTGAGGAACAAGGAAGAGCAGGCGGGATAGCGGTGTTGAAAAGTATAAGTATTTAGCTAGCGGCAGTTGAGCGGCAGTCAGTGATTTCGGCAGTTCGCCTTAGAGGTTTCGGATCATTCAGAGCATATGACGTGTTGGGAACATCTAGGATATGTCGGGACGATCTGGGAATATGCAGGAATGCAATGTAAGCGACTGAACCAATATTATCGCCGCGACATTTCGTTGGGATTTCATTAGGAATCACTGGGACTTGTCCCAATGGGATTCCCGAGAATTCATCACAGATCATAACCAAATCATTAGGAATGGTCGGGATCTGGAGGGAATGGCCAGGAGACGTGTCGGGAACAGCAAGGATTCGCAATGATGGACAAGGAAGGCTTAGGAATCGTAATGTTTGGTTAGGAATCTTGATGACAACAAAGTCGAGTTATTTTTGTCCGATGGCGGCCTTCATAAGAGACATCATCCGACAAGGAGAAGGAAGCAGCACGTCGTCATGACAAGTGTCTTCCATCAAAGTTGATGCGAAGAAGACCGCCGGCGGTCCGCCGCCCCGTGCCGACGTGCGCCGCGGCTCATCGACACATGTCGGCACGCTTCGGCCTCCTTCTGCCTTACTTTCAAGTCTTCCTGAGGCAACTCTAGAGGGCGTTCAGACATAATTTACTGTCGTTTCAATACAGGATAGGCGGATAAAGACGTGTGCGGATCGTGGAGGGGGTGCCGAGATGTGGCACATCTCGGCATAGGGCGGCACTGGGATGCCGAATCAAGCCCGGGAGACTTCGCGCATTGCATCGCAAAAAATGGGCACGGGCCGCGCATCGGAAGAAACGAGCCCATTACTTAGAATAGTTGCGCGCCCACATTCCAATTAATATACTAAAGTGATAGATCAAACTTGAATAACTGAAGACAATCAACATTACAAACCTGAGCGTGCCAATTCGATCCGGATCAAGTATGGGTGTAAATCTCGCCGGAATTGGTCTTGCATCTGCTTGTCCTTTGGAAGATCTGTGGAGTCTTGATCTCAACAGTTGGTATATGGGAATCCGAAATCGGGCTTCTCGAGACTTTCCACCAACGATAAATCATAACCGGAACTATACTGGTAACACAAGCGACTGCTCAGTGCTCAAAGATGGCGTGATTTCTTTGGTCGCTGACTGTAAAGTACTTCAGAGGTATCTCACTCAAATCACGACCCTGCCACCCTATTCTCTTCACCTGCATAATATTCAAGATGAGCCGCGACCATGGTAGAGAAGATGAGCCGCGACCATAGTAGAATCAACTACCTCGGGGTTGGAGGACCCTGAAGCCGGACGCGCAGCAACGAGCATACTGAAGACGAGGGCAAAAAAAAACGAAGAATGGACCGCGCATGGTGTGACTGGGTAAAGGCAAGTGGAACATTAGTATCGCGTACCACTTTATATGGCATGTGTAGGTATCCAACCCTTTAGTCGAGGTAACCCTTTGATCGCCTGACAGCTGACGGATCATTCATGGTCAAGTGCATTTATGGGGAAAAGATACATGTAACGTAGAATACACATGCGGACGATCCGCCAGCCGGGCCGGGTCTGTGTAAGTTCAGTCCATATGCGCCTTGAGCAGCAAGTCACAGGAATTCATGAGCAAGTCAGTAACTTCACACCGTTCTTCCAACCGTTCAAAATGAAATATCATTACCGGCGTCCGTGATTTCGGGGATGAGTGGCAGGGTAGACGGAGAGAGCCGCAGATCAATGAGCCGTTAAGTACCACACCTGCGCGCGGTAGTTGAGATTTTTCGGTACTCAGACTTAAAGGTGAATATTCGGAATAAAAGACGTGAAATTCGCGACATTTAACACGAACAACGTCGGACAGAGAAATAAAGTACACGAGCACGGGTACGCAAAAAAGATCGCCCAGCTCACGCGAACAAACGAGCTCTCCTTCATCCATCCTTAAAGGGTGATGGGGAGGCAGTTGATGGCAATGAGGCCGCCTGGAAGTGAGTGCGATAAGTTAATTCAATTGCAGAATATAGTGCAATGCTCGACGTACCAAAGCCCGAAGAGGGAGCATCGCAGACGACGGTCGTCCCGCCGCTTTACACTTCCATGAGCATCACGGCGGCTTACAAAAGGAGGGAAGAGCATACCAGTTGTTCCCGAGGACGGTGATGGGCGAGCAGCTCAATCCGACGGGGACGTTGAGGCCGGTCAGATCGAGACTGAGGAGGGCGGCGACAAGAGAGGCGGCCGAGCTGCTCGAGGAGACGACGCTATCGCAGCACTGGTTCGAGGTAGGGGGGGTAACCGGGGGAGTCGTGTTGGGAATGGCGACAGCAAGGGTCTGCGAAATAAATCGGTACATATTCGCCTTGAAGCGCAAACGGAAAGGACTTACAATGAGAACCGAGGCGACAACGACAGAGAGTTTAGAGAACATTTTCGTTTCGAGGAGGGCTTGAACTGCGGGGGAATGTGTTCGAGTGAAGAATGGGAAGAACACGCACCGCGTTTTATACCTTCTTCTCGAGAGATTCCCGCGCTTGCACACCGGATGGAGAACATGTTACGAGGCCGAGATGTATACACAGGGTGTGGAGTGGTGGAACCGTTCGACAGAAAGACTAGGCATATTGTGGAGTAATTGAGACACTCGACGTGATGCATGCTGTCGTAACTTGCGTTTCCAAGAAGACATATATGGCAAGATCTACCAAGGCATATATAGAGACCATAAGATGGAGTCAGTTGGTGAGGCGGATTTTTGCTCACTCCGACAGTCAAGTATGCGGAAGAAAAAAAAAATGAGCCAGCAACTTCTCCGTGTGAGATCAGACGAGGAACAAATAAGCCGATATGTCGAACGGCACAGTGGAGGAAGATCGCGGCTGAGAAGGTCCGCAACGAGTCTTTATAACGGCAGCGGGAGAGGATTTTCAATCAGATATGCACCCGGCGCGGCGAAAGAGCGCACCAGATTCTTATTCTGTTACGTTTGTACGTCATTCACAGAAAGAAACCGTCGTAAAGCAGACCTAATCAAGTATCGAAACGCCTCGCTGAGTGGAGCTGTGATCTCATTAGTTATGGAGTAGGAGAGATCAGAGGCGCATATAGTCTGAGGGGAGTGAAAATCGCATGGACGCCGGGGCTAGACTAGCTCCGGATGCAGAGAACATGGGATGAATCAAATTACACCTTAGGAAGATTGACATCGTAGACCGGGCCCCATCCTGCCTACCCACTTCATTCGGCGCTCGTGCATTGGAGAAAAAGATCCTCACCCGACTTCGGTCCTGGGACCTTGAACAATATACAAACTCCCGCGGTTGGCCGTGAACATGATACATACGGGCCAGACGAGCCCGTCGCAATTGAGCGTTCCATGAATCAGATGGAGTGCGCGGCAGAAAAGTCTACAAGGAAACGGGTGTTAGTTTTTCCATAACGTTCCATGTCATCAAGAAAAGTAACAGGAACACGCTGACAAGGAGTGGATGTCTGGAGGACGGATATACATACGATATACAACTCATTTCGTGCCCACGATGACCGTTAAGCCGGAGGTGCGGGCCAGGAGTGCTGGGGAATACGTGACGGCCCGTTCCCTTTGCACACGCAGGTTTGGACTGACCTCTCCGGAGCTCCCTTCGATGATTTGTGGGATTCGGGATGGCCGAAAAGAACTCGAAGATCGCTCGCCGCGAGTCTCCGACATGTTGAGCATTCCAACGGAAGGAAAGCCTGGCAAGCGAACATCTACCTACAGTAAAACGGGTGTTAGTTATCCCACAACGTTCCGCGTATCAATAAAACTAACGGCAACACGGTGAAAAGGAGTGGATCTCCACGGGCGGACAGATATACATACGATATATAACTCATCCCGTGTCCACGACGACCACGATGAACCGGAGGTGCGGGCGAGGAGCACAAGGGGATACGTGACGAACCCTGCTTCGCACACGCATGCCGCGAATCTGCCATGGCACTCTTGAGATCTCGAGAGCTGCCTCCGGCAATTTGAGAGATGCGGGCTGGCCGTGGAAGACTATATCGAAAGTGGCGTTCGAGATCCCGCGGAAGCTTCGATGCCGGAACCGCGCACTACCGTACACGAATGAGTAGCCCGACGCCGCAAAACAAAATGGTACATATCCTACTTCATGTTTTCCGGTGTTCCTGTTCCGGCGCGGGCTCGACTCCGTTCAGTACATATACATGGCGGACAGAGAACTTGAACTTGAACTCAATCGGATCCCAGTGCATATGCATGAGCCCCATCAGCCCATCGATCTTCTTGAAAGTAGGCTTTTTTATGGGCACCGAAAATCTCCTTTTGGGGATAGATTGTTTCAGTGGTTGAGCGGAGAACACGTCCCATGGGACCTATTTTGCTCCGATTGACCTAGATTTTTATTATGGTGGAATTCAACATATTTCGGAGGGCCTGAAATACCGGTATTTTGAATGGGATCAATACTTCAAATATACAGTTCATAGATAAATTCCTTTTATATTGTTGATCCCAACGTGTATGGTGGATTCGAACAAGCGTTCACATTCACTATCCCGGTATTTCAGGCCCTCCGGAATATGTCGATGTCCACCATAATAAAAATCTAGGTCAATCAGAGCAAAATAGGTCCCATGGGACATGTTCTCCGCTCAACCACTGAAAAACACGGGAATCTACCCCAAAAAGGAGATTTTCGGTGCCCATATAAAAACCTATAAAACGAGGCCCTCCGCCCTTTCCGTGCAAATCGAATGAGCCTATTTCCAGGGCAAACGGTTAAGAAATGATCCCGCAATCGCTGTTCTCGTGAAAACTTACTAAAAAAAAAAAAAAATGCCGCACCCTAAGTTCTGCAAACAGCTGTAATGGTCTGCTAAATCTCGAGTTGTTTCTCTCCCTTCTCATTTTACTCATGCGACATCTTCAAGATATCAAATCCGATCTGCTGCAATCAATAAATATTGAGTGGACGAAGACCACGCCAATCCCCCTTTCGGAGTGAGTTGAATTCCTGTTGAAATTCTTGAGCTAAGTGTATTACTTCAGTGAGGATGCATCGTTCCGATGGTGTCATGGACGTCTCTTGGAAAGGGATACTTCTAGCATGACGCTCGGAGAGTTCTATGCATATCACAGCACTCCAACAAATGCCCCAATATATCTCGTGAACGTCCCCACTATGTTCAAGCACTTCCTCAAGACAGCCAGGACACAGCCGTTCATCTGTCTCGAAATGTATCTTGGCCTCATTTCAGAGGTTAGTTATTCAAACTCTGAAATCTATATTGCGCACGCAGTGCAACTGATGGTTCTTGTCCTAGAATATCCAGGACAGAGAGAATTTCCCGAGTGATACAGTGGAGAATTCTGGCAACTCAAGAAGGTCTCGTTCGGCTTCAGTTAGTAATGGTTCCGGCAACGTGGACACCGGAAAGCGGGGCCGCACCGAGTCAACCAGAACTGAACCATTGGGAAATGCCAGCAAGCAGCTTCGTCCCATGGGTAAGTCTTTCTGCTGGTGTTACAAGCCAGAAGTTGATAGTCCCTGGGGATGTAGTTACTGAATCACAATTCTCTCGCTCGCGTCGCAGCGAGTTGACTGTTCAGAAACAGAGTGAAATCACATTCAAGAGGATCAATTGCATTACTACCGTTTCAACCGGCCAGTGCACCCTAGTCGACTCCGGCGAAATCTTCCGCGGCTTTATTCTGGACAAGCCATTCGCGAGTGGCCGGATGAAACACGCGTACCATGTGAGTCGTTTTGAATTCTAATAAACTGGAGATGCTAACACCGGAGTACAGCTCCAACTCGCCAACAATGAGCAATATGTTGCCAAACGATTCTACAAGCTCAACGAATCTGACAGTGAAGATGATGTCTCGGTCCAAAATAATAGGGTTGAGGTTGAGGGCGAGATGTTTCGACTTGGTTTAGGTAAATGGTTCCTGGATGCATTCTATCGATTCGTCAAAACCTACAAAGACTCTGTTGCCGTCGATATGAGTAATTACCACGCCGCGCTAATTGACAAACACTTCAACTAATCTCTGTGTTCACCAGATATTGAAGTTGCCGATGCGTTTCTAGCCCAAGAGATTGACCAGCCTTTGAATGCATCTGGTGGTGCAATGATTACAGAGGAAGACGAGGGAGTGACATGGCTGGTAGAGCGAAGGCGCCCCGCAACTGTTATCAAGTTTAGTGGAACTTTGATACACCGTTCCGCTCGAAGAGACCTCCGGAGTGTAACTATCGGAGCTTTTGCCCATTTCGTGTTCGGCTACAGCAAACAAGAGCTCGTGTTCGCTGATTTGCAAGGTCTGCTACCCTTTCTTTTCTTATCTTCTCTTGGTACTTACTGCCACTTTAGGGACTCCATGTCAACTTAAGACTCGCGATGGCTTCGGAAAGGATGGGCTAGTTCTATTTGATCTCATGACTCACACACTAGACGGGTCAACATCCTCCAGCCTAGTTCGAGCATATCGTTAATCGATAGTTGACTATGACACGACCGAGGATCAGCACAAAGTACAGTATCCGCCCATAAACTCGAATATGAACCTGGCTGATTTGCTGGAGGCGATGTTAGATGGCTTTGGGAGGCCAAGATATCCGAGGGAAGTTTCAAATTGCGCTGGTGATATGATTTCTTGATGAGGAAAGCGACCTCATAAAGAGCCTGGCCGGCGGCGATCTGGGAGATGTACGGGAGGAACGACTCCTAGAAATTAAAAATAAGGGAGCCGTACGACGAAGATAAAATGGGGGACTGACCAGCGCAACGGTCTTCTCGTCGAGAAACGCACGCTGCTCGTTGCGATCATCATACTTGGTGGCGCGCAGTTTTGGTGATGGCAAGAATGCTGTTGACCTGATCAGCAGATAACTTGGGAACAGAGGTGGATGCAGTGGAAGGCGCCATCCCAAGACGGCGAAGGAGAGGATACAAGATGAAGAGACTGTCAAAAGGACTGTAATACTGGAAGGTTTTATACATTTCACGGGGGTAAATCCTGAAATGGACGGCTTCCTTGAAAAATAAATCTCGACGTGCTCCCTGTTTTAACTGGGGACAGTTCAGATTTATGACAAGGGGAGGGAAACCTGAGACGCACTAAGACGCGCCAGAATTTCGAAAATTTCTATTAAACTGGCTCTACCCGAGCAGAAAATGATAAACGCGAAATTCGGTCAGTCACGAGTCTCAATAATCCTGCTTCACAAGGCAGAAGCAAAATAATCCAGCGTCCTATGTTCCACTGATCCTGGCCCAGAACAACGCGCAGGCGGTGAAGACTTTGCACCCCTTCACAGGTTCGTGAATTACGCGTAATTCGTTCCTTAACGAATTACTGATGAATCTCCAAGCTTCCGAACTCGCAGTTAACGGAGAAGCAGTTAAGCGCTCTGTTGCAGCCGCGAACGCTGCCATCTTTTCGGATGCCCACCCAGATACTATCGGTTCTCTCCGCATGGAAGAATCGGAGCTTTGAAGCCATCTCGCGTTTAGCAATGCGCAGCTCCAGTACCAGCTCGACCACTGCAAGTACCTCCTCCGAGACCTCCGCCGCGTTCTGGATTCCCAGCACCAGAGGACGGTCCCACTTGGTGTGCGATCTGCATAATCCGGACAGCATGTACATATTTTCCTCGCACTTTTACGTCCATTCCTGATTATTCCTTGCAGCGTCTGCGACCACTGCTCGACCCATGCCCACGAATATCACCCTTGCAACAACTAGGCTTCCGCGCCTCTAAACGAAGAAGTTTTCAACCAGACTCCCGCGTCTATAAACGAAGTCAGCCCGATACAGAGTTCCACATCTATAAACGAAGTTGCCTCCGTCTCCACCTATCACCAACTAGCTAGGCAGTCCGTTACCTGCAAGTTGGTGATTTCTAGTATTTTCAATGGAAAAATGGCCAAAAATGCTAAAAATCACGGACTTGCGCCAGGCATTCCAACCCCAAATCTCTATCAATTTGAGTGAACTAAAATGTGAGTATGGTCGCTTTTTCAAGTGCTTTCAGGCTGTATACACCATTTCTTGGTACATGGTGACTCCGCAGACTCGGGAGTCGGTTTTTCAGAAAATACCAAATTATTTTATTGAATGACCCAGGTATGGTATGGATTAAATTGTGCCTAAAATTTTTGAAATTGCTCAAGGCTCATGCCTACATTTTATCTGAAGTGATTCGGCCCTATATAATTGTGATTTTAGGATTATAATTGATTATAGTCTGAAAAGGAAAGAAAGGAACGGGCGCTGTCCCTATAGGGCGTAGCGCGGGAGCGGTCGGTGTCGCGTACAAAACCCAGGACCGGCTTCGGGTCGGACTTGGCGGCGAGCAGGCGGCGGAGCGAGAGGCGCGGTTCCCAGGCGGACGACGAGTTCGGTTCATTATGCCCCCTCACTGCCGCTGCCAGTGCTATTGATCCGATGTCCCCCTACGCTCTTATTTCTGAGCTAAACAGGCGACGGGGCATCAAGTTTCACGATGGCATCAAAATCACCGGGCCGGCTGGTCCACCGATTGGTTCCCAGGAATAGCCTATTATAGCAGGTCTTGCCAGGTCTTACCATATATAGTAACAATCCATTGCCCACGTGCTCTTGAGGTAGAAACATCAAAACATCAACAAAAGATTGAGACTCTCCTAGACTTGAGCCTGCCGCGCCATGGCCCTTAGCGTGAATGCACACCCGGCTCTCCTTAATGTCCTCATCCCCGATACAACGTCCTTGGCTTCCCGCATCCGTTCTAGCATCCATGATCCCAATCGTCGAACCCGTACGGCGCACACCGCGGACCAGGCGAAGCGGAGGCGCAAGACATCTCCGGCCGCCATGATTCAGTTTGACGTCACCTCTGTGTCGGTGCCGCTGCCTCCAACTACCGACTTCGAGATGGGTGAGACGGAAGCCGCGGCGCAACCCTCCCTCACCAGGAAAACGTATCGGCTTCCGCGCGAACTTCTACATCCCGAATTCACAGAAATCTCTAAAGAAACTATGGCCAGTGTCGTGCCTGAGTTAGGAGAGGATCTCCCCGAGATCGAGTATATGAGAGACGTTTTGGAAGAACTCGGGCCTGGGTAAGTTATCTTTCTTCCTGCCACGCTTTTACCGCTGATACTCTATCCGTTACCCGTCACGTAGTCTCCTTCGCGTTGTCGTTAACGTCGTCGTTGCGGATGCGCCCAAAGACACGCTTCCAACGGAAGTGTCTATCACGATCAATGACCAATCAGACTATCCGCCGCCCACACACATGTTGGCTATCCATCCCCGCGCATCCAACGATGCGCCGGAAAGCGCTCCCCGACAAGTAATACTGGTCCCTGTACACAGTGCTGTCCTGGTGCTGCACTGCTCGCGCCTGCCCACATTTCCCCCATCTTCCCCTACCCCAGCCTATACGTCAGAGGACCGCACCCAGCTGACTGTCCCAGTGCAACCGCTCTGCCTTCCCTCTGTCACCACCTACCCGCTCCTCTCGGCGTTCCTCTACACCAAGCGTGCTGGGCACCTTCTGGAATCCCTACTCCCGTGCCCACCACCGCCAACGCTCGACCAAGACCGCACGCAGATCCCCGCGTTCGCCGTGCGCCTCACGGGGACATTCACTTCCCAGGCGATGCTCTTGCACGTCCACAGGGTTCATGGGTTGTGGCAGAACACCTGCGTACTCGGCGTGTTCCTCGATGCGCTCTGGGACACGATCGACCTCGCGTGGGAGGTGCTGCTTACCGCGATGGCTATCTCGGCGGGCACGCCGCAGCTTATGCTCAAGCGCCCGAGCTCGCCGCCACCGCCTGTCGCAGTCACATCGGAAGTGGCGATCCAGAGTCCGTGACGTCGACGACAGCGCCATGATTATGTGTTTAGCTTACTAGCAGTGTGCCTGTGCTAAGCTACGGATGTGTCTGTATTCCAGTGTTAGAAATTTACATTCTGAACTCGAAGAAGATAGCTTATGTCTCTCAGAGCACTCATTCCGTGCCCACGAACTTGATTCCACAGGGAAATCCATACCCATTCCACTTCTGAACGAGGACAAAGCAACACCGCATCACAATCCCGTGAGCAGCCACGATACCGCGATATACTGGAGTGACAGACCTTCTGCTTTACCGTCTCACACTCGAGTACCAGTACCATGGCCCGTACCTTACGGCCCAGAAAGCTTCATCAACGTCTGCCGGACAAAGGAAACGTGCGGTCTCAATTTAATTGATATGTCTCAGAAGATGTGAACAATACATCCAGGTCGGAACACGAGGTCAAAGGGGAGACAGGTCCGTATTGAACACGAGATTGCGATGCACTAGCAACAGCTCGAGCGGACGACAAGGGCTTGAATGTAAACGCTTCAGAGGAACTTGATACAGATTTCGTAGCACAAGACTGAGAGGGTCCAGCAGTAATAGAATTATCAGGATTACGAACGGGCGTATGGGAATCTGAAGCGTACACATACGTACGGTGATGCGCGAACGCATCACTTGAATGAGGCGCGGGCGCCTCATTCCGTGGGATAGGAAATGCACCAAAACCGGTGTTACCGCCCCCAGGAGTCACGGATGAAGCGGGGGCTAGAAGAGAATGAATAGAAAGGAGGTGCCGGACAGGAAGGAGACTCACGAATAACATTCGGAAAGCCATTCAACATAGGATAGTCGAAGCGAGCAGGGAGGGCCACTGAGAACACAGTTTAGGAGCAGAAGGTATTAGGAGCATTGGGACGTACCGAAACTTGAATCCAGCACGGGATGGAGTAAAGACGAGGACGACGTGGGGGCAACCAAGGCCGAAGAAGCGAGGGATGCTGGGCAAATAAGTATAAGAGTAGTAAATGGTAAAGAAACCCTCACCCCTGATTTAACACTTCTAGCAAGCACGGAATGATAAGATTTAATGCTTTCACTACAAACGAGAGGTTCGGAAAATTCCTGGATTTTTTGAACCTTGAACTGGACCTTGGGTTCGGTTTAATGAACCCTACAGCCCCTGAACCAGACTTTGGGTCCGGTTCAAGTTCTGTTCAGGTTCAACGGCGGTTCAGAACCTGACCGCGGTAACACTAGTTAGACTCCCGAAATCAATATCCTCTGTGCCGTATGAAAACTAGTTACTACGAAGACATGAAAACGAACTATATGGCAAAACGAGGATTTCAAAAACACAATCGGCGACTCTTATCTGGGCAGCCAAGTCATCCGCATCGAATCTCGCCGGTGGTCCTCCTCGAGGGGTCTGTGCGGTCTGTGCAAGTCGCAGCTCAGCGACCTGCTGTCATCGAATGGTGCAATGCGACGGCACTCTTCTTTCGCCCAAACAGAAACTTCCGCATATCGGTGCGCTCCACAGGCTCGAATTCAGGGTGCTCCGGCGGTAATTGTGAGTTCGGGTTTGAACCGGTGGAGAAGGCAGTGTTGTAGTACGGATTTCGGAAACTGCGGCGAACACCCCGACTAGAATTACACGCGTCAGTGACAAGGGCGAGAGAGAGGTAACAGAAACACGCACAAAACGAATGCGATGGTGGGTTTCTCCGCCTGAGAAACTGGGTTGGTGCTGGAGGCGTTGAGAACTTCATCATCGGACGCCAATGGGGAGGCAAGCAAGTGCGGCCGCAAGCCTAACAACAACCTAGCTCCGAGCCGGGCCCTGGACGCGCAGCGCCAATTCCGGTCAGTGTGCAAATAAAGCGCAGAACTCGCCGCAGTCGGCATCACGGCTAGCAGAGTTGCACTCTCATTCTGGGATGGTCAGCTACGTGGCCGAGTGTACCAGATACGAGTGGAATACACGGCTACGTAGCGAACTGGCCCAAAAGACGGGCGCCTTGCCAGAGATGCAAGTTGTACGAGACCGACACTGGGTCCAGCTGTCCGACTTATATGTGCGTGGGTGGTGGCAATAGAGAGGGCGTATGCTGGCGTATGCCAACACCCCGTATTTAAACACATAATGGACCCTGAGTGTTAATTTAAATCATTACCGTAACAACCTGGTTATATAGAAGTTATTTTGAACATATTTTGTGTGTTGAAGCGTCAAACATGCAAAAGTTATTGTAAATGTTTTCAGCACATCTTTCGAATGTTTTAGCTCAAGTTATCTTGTTATCCGCCCTGTGTTAGCTCAACTGTCATTCAGTGCATATCATTACCAGTGGTTAACGACGTCCCGAGAATTTCGCGAGTGAGCTTGAACACACGGAGGTATACAAAGCACCTAATCTTTGGTATAGAATTTGTTCTCTTGGTAAATTCCTGGGTATTAGCCTTGTTTTTTAGTCTGAGGCATCAATGGATAGATTAGGTACGAGGGGTTAGAATTGCACAGCCTGGTTTATTTTTATCAATTCCGATTCCATATAAGGTCTTCCGCAATTGGATTATATTTTCTAAGCTCAAACAACTTGCTACCAAGAGGTACAAAAGTTGTTGTATGCTGAACTGAAACTTGTCATTTGGCCACTCAAAACATGGTACACAAAATCCAAGCCATTATTGAAGTTGCATGATGCAAAAGTTACAACCTTTCCAAGTTGCCACCATCTGAAATTGCATCTGCGGTAAATTGCCAGCCAACAAGTTTGCAAAATCCAGGTTGTGGCAAACTTCAAGTTGTCCAAATTTTGTACATTAAATCTCAAGTTGTAGTGAAGTTGCAAATACTTTTTGCACACTATGTTTGCCATAATCGCCCATATAAAAACCTACCTGTTTTTTTACATCTTTTTCGCTGGTTTTGAGATGAAAACGGATACAACTTTGTGAGGTCGCCTGCAACCTCAAAGTTGCATGCAACTTTTCCATGTTCTGCCTGAAACTTGGGAATTCTACACCCAATATTTCCAGCCATCTTCAAGGGGGAAACCCCTTCTCTGTGTGCAACTTACGGGTCAAGTCCTTTTTGGGCATTGATGCTGACATGGTTAACTGAGAACCTACGAAACGCTGCGAATGAATCAACCGAGGCCTAAACTTTTGTAACCCAACAATGAAAAACCAGAACTGTCATGAACAAGGCTCAATCTTATCTCACAACCCACTATTGAGTAGCCAGGACTCAGTGGCAAGACCTCGGTATGATGAGGCTTGGAGAGCAAGCGTTAAGCGTCGTAAAAATGATCGAATAAAAGCACTAAAGTACAACCTGTAAACTACATCTCTTTTATATCGCAGGCAGGCCATATTATGCTATGTGCTATGGTCGGATTGGAAGTCAGTGAATTGCGATTTGACCGATGTCGAGAATCGGAGCCATGCTGTGACGGAGTCGTGAATGCTTCCTGGAAGTGCATTGGTCAATTACTATGCTAGTCAACCTTTTGCCACTGACACTTGGTTTGGGGTTTAAAATCAACTCCGTGTGGCTTGACGGTCGTTGAAAGTCGGACTGTGCTGCCTCCGTGGCCGAAGAATATGGCGGTCAATGTTGATTGCTTGAATTTCTTAGTAACGTGGAGCCACCAAAGTTCCAGGCATGAGTTTGAATTCCATTCAAGAGGTCATTCCTTTTTCTAAGATCTGTTTCTTTGATTTCTACGTAAGTTCCAAATTGCTATTATTCGCTCTTCTGAGCAGATTGCTTTTGTCATGACACTCTGCCAATTCTCTGTTCGCCTTGCATTTGCGAGGACTATCAACAAGGCCCGGGGCCAGTCAGTTGTTCATGTTGGTCTCGACCTCCGCACTGATGTGTTCGCTCATGGGCACTGTCTCGAAACACTCTTCAAGACTGACAACAACAGTGGTGCCACCTTTTTGTGTTTACCATGAAGTGTTGCTTTACAGCTGTTTGCATATATAGTGACACTAGCTAAAAATAGAAGGACAAGAGCAAATTTGATACAACCATTCACCGTGCTTATGTCTTGTTCATTCGTGGACCGATTTCCATAATTTTGGCAGCGTTCAACAGCGTTAAAGCATAGCTTTCGAACCGTACCCTATTCAGGGGGTTAAACAGAAAAGTGATGTCCTTAAAAATTCCTCCATTTGTTTTCAACCACAACTTGAACCTCTTCCTGCTCAATGAATTCCCATCCAATTTGAGTGAGTCCGGGGTCATCTGAAAGCCTTCAAAAACGCATCGAACGCGCCCAAAATGAACCCAATCCATCCAGAATTGGGTGAGTAACGAGGGAGTTGGCAACTCAAATTTGCTCTTATTTACACAATTTTGATGAGTGCCATTAGACATGCAAACAGCTGTAAGTAATTACTGTATGCTCGTTTCCATTTAACTAATGTGAAATTTTAACTGACCATTCTTGGCAGATGAATTACAGCTCTTTGCGGAACTTAGGGCGCGAGTGTTTTTTTCTGTTTTCAGTTGTTTTGGGCAGAACAGCGATTACGGGCTCTATTCTCGTCCGTTTACCTTGTGAGTATGCTCAATCTTCTCAGAATTCCGATGCGCAGTTTTCTGTGTCCTCAGATTTTTCACTCCTGACCACTAGACTCATAGCAGGGGTTTAGATTCACTATCCCGGTGTTTCAGGAACTAGATTATACATAGAAGTCCATTGTATCAAAAATTTAGGTCAATTGGGGGTGAAATCCTAATGCTAGAGCTGTCCTGCTCCAAAATGTCCCAAAATGTGTGCAAATTTGATCCCAGATCAAAGTAAAAAATCTGAGGACACAGAAAACTGCGCATCGGAATTCTGAGAAGATTGAGCATACTCACAAGGTAAACGGACGAGAATCGAGCCCGTAATCGCTGTTCTGCCCAAAACAACTGAAAACAGAAAAAAAAACACTCAAGTTCCGCAAAGAGCTGTAAAGTGGCACGAGTCGGGATCCGTAGCACGGGTACCTGTGCTCAAAGAATCTGCGGGTAAAAAGCTTGCTGGTCAACGGGTGCCTCACGAGTTTGTCCAACCTTGCAGGTCCCCACAAGTACTCGCGGGTCTTGGGGTGCATTTCGCACAAATTAAGATACCAACCGCTGTATGAAACACAAATATCATCGTTGAACTACCTCAGAAACCATGCATCCTGTTTGAGCGGTGTACTCGCTGCCGGAAAAAGTAATGGCCGATGGTCGTTCTCACTATTCTGGCCACCAAGTCACTCTAAACAACTTATGGAGTGAAAATATGAGTGAATAGAAGACATTTGGATACGTTACCCAACTTCCAAAAACGGAAATTCTGAAGATATAAGGGATTTTCTGTGAGAATTTGAAACACGCTTTTTTTAGAGGGTGTATGGCTTTCACAAGATGGCCATTTTTGCTGAAGAATTCTGCCTAATTTTGCTGAAAATAGCCATCTTCTGACCGCGATTGCGCGCTCAAAACCCCACATAATGACATGATTGAAAATGCTATAGTTCACTACTTTCCGAGTACTTTTAAATCATAGCATTCATTTTGCTCTACTCGAAAAAAAGTGTGTTTCAAATCCTCACAGGAAATTCCCTATATCTTCAGGATTTCCTTTTTTGGAATTGGGGCAACATATCCAAATGTCTATGGCGGTCAAAGTGCACTTTTAATATTCCGCTACACTTTTTGGGGAATTTGACTTTTCCGCTACTTTTATTACGAAAATTCCCACTTTCCGCTACTATTTTTGAGTCAAATCAGACCAAAAGAGTGTAGCGGAAATCTTACGTTTTCCGCTACATTCATTTGACAGGTTTGTGATCCCGCTACTCATTTTGTGACTCGGTCCATTTCCCGCTACTTTCTTTTGTGAGTAGGTTCATCCCGCTACTTTTTTTCGAAAAAAAAAAAAATCCTCCATTCTTCTACATAACATACAATATACCTACGGCATAGTCTAAAACACGCTAGGAAGGTATGTACGACAGGAAGGAACGAGACATCACGGCCTTGGTCGGAGGCACGTGACCGCGACAGAGGCACACGACGGCAGCACCACGATTCAGCAACGCCGCATCGTGGGGCGCGCACGGTACCAGACCCGCTGGCACCTCGGAAGTAGCGCCTGTGGCTAGTGACCCGGGTCGGAGCCGGCCCTGGGTGGCAGCGTACATTGGTGTGTGATACGGAGCAGGAGGGGCGATTGGCTCGATGGAGGGGAGGGAAAAGGAGGGGGTCGAATGGCTGGGTGTAGGTGCAGCGTGCGCGGGTGGTACCACCACGTGCTGCATGTCGATGCAGCCCACGCAGGGTGGTGCACAAAAAAGACGACAACACAGGCCGACATCCATCCCGAGCGCCCCGAGCTCAGTGACAACACCCGAAGGTGCCAGCGGGTCTGGTACCGTGTGCGCCCCACGATGCAGCGTTGCCAAATCGTGGTACTGCCGTCGTGCGCCTCGGTCGCGGTCACGTGCCTCCGACCAAGGCCGTGATGTCTCTTCCTTCCTGTCGTATATACCTTCCTAGCGTGTTTTAGACTATGCCGTAGGTATATTGTATGTTATGTAGAAGACCCTATGGAGTCAGAACTTACCTGGAACATTTACATTCTTACTTAAAATCCCATGCCGTGAGGTGTCGAGGCTCGCATCACAGTCGGCACGGGCTAGCCGACGACCCATGAGCAACCCGTAAACCCGCGGGTTCGGGTTCTGGTTTTCCGGGTTCGGGTCCAGGTCAACTGTTTTATACCAGAACCCGTACCCGTGTCCACCCCTACGGGTGACCAGGATCCGTGGTCGCGGGTACCTGCATCGTTCAGAGCCCTACTCGGATCCGCGGCCGACCCGCGTTTACGAGTACTTGACTCGCGGGTCGAGGTTTCCCATGGATCAACTCACGGGTATTTTTTTTCTTTTGCTACTTTTCAGTGGAAAGTACAAGTTTTACAGCTCTTTGCAGAACTGACTAACTGGAAATGATGGCCAAAATCAGGGCTATCCATAAGAAGTCCAAGCAAAAACGGCTCTCTCGCGACGAACGAAAACGCCACACAGTAGACAAAGTCTTAACATACGTGTATCTGGATGCACGATTTAAATACAATTTTTGCATCTCCACTTGCTGCCGCTGGCAATTACGCCAATACTACACCGCCATTCGTGATCAATGCTTTGAAAACATTGGGCGTCAAATGCATTCTCAAAACAAAAAACGTCGAATCCCTGGAGGCTTTTTTTGACCCCGTATCCACAGTGCGTTTGGATACTCGGATCAGAAAGCCTTGCTCGCGGGAAGCACAGTGCAATAATTTGCGTTCAAAATACCGACTCACAGTGCGTTTGAACGGATCTGTCGGTATTGAAAGCCTTGCTCGTGGGAAGCACAGGGTAATAATTTGCGGGCGCTTAAAAGCTGGAACAAGTGGTTGGAGGCTAAAAAGACCAGAGTGTAACTAGCGAAGAGTGTACTGTGGTAAAAATTATGTACAGTTAAGTAAAAATGGGATAACAAGATTCCAAGGGATCATCCGACGACGTCGACCCCACGTCACTGTTAACCATTGTGACCCAACTTGGCCATCCCTCTGCCCTTTGCTCTCGTCTTTTAAACAATGCGGGCTTGGCTTGGTTGATCGTCAATTGTCGCGTTCATCTCTCATAAGGCGGGGCCAACTGACGGTGAGAAGACCGCCGGTGAGGGTCGCATGGGTAGTTGATTTCTTTGGTATGCTCAGACGTGATCTGGAAGATTACCAGACGAACTCGCAGTTGCCCCCTCAAACAAACCTTGAGGCAAACGGAGGGCTCTGTGGACTTTCCCATATAAAAACTCCCTGATTTTGGGTGTGGTTAAGTGTCCAGACGTGGAGGAGCGATCTCGGCCAGGGATATGTCGAGGAAGACGGTGTCCTCGGATGGTAAGCATATCTCCCTCTAAAGAGATGGAGAGGTAGAAACCCGTGTTGCTATGGTCCGTCTACATCACTATTAAGCTTGCCGCCGATTGCACCAAATTGAAGGCCTATCAAACATCAATGCTTAAAGTTGATTCGGATTTGCGGCGTCCACGCAATCTCCACCAATAATGCAATAGGTGCTCGAACAAATCTCCGCTCCTTTTCACTCCCTTTCTTGCTCAATTCTGAATCCAATCCAAGACCCGCTCTCTCTTGTCACGAACACAAGCCGAATGGCGGACCCAAATGACTTGGATACAGAAATAGACGGCGGTGGGCTTGTCCGTGTGTTTGAGATACCCTCCCAAAATGCGACTCCCCGGGAGCTTCGTGAGGTGGAACAGACTCAAGATCGCTCGATGTGACAGCATGTTACCGATGTGTCATGGACCTCTCACCGACTGCTTTGGTGTTCTCAACCACAAGTTGCTCCCTCGGACATGATTTGATGACCATTTAGGTATAGCATTGAACATATATCTCAGGAGTCCAGGTGAAACTTGTCTGTGCGGACGAAGTGCGAGCCATTGCGGTGTGTGATGCCATCAATTTCAGCCTCCCCGCGCACAAATGCTTTCACTGCTGCAGCACCTCGAAATCCCATACCTAGAAAATTTGTAGGCTGCAGTATTTTGTGTATTAGAATGGCCCAGTGAGGTCAAACCAAAATATAATTAACCACCAGAGTTCCAAGACACCAAAAATGAATATTTACGAGTGCTTATGTAATAAGTGATCGTTCTTTTATAAAACGAGATGAGCTTTTTGAGTGCACCTCGAATGGTCAGTAACATCTATCCGAACAACACTTAATAGTGGCTGTGTTGAAATGAATTTAGCAGCGTTCATTACATTTTTTTCTAATGACTTTAGGGTTTTAGTTTGAACGCCGAGCCACCGTTTCTGTAAGGCGGTGTCTGTATTCTTTTTTCTACTGTTGTTCTCAGTAGGGCTCAAACTCAATTTTTCCAAGCCAGAGACCCCGGCTCAAACACGGGTCTCTCTGGGTAGCTGAATTCTCACATTTTCAGTTCCAATCCTCTGTTTAAGGGAACCACAGTTACCCGAGGGCATATATTATGTTGGCTCCATGGGTTTTTGACATTGGGCATCCTACAACCTTGTGCATGCCATCCAAAAGAAAAGTCCAACTCGCGGCGGCTGCTTGCGCTCGTGCAAAATCGACATCCTGACACAATCCCTTGTGCCTTATTGGACTTCAACCCGACTTCATGGAGCAAAAGTGGCCACCTCTGCATTTTCTGCCGAAATTTCATTGCGAGCTCAACTTCTTCGAATTCTTTTGGGAATGCGCAAGAAATATCTCCGTGATAACTGTGATTACACTTTGACACACTCACGGAGAACATGCTGAAATCCCTCGCATCAGTGAAAGTGGCAACAATTTGGCGCTGGGAACATCGAATGGTCCGGTGGATGGATGTGTACCGAGCAGGCCTGAAAACCAAGGATGCTTAGCTTCAAGTGCAGAAGTTCAGTTCCAGCCGGCCCGGTGATATTCGATGCCATCGTAGAACTCGACAACCACCGGAACCGAATTGAAAGTTATCCAACTTATCCTAAGACCTAAGAACTGGAATTTTCGAGTTTCGTCGTTTTTTAAAGTCGTACCCTCTCAAATGGCGGGGGAAACGACTGTTGGAATTACGAGTCCGTGCTCGCGCGCGTGACCCGATGACGCCCCGTAACCCGTAACCCGTTTCCTTACCCTCATTCCCTGCCCGACGGTTTCCTTTTGCTGCTGGACATTATTTTATCGTTATGGCGACCACTTACCATATATTCCTTGTACTCTTCAATCGATTCCCTTGCGCGTTTGCGAAGGTTTTCTGCTATTATAACTTCCCGGGTTATCTTGAGCGGGTCATTCTAACACAAACGCGCAGCATACCTTCACTAGCTTGCTCTCTGCTTCCTCTGGTGCCATTCTCTGGATCTGGTCCGAGTCTTACATACTATGAGCCTCCAAATGCACATTTAATCCCGCGCACAACACATGACCCCAAATTGCATTTCCGCAGTGATAATTTAAATCTTCGAACATTCGCATTGCCTTGTACATGGGGTAATCGAAGGAAAGAATGGCCACTTGGGAATTATGGATTTATATGTACGAAAAGAAACATTTGGACTAGAATTAATCGAATTTCTCAGCGACAGTTGCGAGAATGGTGTAGTAATCCATGCGAGGTGTTGCCTCGCGAAGACACAAAAAACAATATTTTTCCAATACCTCGCTGCAGCTTGGAGACGAGAACGAGGGCTCAGGGTCGACGGGAGAAGTCCCAAGGAACAAGTGAGATCATCATGAAGTTGATTATGAGTGCTTATGTGATAAGTGATCGTTTCTTTCAGAAATCGTAGGTGACGTTTTTGCGACCTATGAAAAAGTAAGTCGCTCGCGAACGTTATGATACTTTTAGTGGCTGTGTTGAAGGCTTTTCCGCTAGTTTCATTAGATTGTTTTGTGACTTGATAGTGGCTGTACGCTCATTGGAATTACGCTCGCGTTGGTTCGATCCCTGAACTTGGTATTTTGTGTACATAACATTTACCCAGAACTGGATTTGAGCACAACAGATACAATAAGGTTTGCAGATGTCAGGTAGATATCTTCACATACCTTGACATGGTTGCCTGAGCGCAAAAACTAATTTTTTGACCCCGGCCCTCGGCCATTTTGATCTGTTATTAATGAGGCACACGAGCTATTGAACAATTTCTTCCTGCCAAGGAGTGGCTCGTGAAGACGCGTATGGCGTGTGCCGGGGAAACATCCAAAATGGTGATCTGAGAAACACGAAGATACTACGGCATGTGCAAAAAGACTTTCAACACAATTCTTACTTACTAATTCAATCCTCGGATTTCTTGCTTTCTTGCAAATAGTTTGTGAGCCGAATACGGCCACCTCTCGAATCGCGGCACGCCAGCGGACATGATGACCCCATTCCGACTGAATATTGATACTGCAGCCTCTGGTGTACAGCCGATCCCTCTTCCTCACACATCAGCCTGTGCTTGGGTCTACATCTGCACAGGGTTCTGGTCAGCGCTGCCAGCCAGCACCGGTGCCTGCCCGAGCAAGGGCAATATCCGAGGCTTGCGCTTGAGCGTACCGCATGCAGAGCCAAGAGCTAGTACTCTAGATCTAAACTTAAGATCTGTGGCCAGTGACTTCAAAGGCAGCACAGAGGCTCCGGAATAAGTACTAAGAACAAAAAAAAAAACAGGACATAAGTACGAGTTTTGCCGGGCTGCGCCACGGCCCCACCCCAAGTACAGAATACTACAGAGTCAATAGCGACGAATGAGGGGCCAGGGAACAAGAAGTGTAATGCGGCAGAGCCTGGGGATGTGTGGCGAACGCAGGAGCCTAGGTAGGCACACCTGGACGGACGCGAAGTCGACCGATGTCAACCGACCGTCAGCCCAAGTCAGCACAGATTTGCCGATGTGGCGTCGGGACTCTGACGAGGCTGATCGGTCGAAGTCGACCGACATCAACCCAAGTCAACCGTGGGCCGACTAGGGCTTCGACCCGTCCGTAAAACGGGACGGCCGTCAGAAAGACGGCCGTTTTTGTCTACTGGACGGGCCCACCCGTCCGTCAGTGCTCAAACTAAGAGCTCCCGACGGACGGGTACCGTCCGTCATACCCGTTACGGCCGTCCGACGGGTGAATGTTCAATTAATCTGATTGATCGTATTCTGGCTGACCAGTATCTCAAGCAAATAAAATTGTCGTACTAAAGCTGAGTGAACTACAACGACTCCTCAAGCGACCTCTGAAGTTTCTTGGACGCTTTCCGAACCACACGTAAACGTGCTTTGACAAACATGAGCATTTCAATTGTCTCGGCCTTCAAGCTCGCACGACGAAGCCCGATCGTGTCCCGTCTACCCGAAAAAACTCTCTCGACTGCGACCGCAGAGCCTATGGAGCCGTATTAGAACCTTATCCTATACAACACAGCCTTGAATTACCTGGCACGCACAAAATGTCTCGAGCGAGTAGACATAGGGGACTCTGTGGCGTCGGGCATACCACCACTGGAGCGGTCCGTGGTTATAAAGGGCTCAGGAATGCTGGTGAGTCTAAAATAGTCCTCCAGCTCGTTTTTGGAGCCAGAAGTCTCTGGGGCGCCGTAGCGTGCAAAAAAATCGAACTTTACCGGCGACCCAGAAACCGGTTCTTCAGCTGGTGTTTCCGAGACCGACGACCGCTGGGAGTTAGCGTAATGGATGTTAAAATGAACCTCCAAGGCCTTTTTCGATTGTTCTAGTCCTTGGAGAAGCTCTGGGTTGCGGCCTGCGATCAACCATTCGTTGCTGTTGTTCGAGAAGAATTCTGCGAGTTGCTTCAATACGTTCATCACCATTCTACAAACCCACTCAAAATTCCGAGCCACGAATCTGTAAAGGAGCGAGTCAAAAAGATGAACGAAGAAATGGTCAACGAGTTGAAAGGAATTTTCAAGGTACGTCTTGAACAACCAAATGTTTCACCAGATTCACGAATGTCCAGGAAAATCAATCAAACTTTGTATTATCGCTGGATGCGTGGACGTCGAGCAACGGCTATGCTTTTCTGGCCATTGCCATTCACTACATTGGAAATGACGGGAAGTTAGGTCTGTCGGTCACTCAACTTACCTGCTCTCCGTTAATCATACTTATCCTAATAGAAGAGTGTCTGATTGACTTTCGGGAGCTCGTCGGTCAACATTCCGGAGAAAATATGGGCGCAGCTGTTTGGAAGACGGTTGAGAAATTCGGACTAGTTGGACGGGTAAATATTTATTTCTGTCTCGACATTCGTCCTAAAGAGTTTCCCAGATCACTGCCTTTGTCATGGATAATGCCACGAACAACGACACCATGGTTGAAGCATTTGCGAGACTGTGCAAGAAAAAAGGTGTTGATTTCCCGGTCACCGATGGTCGCATGAGATGCCATACTATTCACTTATCAGCTCTCAAAGTATTTTTTCCACTCTAATTTTCCAACTTGTTATTATTCATCAGAAACCGCTAGCTGTTAGAGGCCATTGGCGCCCTCACGAAGGAAGAGAAAAAAGCGGCCAAATCCAAATCCCCAACCTCAGCATATCAAGACTCGGCCACGGAAGCTCTGGAGCGGGAAGCCGATGAGGACGCCGGTGCAACCGACGATTTCGCAGACACCGATAATAGAAGCCCTGACAGCCTGATCGGTGCCGCGGTTTTCAAGGTACGTGGTTTACTTACGCAGCACCCCGCGCACTAACGACTCTTCTCTTTCTCGCAAGCTCCCGCAAGATTATCCGACATGTCCGGTCCAGTCCCCAACGCCGTAGGCGATGGGAGGCAGAGGTCGAAGCGACTTCTCCCGGAGGTAAAATCCTCAAATTGATCCTGGACGTCAAAACGCGATGGTCTTCAACCCACCAAATGCTCCGTGCGCCGTGCATTCATTTAACATCTCCGATACAAATTAACTCAGAAGCATCCAGCCTTGGACTTTCGCAAACCCATCCAACACTACGTGACTGAGAATGAAGATTTGGCCGAGCATGCCCTCTCGTCAGCTGAGTGGACTGAGTTCAAACCGGTCAGTGATTGGCTGAAGGCCTTTCGCTTTGCAAGAACGAAGATGTCAACAACAAAGCAACCGATGCTGTCCACAACTCACGCCGTATTTCGTGGGCTTCAGGACGAGCTGAAAAAGGTGTTCGCAGCATTACCGGACACCGCAGACCCTGCACTTCTTGAGGGACTTGTCCGTCCGAAGCTCGTCTGGACGCCAATGTAACATTCCAGAACCTGAAAAGAGTTGTGTAATATGCATAGGGGCCACAATGGTCTGCGCGAGTTTGCAGCCGGTTTAGGTCGGAAACGCCAAATTTGTTCGCCTCGCCCCTCGATTCTTCTGGGTTAATTTCCTGGGTCAAATCTATATTACAATCGAACACCTTTGACTTGCAAACTTGATCCGTGGCCACTTCCGAGACTGGCCGGGCGGCTCCAAATGCTGTAATCGGCACCAAAATGTTCAATTCTCCACTGAATTGTTGAGTTTCTATTTATAAAATGTTGAGCCAGGAGCGCGTCCTACATAACAAAAAACAGGTAAAAGTATCGGCCAATAAGCGCGAAGCGGCATCAAGAAAAACAAAATCAAGGACATGTGAAAAATTCTCCTACTGGCGCGATGTGCCATTCAACGCGTCCCTCGATCGATATGGTTTGAAGTCCTAATTTTTGTTTTGCAACACATTCCACCGATCAATTCCGTTTCCAACCACACGGATTCGACTTCACTGTTACGTTTAGCCGCCGTGTCATCAGGGCTGCATGCACATTGAAGACATAAAGAGACACAGAAGGGAAGAGGCGCCTCGACACATCAATGGCTGGGTAGTTATGCAGAGCTCGACGCCACCGGATGAGGTCACTTAGGTAGGAGTCAGACACGCTCAGCACGCGTGGAACGTCGAGGCGGCGTCTAAGTCACTCCTGACTTTCCGCCTCAGATGTCAAACCGGATATGGCAATTTGATGGCGGCAAATGTACGGCACGTTCAAACTCCGCCTCACCCACGAATCAATGGGAACGTCAGCCACCTCCATTCCTCTCGTCCTACCACATCACCCTCGCTCCCCACAGCCGTCTCCTCCCGCCGTTTGTCCCCACTTCACGCCAATCTCTTGACACTGAGATGGAGCGTGTCGTTGCGAACGACTGTGTCCCGCTGTCGCGGAATTACGGCGCGCGCTTCTCTCTGTGCCACGATTCACTGCGCAGGGCTCGGCCTGTCTCAAGTTCTCTTATCGCGGGCGGCCTATCATCATAGCTCGGCGCGCCGGCGGAGCGCTCTTAGCTCGGTACGCTCTGCGCTCGTCGAGCGACGATCAGTGCGCTCAGCTGTCTCTCTGGCGCGGCATCGCTCTCGCGCATCTCGCGCGGGACTCAAATGCTCTCACGCGCAGTGCGCGGCGCCACTCTTCGGATCGTTTAGCGCGCGTTCTCGCCCAGAGGCGCGCTCATGCTGCTCTCGCGCGAGAGAGCGCACGCGTGTCAGCTCGTCGCGCCCGACTGGAGTTAGAGTTTGGGGTTAGAGTCTGGGTCGTTAGTGTCAGATAGGTATCCTGTAGAAAATACACAGTGAATGTATCGTGTCAACATCTACGCTCACTCTTACTTGTCGTTGACTTGTCGCATTTCTTACAGAGCCGGCTTTGGCGGCATGCTTGGCGGTAGCTGGATTGCCATCAGCTTTGCCGTGCATTTGCCGCCATCAAATTGCCTTATTCAGTTTGACATCTGAGGCGGAAAATGAAAGAGTTGTCTAAGTGGGCTGGACCATCATGATCTAGGAACATAGACACAAATAGACCCGCTTAGACCCGGCCTCATCCAGCTAGATCAATCGACGTCTAAGCCCGGGTTGAATGCAGTGATTGTGTCCGCTGGCGCTATTACGCAGGATACTAATTCCACACCGTGCCGTTGCGGGATCATCATCCGAGTGGAATATGTGTGGCTCATCCCGCCGCGGGCACCGGAATTGGTCAGTATCCTGATCATTCATTCCCTCATTCTTCTAGTTACGCGGGGGTATTCTAGCGCCGCTGTCCAAAGAATTCGGTCCGGAGAGTCTTGTACTTCTATGTCAGAATCAAGGGGTGTCAGATCTCTGGATCTGCCAGACTGATCAACTCACGTAAGTTCATGCTGTGCTGCCGTGCCGACGGTGCCGAGTTCTGTGAACATTCCTCAAGTTGCCACTGCTCAACGGAATTTGAGGTGGAATAGTATGCTCAGAGGCTGGAATGAAGTATATTATGAGATTTCGGGCCCACTGGAACTTGCTGTGAGCTGCAAGAGTGTTGCATTGGCCGCTCTTCACCCAGACGTTGCCACCAAATATCAACACCGCTTTTTCATCCCTTGTGATTCGGCTCCAACAACCAAGGAAGTGGCTACTATCAAGGGGGTCCAAAGATAAGAAGAATTGATATCACCTACAATTTTTTTTTCTGAGACAGGATCTACTGGTCAAACTGCCGTGCATGCGTTTCGGGCACGCGACGGTGAGAATCAATGACTGCTTTTGGCTCAGCACAGTGTTCGAGCTCTGGTAAGTTGAGATGCGAGGTTCCGGAAATGTTTGTAGTAAAGGCAAACAAACTCTACGGTAAAATCCAATAATACCCATTTTTCAAATCTAATCTGGAGGTACTGTATTGCTAGGACAGTAATTAGAATTCTGGGCACAAAAAAGGCTTAAATGCGTCAAGTGTCGAAAGGGATCCGTCTTGGAACCGGGGAGATCAACGGTGAGGTAGTCCTCACTGTGTACTATAACGTCTCGGCGTTTGAGGTTGAAAGCGGGGTCAAACACGTCTTAGGTGACCTCGCCACAGCGGAAGAAACCGTGAATAGGCCGATTTTAGAGGCCGATGTGATCAGTTTCGGTCGAAAAGGACTGTGCGTCATTCAACACACCCTCAACACACTTTGCGATCAGCACGATGACGGGATCCGGAAAACAATCTTTGTAGCACACTTTCCCAACTCATCGACAAGCCAAGACCTTGGGATGACTTCGAGGACACTTCGAATTTAATCAGTCTCCGGAAATTCACCGCCTTCATCTTCATTCCTCACATCTCCGCATCCCTTATTGCTGGAGATTAGCCTCAAGGACGCTGTAGAGGTCTTGGAGGATAGTGCTGAGTATGGACGATTATTCAATGCAGATAATTCCGCAAGGGTCGACATTCTTGTTACACCAAGCGACAACGAACCACCGCGTCATCGAAAGGTCCGCGTGAAGCTGATGGTAAGCATTACAAATTATTACAACTTCATTCATTTGAATCCTTATTCATGCCAATATTACATAACTACCGCCGCAGAAATTAATTACCTGGGATGACTATTAATCCGTACTTTCCACGTCTGTAATGTTATAACTATTCTTTCAAGAATTGCGAGTCACGCGTCACCGCCCCGGTCGAATTGAACGAAAAAGTACAGTATACTCGTTAATTCTGAATCCTGGCCGTTTACATCGCACATGCCAGTCATGGTGGGTGTGATCCATTTAATCAGTGTACAGGAATGGAGTTTCTCCCAGGAAAGACCGTCGGAGGATGAGATCCGCCACAGAATCACGATTGCTGTGCGAGAGCTTGCTGACGCGATCTTGAGGCGGTATTGTCGAAGATATCGGAAAAGCCAGTGCATATTGACAATCTATGCACGTTAGTTATTTTGTCTAAAGGAGCAAAATTCTATTGATGCTTTGTAATTGAAACCGAAAAGCCTTGCGTAAACGTCTATTACATAGTTCACCTTTTAGCGTTGAAAGTACCAAGTTGTATTTCTCATGGTTTGGAGAACAAAAAAGAACTACTGTGCCAATTACTGCCAGTCATCTTCCCGTCAAACGAGAGGAGCGATGATACAGAAAGCTCCCCCACAAAAATCGCGACGACAAAGCTGTTCCAAAATCAAGGCTAACGTCCACGGACACAGCGCCCCTTCCAAGCCCCATTCAGGCTTTTCTTTCCCGTCACCGTGGTATGGTCAGAGCCACATGAAAATTGGGAGAAAGAAAGGAGAGGCAGCTGCAAAATCAAAGCCAAGGGGCAGGAAGGCAGCCATGCCAAGCCCTATTCGGATTTTTCCTTCCCGTTACTGTGGGAAACGACCGAAAACCTAAGTATGTACCTGTATCTCGACAATTTCGTACATTTTGTGGGGGCGGCAAGAAGTGGGTACGAAAAAGTGTACTGTACTGGTGTCGATTCTAATGGGCGAAATCGACCATGGCATGGTATTTGGCGAGCCAAGGCTGAAGAGAAAATCCAAGGATCCCTGCGTCGCTCGCCCGTGGTAACTTCTCCCGGATATCCTCTTCGAACCGTTCAAACAGCCAGGATCCGGCGTTGCACACAACCGTGAAGTGAGCCTTGCGGAGACGCCCGAGATTTTCCAATGCCCCGTCGACGTCGGGACGGTGGCTGTCGTTTGGAGGTGCTCGGGGTAGGCATCGACAACGATATTCATGGCCTCGATGTGAGGCATGCATGTTGGGAGGTTAACCGTCGCTGAGAAAACGGAATACGAGACCCATAATTGCTTCGGGGAAGTCCGAGTCTTGAGCGTCAGGAAGCGAAGACTCGGCATATCGGGAAGACTTATTGGATCATGATGTTGCTCTGCATAGGCGTTAGCACGTCCCGTGGAAAGAGAGATCAACGACGTACTCCCGAGATTAATTACCAGATGTTGAATTGAACCGGAGCACTTGCGGGCGAGCTGTCCAGAACACCGAGGGACCCTCCCGCTAACACGCCCAACCCCAGGTGCTGAAGGTTCGCCAAAGATGGGGCGATTTGATCGCTGAGGACAAGTGAATGAAGGGCGTTATCTTCCCGTGGATCATAGAGAACGAGATGATGGAGGGTTAGCTGAAATGGAGGGGATATTGCGAGTGCAGAAAATTGGTCGTCGTTACTGAGATTAATGTGTTCCAGTACCACTTCCTGGTACGATGCGAGTGCATGCCGGATCAGCGAAGCAGGTACATCACAAAGGCTGAGCCCAAGGCATCGGAGCGATGGCAGAGACATGAGCCCAGCCAGGGCGGTGCGAAGATCGATGGGGGCCTTGTCCCACTTCCAATACCTTATGACCACTACAATTCAAAACGAAATGGCCATTCTGGACGCAAAGTGTTGGAACGGCAAAAAGGTTTTTCCACGGCAGGAAGGTCTAAAATACGAAGTCCAAAACCATGTTTGGCGGGATCAGCCAAAGTGGCAACCAGTCATCCCAGCCGCTTCGCCAACCGTGATAAGCGCAGCCACGTGCTTGGCGCACGCGGTTGGTCACGAGCCTAATTAACAGCATACTTGGAGATACCAAAAAATCTGACTATTGGTGACACCGAACTTGGGTGGTTTGAGTTAATGACCTGCAGTGCCATCCGAGGTGAGTAGACAAAATTTCAAAATACCTCTCAGAATGAAGGATTGCATAATAAGAAGTACTCTGTAAGGGTTCATACCGATAGCAGGGTGGTATCGTGTACCGCGATGGTGGCCAGCATAGCTGACTAAAAAAAAGCAGTTGTGTTTCCCTGAGTGCGTAGAGAGAGTAGTGGAGGCCATTTCCATCCAGTGACATCAAAGACAGAAGCCCAGCATCGGGGGATCAGAACGAGCCCCAAAAGTCGCGGATCGACGAAGAAATGTGGAGATATGGCCACGGCGAGTGGTCTGATGTCAAGAAATTGATGTCCCCACGCCTCGGATTCCGATCCGTGATGCCGTGACTTTCGATCAACCCATCACTTTCGGCTGAAATTTGGTCTGGACTTTTGTTGGAGGTCCTACTTTGTTCCTATATCATACCCAGTCATAATTCTCAAGCCTTGGCCTTCTAGATCCCAAGTGGCCAACCAAGTGGGGTGGCCAAGTAGGGGGTCTCAAATAGTAGTATTGAAGATAGCAGAGAAACAAAAGTATTGAAGTGAGAGTTAGAAGGGAAACACGTCGCCTTACCGCACGACGAAGGCATGTTTCAAGCGCGTTGTTCCTTAGCGCGCAGCCGCGCGCAGCCGAATTTGATAGCCGGGACATGTTGCCGACATTGCCGCTGACATGCATCAAACACCAAACAGTAGACCACAGTACCAGTGGATTTCACCGATAGTTTTACCGGACGCCCCCTGGGTAGCCGCGTCAAGCAGCTTTGCCGAAAAAGGGCGCGAATAGTGTGCGGATTGCCGACACAATCTGTCCACGGACGTATGATCCGCGTTTTGTGATCTGATTATATGTGGCGTTAGGCGGTAACAGCAGGAAGATAAGTACTCACCACATGATACTACCTTGACTGTCTTCTGATTGTTTTTCTGTAGCCACGAATCCTCCACCACCTCATCATAGTTGCACACGCAATTCGTTAAAGTGAGTGGTGTTGACCTCATTACTACTCTTGCTAATTTTTGCCTTTCTACCTTCTCTCCATGCACCTGCCAGTGACGAAGGCTCCTTTGATTATACATCCACTCCGTTTAAAACTTACTAGGATTACTATCGCTATTGCTTGTATCTGGACGTAGGTGACCTTGTGGATGCATTCAAGTACTTGGGCAACGAGGCGTAGTATTGGAGTCGTCTTCCTTTTCCGGAGTGGCTGTACAACCTTCAAGTATTAAAAACTTTTATAATCCACATTCCTCCGCTCACCTTACAGCTCTCCGCTGTCTATGCCTTTCCTTCGCACGGAAGAGTTTCCCCTTCAGCTTCTCTTGGAACTGCTTTCCAACCGCCAGTCTCTCCCCGCGTGCCCGACGGACCATAACCAGATCAGCTCCATCCGATGAGCCACCATCGCTCAACAGCCCCTCAGCAATGAATGGATCAGGGTTGTCCGAGTCAGGATCATTACCACCGCGCTCCTCCTCTTCCTGGCGGAGTGCAAAGGCATGGATACCGATACATGAAGCAACCCAGTATGTCGCAATTTTGTGGCTCGCTTGGTTGGTAATGCTGACCCGAAGATGCTTTAAGCAATGAAAGCGGCCTTTGAGGAATCCAATCGCATGTTCGGATCGAATACGAAGCATGGAAAGATGATTGTTAAAGACCTCATTTTTGGGAAGGTCGCGTTCGGGCTTTTTGTAGGGCGCTGTAACCCAGGCACTGATCTAGATAACAGCAGTCAGCGAATGGGAAAAGACAAGGGTGTGAAATTACTGGATAAGCCGAATCTGCCCAGATCCATTCTCCTTCGTCAAAGACCGTGTCGTGATCTTGGACAACCTTGGTACCATTCCATGCTACCGAGTCATGCGTACTGCCCGTATGTCCGTAACTGAAGTCGATAATTTGCAGGTTTGGGAGGTTGATGACCTGGGCGGCCAGCGGTTAGATGAAAGTCCAGTTTTTAAGTTTATGACATATATACCTGAATATTTATGTAACGAATAGTTACACTTTCTATCGAAATAGCTCGACCCGTACCAGGTTGGACGCTCGTCAAGAGGTACCAGAGTACCGTCGACGAAGCACCACCCGTTTCTCCATGCTCTGCACGAGTGATTGTGAACCCATCGCTTCGCCTTTTCCTTCTCCTCTACATTCGGCATGCGAACAGCTTGTTGCATGAACGAGCGCCGCAGAACTGCTGTCATTATGCGACGAGTTACCAAGTGGACCGTGCCCTTCCCGAGTCCAGCCCAATTTGCGACCGCCTGCATGCTTGCATCAGGAAAATACCTCCCATGTAATTTCGCCTAACTTATCGAAAACTTGGCATAATTTTCCATAATTATGCTCCCTACCTTCATTCGGCGGAATTCTGCGAAATTAAGTTCTATCCGGATAATTTTGGCAAAGCTTAGACGAAGTTTTGTGAATTTTGGCTGCCTTTTCTCGCTATAACATCTGCTTCCGTATATATTAATATCGTTGTTCAGACCTCTCGACCCACTCTTATTCGAAGGATATACGAAGAACTGAATCATATTAGGACATATGTGCGTATCACAAGATGTACGCTAATGTATAGGTGGTACTAGGTAGGTACGGACTCCGAGAAAGCAGGAAAGCGCCCAAAAGCGCCAACCTCCGGCACAGAACTCAGCAGCGCCCTTGCTGCCATCTCCACATCTCCACATTCCTCTTCGCAGATGTCAATGCCGTACACGTCGCTTGTGTAGCTCACGGGCTCAGCAAACAAGAAGGGCTTGCACACGACAATGACTAGAAGATACAGTCGCAAACTAGGAAGCGCAACAATCAGACTGTTTCATGGATATTTGAGTCAAATCTCACGCAAATTACTCGGTCCAAATTGTATTCTGGATTGGATTGATATTTAGTCTATGGCAAAATTTACCTTTGAGAGCAACGTTGAGTAGTTCCTGAGAACGAGGCAAATCTTTCCGGCACCCCAAATATGCCCAAATAACGTAGAAGCGCAACACTTCGACGTGATCGATTGTAGTTCTGGGGGTACGCTTTTCGGTGGTTTAACCTACATATCTGTAATCACGGGTGCTTAAAACCCTCAATTCAACAGAATTGTCATATGCCAGCACTGTGAACACAAAAAGAGGGAAACATCTGGTTGCCGGGATCAAAGGCTGTGAAATGCAGCCACAAACATTGCAATTTCGAGGGCTTCACAGGAGCTTTTTGCACAAATCCTTTTGTGGACAGGATGATACTATACCGTGCTGTAGTCGTATAAATTTCGGACCTAGTCAGAAGCCTCAAAGGTACGTAATTCCTAGTGTTGCGCTTCCTAGTTTGTGACTGTAGTAAATATGAATATGAATTGGAAATGCAAAAGACATGAACTTACCATGACCAGAGACATCTCTACTGAGGGCCGAGCCAGGAGCGGCAGTGGCGCCGCCGGAGCCTAAACAAAGTGAAACGAGGGCAAAAATTAGCCAGAGTACATCAGGAAAAAATGAGGTTGCAACCGAGCACAATATAGTCAATATAGCCACGGTAGCCCCGTAGCTAAGTCCCTGGTTTGTAGGGACAGGCAGGAGCTACAGACTGCTACAAAGTTAACCATAGCTTGGCGTGAGGCTCACATACCCGCCATAGCTTTATAGCTTCACAGCACCTATAGCACTCAGTAGTACTCAGAGCTCAACATAGTCCAGTGTCCGCTTATGGCATCAAAAAGGAAAAATGGGAATCCATTCATTAAATAGCTACTACAGGCAGCTGACTAGCCAACGATGACCCAGGGAAAGGTCGATGTGTCGTACACACACACCGACAGTTCAGACAAACCTTGATATAGTGGTCGACTGTCTTCGAGCCAGAGATGGGAGTCAGCTGGCCCAAGAACGGTGTATGCAAGGGGCTGTACAGCAACACCTTGTTTATAGGCGCCGGCGGGTGCACGCTGAGGGTTGAGAGAAGCGAGAGCTAAGAGCTTGACGGGCCATGAATAACTAGTCTCCCTAATAGCAGATGCACGTACCATGATGCAGCCGTGCAACGTGGCGTATCACCGCAACAGGGTCGCAGTTGATGAACGAGGGCCGGCGGGGTCAACGGGCGCATGATCGATAGTGGCGAGGGTAATGTGATCCAGCCGAAAGCGCTCAGAACTGCGAAAGGCGTATGGGGCGGGTGTTAATCATAGCAAAGAGGATTGGAGGTGAGAAGCATACCTATTCCTTGAGCAAGTATATACAGGCCATCCTCAAATGGAAGAAAGGTCGACTGAATTTTGACCTTGTCATGCTTTGAAGACCGCCTAGAATAGCAACGAAGATGAGCAGAACACTGTGCGCAAGATTTGGTGCAGCGGGGTCTTAGATAGAACAGATCACAGAAGGCTTGATGCTCTTTTGTAGGTCACAGTAGGCTTGATGGTGGTTCCCAGCACAAGGATTGAGGAATGGCAGTTGACGCGTTGACGAGTAAGCGGTTGCTGCAGGTACAGGACGGCTTCAATGCTCGAGATACTGACTTGAGGGTTCGAAGAGCTTGATATTAATAGCTGCCGAGCACAAAGGGAAGGATGGGAGAAGGGCTGGTGGACGAGAGGGAGCAAACGGGGTGGTGGGAGGGAAAGGGAGACCAACCATTTGATGGGATCATGTACGGTCATGCGTACGCACGGACCTCAGACTGACAGCTGTCATCGGAGTTAGAAATGTCTTGGCAAATTCCGAGCGTAGGCAACGTACGGTTACCTGCATGTCTTTGCAATAGAGCGTATTTGCAGCTCCCTTGCCGCAGTTTGAAGGCGAAATTTGATGGAGCCGGTCAGAAATTTAATGGCACCAAAATAGGACACCTTCGACTTGTACAAGTTAAATCTGTTCAAGAGCATTAAAATGCCAATATGATGGTGGGTGCTTGTATGAAATTTGTGAAGGGTTCAAGAAGAGAGATGTGACATCTTCTGCCAGCAGAAATGCTGAGCACGATAAAGTTTAAAGCGGGAAGATCGGGAAGGATTTTTTTTTTTCATTTCTGATAACACTATTTGGCCCAGGACGCAGAGAAATAGAATAAACTGTAGTTAGTATCCAAAGCTATGTAATTCAACATAATTATCTGTCAAAGCTATAAATGTATCTATGGTGCTCACCTTGTAGCTATTGTAGCACTGGAGAGCCATAGTTGAGCGACCTACGGCTATCGAAGCTACTGATTGCTATTTTTGGCTCTATATCTAGCCGGCGAGATATTCCCCACAGACTTTTTCCTGATGTAGTAATGAGGTCAACACCACTCACTTTAACGAATTGCGTGGGCAACTATGATGAGGTGGTGGAGGATTCGTGGCTACAGAAAAACAATCAGAAGACAGTCAAGGTAGTATCATGGAATAGGGACCTTCAAAGCTAAGCAGCTTAGCCGCTTAACCGCTTATGCACGTGCCGCTTAAGATCATGTGAGCGTCACTTTGCGTGATTCCCTTTATAAGTAATCCAGTGATCGCGGGCGTGGGGGCATCGATAATCATGGTCCTGCGGCATCAATAATAACTGTCCTTCTGTAAGCAACCCTAACTTGTGCCCAGTCCCTCCGAGAGGTGCAGGAATCCGATGCCAAAGGAGAAATATCGCGACAAAGTCAAGGAAACTTACTTGACACATATGGTTCTACGCGACATGCTTGCGCCACCGGACATCTCCCTGGAGGATATCGTTGGCAAGATCGCACTGGATCTCATTGCACTGTGGGCCATTGACCAGACTCGTTATCTACACGCGCGGAATCATATTCCCAAGACAGGGAACCTCCATTTAGCTTGGGAATATGCACAGGATCCGGCCCTTCACCCCAAGTTCATGAAAATGCTACGGGTCTCTCCTCTCGTCTTCCACGTCATCCTGGAGCTTATCCAGAATCACCCTGTGTTCCATAATAATTCGAATGCAGAACAAACACCAGTCGACATCCAGCTTGCCGTTACCCTATACCGTTTGGGGCGATACGGAAATGCAGCATCAATTGAGGATGTTGCTCGCGTTGCTGGGATTGGAGTCGGATCTGTTGAGCTGTTTACCGACCGCTGCTTTGTGGCCATTGAATCTCTTCACGACACATTTGTACGCCGCTTGACGCCGGAGGAGAAGGAAGTTGAGAAAGCATGGATGGACCAGCATCTTGGCTTTTGTGGTCTCTGGCGGGAGGGCTGGGTAATGTATGATGGAACAATTGTTGTTCTCTATGCAAAGCCTGGATTGAATGGGGAGGCATATTACACCCGCAAAGCAAATTACGGGTTGAATGTGCAGGTAAGCATCTTCATGTTTGTTGTTTCATTTTTGCTGACATCAAGACAGAGCGGGAATGTGCCCTCGACTCTGAGGATTGTGGATTGCTCACTTGGGATGACTGGGTCTGCCCATGACTCTCTTGCCTTCGAGCATACAGCTGCACACAAGCACCCAGACTGGTTCTTTGAAGGCGAAGAGTTTGCGTGGGCAGATTCTGCATATACGCTCAACGCTCGCACCATTCCGGTTCATAAAGGAGCTGCTGCTAACATCCCCGAGAACAGGCTTTTTGATAAGACAGTTTCGCACCTTCGCATCCGTTCCGAACATTGTATGGGGGCTCTCAAAGGCCGCTGGCAATGTCTTCGGGGTCTCCGAGTCAACATTAATTCGAATGAGGACCACATCAAGGCTTTACGCTGGGTCACGGTTGCAATCATACTCCACAATCTCATCATTGACGTTGAAGGTGCGGAGTCGGGACCGACTCCTGTGATGATAACAGGGGGATTGACATTAGGGCGAGTGCTATAGAGCCGATGGAAGGTGGGGAAGAAGGGAAACTCCGAAATGATTGCGTCTGGAATGCACACTCAGAAGATTGATAATGAAACGCACTGAATACACGTACCCCAGAGATTCTTCGCATCCGGAGTGGTCGTCCGGTCAGGGCCATCCTTTGGGATGTAGCACGACATGTACTCGTGCAAACTTTCGTCGTCGTCATCGTTTCCGCCAAGACCACCCCCCGTTTGGCGGAGCCTCTTGCAATGCTTCTTGTACGTCCCATATATACTGACAGGGGATGAAAATAGGGTGAAGGGGAATGCAGACGACGCACGACTCATATTTGCACTTCACCCGCTGGCCCACAGCATCCTCGTCTATAGCGCACAGGTCTGGCAGTATAATCTTGCCGATAGCTTTAAAGACGGCAGCTTTGGACATCCCGGATGAATTCTGGCCACAAAAAATGTGAGAAACATCAGAGAGAGCTCCTATGAAAGCCTCGCACCTCAGATGGGTCCCTTTTCCCCAGGATAACGAGCCGAAACTCGGGTTTTTCGACCTCTGCGAGAAGCTTCTTAATCAAGTCGCCCTTGTTCTTGGTCCACGAGATGGGAGGTAACTCGCCAGCCCTCCTCTTGGCCATTATAGAGTTGATTACTATGATTACTGGGTATGTAGATGGGCAGAGAGAGACGTAAAGAGTGGTAGAGCGACGCGACACGGACGAAAAATTTAAAAAGGAAGTCACGCAAAGTGACGCTCACATGATCTTAAGCGGCACGTGCATAAGCGGTTAAGCGGCTAAGCTGCTTAGCTTTGAAGGTCCCTACTGTCTCAGTCACCAATTGCCACGTCGACGTGACAACGACACTTCTTCCTTTCGCCCTCCATGTCCTCCCTTGCTACCTTTTGCGATGTTCGGAAGTTCCCATCTCTGCCGTATTCAACGACAACGCTGCAAACTCTTCGCTCTCTCTAGAATGGGTAATGAACTCTGGGCTCCGTATCCGGAACTCGCGGGCTTCTGGTCTCCTGTCACTTCCGTGCAACACCGGTTTCATCTCTATGTGCCTGAACGACATTCCCGTGGCTGCTTCCTCGCCTTCTGATCTTGTACTCGGCTTGGACTGGCTCCAGTTTGTCTCCAACTCCACCTCTGAACTCGTCGTGCACCTGAGTTCTGGCCCACTCGAGCTGCGACACCACCCTCATGCAACTGTTGGCGCAGAATCTAGTGCCTCGTTATCCTTAGGTTCGTCATGACTTGTGTATTGCCATTATCATGTGTTCATCTCCATATACTTAGGATCGTCGTCTGTTACACCGGTGTTCCGAGGCGACATCGGTGTGGACCCGTCGTCCTCCTCATCAGTGTCCCCGGGTCGACCTGATGTAGTATTGACCCCCTCGTGTACACCCAGTACGCGAGGTGTGGATGCAGACCCTCAAACACCTGTCTTAAACTCGAATGATGTTATTATGAATGAATTGCAAATGAATAATCCGTTTCCAAATGCACCATTTTATGTATCATCACCCGACCGTCTTCCTTGTGCCCGTCTTGATGCACACGAAAAAACGACCATTGTACGCTTCCTTGTTTTTAGTACACGTGTTAGTATTGTGTTACTGAGAGATATGATTGCCCGCCACCAGCATATGTGTGCAAGACAATCAAGTGGAAAGTGGAAAAGTGCTGATGCTCTGCGCGCAGATTTTCTCGCCCATCAATGTACAGGATCGTGTCTCATACTCATGTCTGAAGCTACGGTGGCAGGGTTCAGTCCGATGTCTCTTTCACTTGCTGAAGTTCAAGAGTGTGCAATGGTTCTCGATCCTCGGTCCAAGTCCAAGAAAAGAAAAGCCCCCTTCCTACTTGGCAATGCTGACAAGGTTCCGCGCCTCTCCTTCGAAACATCTTCAGCGGGTATTATTTTCCCTATCATGCTGTCGCAGAGCGAGAAAGATCAAATTGTTCGTGAATGGCGTGAGTCGACCAACGCTAATTCGTTGAAGCGGTATGAATGCTCATTCTGCGGTAAATTCGAGGCTGCAAATGAAGTTAAAATGAAATCGGTGGACTCTTTGGATATCTCGCTTCTTCAAAGAGCGGTCCAAGTGCTGCGCGATCTTTGTCGTCAGCCGCAAATCCAGGCAGGGCAGCTGTAGCGCTGGTAATACTGCCCCAATTGACCCAGATTTTGGTACCCCACACCTTTACATATTTCATAGTTCATGACTTATTAGGATAGGCAATATGCTCCACCATTTCCATTTGTTGTGGGGTATGGTGTGGTGAATATTTACACCGTGTGCCCGACTTGAGCAGACCCATATTGTTGTTCAGGATCTTGTTAGTTTCGCAAGTTGAATCATGCAAGAACAAATTGGGATTGAACCTATTCATGTCCTGGGATATTCAAACATCCCCTCGAGACATAAACACTTGTCAGAGTGCCCGCACCCGCTTCAAATCTTTGCAAAAAACTTGTTAACTCTAGCGTACGTCCGGTGGAGGATTCGAACCTCCCCCCATCCACGTAGTCTTGAATTTCTCATCTCGCAGACATGACTCTTTCGAAATACCGTAGTCAGTTGTCTGCGGCGCATTCCAAGTACCTCATATCCAAAAATCTAGGGCAATCCGGGCACTGTTAGTCCTGTGGGACCCGTTCTGCTCTGGACAGCCAAAAACACCCAAATTTGACCCACCAAATCGTCGTGAGGTGGTTAGTAAAATTTGGGCGACGACAGCCCTTGGGGATCCCCTGTCCGACCAGAATGAACCTACTTTCAAGGAAAACAATTGAGATTTGAGCTCACAACAGTGAATCTCGTGAAAACTTACAAAGAAAAAGAAAAACGGGCCGCGCCCTATGTTCCGCAAAGAGCTGTAAACTCCCTACTGTATCCCCTACATAGTTTGTATCGGTTCAAGGTGGTCTATACCACTAGTTCAACATTGCCGCCAAACTCAACTGCCGCAGGCTGCCGCAGCATTGCCGCAGCGGCACTGCTGCGGCAAAATCCCTTTGCCCGTTCAAATCCCGAATTAGACCTAGATCGCTAGAGGCCAGGGATCCAGTTGGATAAACCCCATCGTCGACGAAACTTCCCCGTGCTTTAGACTCATTACGGCCCTAGTTTTACTTGGGGGTGGGGCCGTGGGCATAGCCCGGCAAAAAAAAACTCATACTTATGTGCTTTTACTTTTACCACTTTGTTGAGCCTCCAAAATGCTCTGGCGAGCTCTCTGAGTCGAAAGATTAATCTGCATGAACGGAGCACCAGTTTAGCAGGAATAGGCGGGCCGTACCTTGTAACCCTCAGAACTGAAGATCTCGGGATCCTCGATCGAATCGCACACTTTCTTCAAAAGCACCGTCTTGCCGGCGTTCGCTCTGTCGATGACGAGATCACGAAAATGGATGCATAGGCTGCGGAGTTTGATGGCTTCCTCGACGCCGAGAGGCATACTGGCGAGGTAAGATCCACGGAAAGTGGGTTCACAGAGGGAAGATCGAGCGACTCGATATGACGGACCCACCCTGGAGTTAATGTTGCCGGGTCCGGAGTCCATCCTTGAGCGTATACGTACCGACGCATCACGCTCGTAAGGGGGGTCGAAGGAAGGAGTGCTCCTTTATTGTCCGTCCTCCTCGACGCGCGCAGAAATTCGACCCCCGGCGGATCACGTTGTAGAATCCTTCGGTTGCTCCTTCTCCTTTGCCTTCTCCTCCTTTGCCATTGCTGCATCCAATTTCTTTGTCTCTTCAGCTGCTTGCCGGCGTGTGCTCCACAGTTGGGGTATCTGGAAAACTGAATACAACCAGCAGGAACCCGTGCTCCGCAACGGAATTAGCGGGTCATGATAAACGTGAGAGATAATCAGAATAGCTACGAAGGAAAAACATAATCTCAGAAAGTCAGGCGAAATAGATTTGCAGTTGTCGAAATACAAAGGATAATGGATGTGGAAACAAATCACGCTTTTCAGAAATGACCGATCGGTCAATCATTTTGCTTAGTTAGGATCGGATTGGCTTAGACAGTCCCCCATGGACTAGCGTAAGTCATCCATCCCTTCTTGTCCGCTACCACCATGTCCGCCTCTCTGTGAGACTGCCAGCTCGGGTCTCCACCGTAGCCGCCAACTCCGCCCACAGTAACGAGAACTCCAATGCCGACATTCCCAGCTCTCGTCGGCAGCGATCCGGATGCCCAGCTAAGCCTTCATCGAGCCAGCGACGTCCAGAAAGAATCGATGTGTGCACAGGCCGCGGTCGAGGCCTATCGAGGCCAAGGAGCTCTGAAGCGAAGAATACGACTGCAATTGCGGCAGTAGCGATGGCGGAACGGCGTTTCTGGATGATGGAGGCCTTGATATGTTGCTTGCGAAGTACACGGAGAGGAATGGAGAGGCATCAAATGAGAAAACACGTCGGAGAGTGAGGTATGGCGGGCACGAGGCACGTTGGAGGTAAGTATTTGGCACGAAGCACAGGATGTGACCGTGACCATGTGTGACATTCTATAGAATTACATTCTAGAGAAATTCTACGATCAGGCCCTTAAGTACCGTGAGACGGCTTTACGTGAGAATGGCCGGTGGTGTAATCTATCAGAAAGTCCATGCGTAACTGACTTCGATGATCGGCGAGGAATGGGGCCAGGTTGTCGGAAGAGCGCTGTGATGGCAGCTGGCAGTGTGGAGGGCCAACCTGATGGTCGAACCTGTTTGTTTGTCTGCGCAATTTACACCTGTGGGCTTTGGGCGTTTATGCGCCAACCAACCCGCTGCGCGCAAGATAAACCTCAAAAATGAGGCCAAACTCCCTGAAATTGGTGAACCGGATGGGAACAATGGATAAATGATGCAGACTGAAGTCACCTAAAGGGTCGACCTCTAGGAATGGACAATCCCCACCTAGACTCAATTGACGGGAAACGTTCAAGTCCAGTATATAGGTCCAATGAATTCACTGATCGTACCGCTGGTAGTCCGGTTTTTGCAAGATGCAGGACTGAGTGCTGTACACCGGTGTCATCCGCATAAAGTCCTCAGTGTCTCCTTGCCCACAAGCAGACTCAAGAATATGATCACCATTTTTACTAGTATATAAACATAAGTCCGAGTACCTGCTGCGCAGTAAGCGACGGCCGCAACCACAGGAATTTTTTGACAAAGTGAACAGGTCGAGATCACGAAGGTCGAAATTATTTTCGGTGAAGGGCCTTAGGCTTAGCCTTCGTTGGCTTGATCTTTCATCGACTGTGAGCAGAGGTGTTTCAGATAATCACGCCTTTGGCGGATGCATCAGCTGACTTGGCTTTGGGCGCGAGTTTCACGCGATCAGACGGCCCTGCAATGTTATGTCCGTGGCCGGTTCGAAGGAGAGATGAATATAGAAAGGACCTTTGGGCAAAACAAAGATGTTCTTCTCGCTTCCCGCTGCGAGAGCCTTGGACAGCTGGATGTTCTTGGCGGCACCAATAGAGAGCTTGTACTTCATCTCGACGAACCTGCAGCAAAGATTAGAGGTGACAGCACCGAGGGTGTTTCAAAGGTTACTTTTTGATCTGGGGGCGGGACACGCCCTGCCGAGTATCCTCGGGATGAGCGGTGATACATTCCTGCAAAAAACAGATGTCAGCACGCACAGCGATAATCGGTGACCAACATGCGGCGACCAGCAGTCTTGACCGGTCAACTTCCACATTGGAGACAGCGCATCTAGGCGCCGACCGAGAAGGGGAGATCCGGCACGTAGCGAGGCGGAAGCAGGAGCAACAGCAAGAAAGAAGACAAGTACCGTGATCATATCGACCCAAGGAGGGTGGGAGGAAGTGGTCTTCGACTTGGCAGCTTTCTTGGGTGCCTTAGCAAGGGAGGCGGGTTTCTTGACGGTGGACATGATGTCTGGGCAAGCGGGGAGGGTGGGACGTTCATCATAATACACAGAAGCATCACCCGAACGGTGGGAAGAGTTGTGACCTTCGTGGATAATCTTATCGAAAAGAGGATTGAGTCAGTAAAGCGTGAAAGTGTATACTTACAAGACATACTTACTTGGCCACTGAGAGAGATAGATGAAGCAGAGAGAATGAAAGGAAGCAGGAGGATGTGAAGATGAAACAGGAAAGCCTGAAAACTTTTGATTGGCCGTATTATTTTTCCAGTCGCTAAATGTCCGCAAGTACTGGGTCAATTAGCCACCTTGCGGGCTTCAAGGTCCCGAAAAAATAATATTATATCGCCACGTAAAGCGGGATCAATAACTAGTTCACATACCGAGTTACAATACGGCCGATCCGAGGTACAGTTGCTACTGCTCAGGCATTCTTGACACTTGCGTGTCTGTACCACTTTACAAAGGCTGATTCAGTATGATGCGAAACTGGCTTGCATACAATCGGTTGGCAGAATGGCCGAGTTTTCGGGCAGTTGGCATCTGTCAGACATTGCACGCAGCCCAGGTTATTCTGAAGGGTAACGGTCAAGCTGACCTAAGGACAAGTTGGAACTGCATCGCTTACCGAGGTCTCGCAAAAGGGGTTGGCCGGTGAAGCGCATTGTTCATTTATTGGACACTCAACAGTCACAGGTCACACTGAACGATTTTTTTCAGGGTCACAGGTCACCAGGGGTTCTGAACCCAGTGACCATTTTGTCCCCGGAACCCGCGAAAAATGCAAATTTTCTCCCCAGGGCCGCTCTTTTGCTCATTCAGGTCTGGAACTGAGCTGTTGCGCAGTATTTGTGTTCTGGCATCTTTTCGCATTCTATGCGGGCCCAACAAATGAGTTTGAAACAGAATCGGACCGATTCAAGGCCAAAGAAACAGCGATTTGTTCCCAATTTGGTTTCTCATGCCCCTTCGTTGCGCTTCAGGCCCGTTATATCATTGTTGATTTTCTACTTGAACAATTGCCAAAATGAACTATAAAAATAGGGGTCACAGGTCCCAGCCCCAGCTGAACATCTGGAAAGTGAACTTAGAGGGTCACAGGTCACACCCGGTGAACCTACGGTCGAAATGGTACAGTACTTTGGCTGCCCCTCACCAACGGTCATTGCGTCAAATCACCCAAATTCTGTCTTGTTGATTCCCAAATACACTGTGGGCCATACAGTGGCGCTACAATGTTCTGCTCGGCCCGCGTCGAGCACGCAAAACACCGGAACTTGACATTATGGACCAGCTTTCGACTAAATAAATCACCAACCCCTGTTACACAAACACTCTTTACGTTTGCCCAAGTGCCCAATCCCCAACGACAGCACTGCGGCTAATGAGCAAATAATGGTAATGCCGTGACTGGCCTCGCATACCTCGCCGTAGTCATACCCTCAAATGCTAATCGATACAGTCCAAATTTGACGCTGGTCGCAAAGCTATCAGGTATTACATATTCTGAAGGAAATCGGTCAAACTTACTATCCGCCTCCTTGCCCCATGGACCCGTTCACCGTATAGCTGAGAATGCTGTGCCCCTCTTCGTTCATGACACTGTAAGACAGACTTCCGGACTGGCCGAAGTTACCTCTTGGAGACAGAATCAGATGATCAGAGCGTAGATTGAGTCCCCTGTTGCTCACGATATCGTATGCGTCATCGTGGACTCAAGATAGGAAGACAGATTTGTTGTAGGGCACGTCATGCTGCCACAGGATTTTCCACCTGTGCCACGGACATAGTCCTTGATGCATAGTGTGTCGCTCACCGCATCCAGCGTCACCAGGGGACCATTTTCCACGACCCCAAATACCTGCATGATGTGGAACCACGTTGACCCGGTGCCTGTGGAAGAGTACATGTACTGCTTCCAAGTGTAGCAAAACTTTGATGTCGCAGACACCTCCGGGAAGTGGAACTCATCGCGTTGGCGTGGAGAGGTGGGGTGTTTGGTGTCCAACTGTTCATCGGCATTACTAGAAAGTGACATGTAGTAACAATCGGAGATGTTGGAGATGCTGCAGCCAGTGTCGAGGACCCCTACGCTCAGATCATGTTGGTTTGCGACGAAGCCCCCGAATGAAAATATTACCTGAGGCCTGCCACGTCATATTCTCTATGGTTCCTTGGTTGAAGGAGCTCCCGTTGTTGATGGTTGTCCCAGGAGTTGAGTTTCGAGACGAGGCAATGCCCGCACCAAATAATGTAAAAATCACCGGATGAAATATCATTATTCCTTGGCAAGCCAGCCTGCACCCAAACTTCCCAAAGATGGCCAAATATATGTGCTTCCGGGAGCTTGCCGGGCCCATCGACTAATCAAATATTGATTATCGCCAAATTTTCTGGCTCTATACTGATGTATCCTCACATTCATATTTTGTATGTACTTGGCAAAAATATACCCTTATTTTTTTTGCGATTTTACGGCTATTTTTGCGCCCGGAACGGGCGAGTTGGGCGGGGGCGGCGGGGATTTTGATGGGCGTGATGGGACGGCGCGCGAGGCGCGCTTCGCTACGTCGCCGCCCATCTTTGATGGCGACGTCAATGTGATTGATGGGGGCGCGCACGCCCCGCCTCTCCCGCCGTCTTGCGCTGTCTAAATAATTATTTATCGCTAATATCACTGTAATTATCGATCGCTATTTAAGTATTTATTGAGTTAAACGGAATCGGCTCGAAACGCCTCTAGTTAGAGGTGGAGTACCTATGCATCTCCACCTCTAACTAGAGGGGTTCACTGGGCTATATAGGTGATGCATACTTACATGGTGTTCCGGTTAATTTCCGGGCTTCAGATAAGTTTTTTTTTGGTCTTGCTTTCGTATCTTCCCAGCATTTTCGCCGTTTTTTTCAGTATCGAGCTGACATCGGTGGCTGAGCAGTGCTTAGGTCCTGAAGCTCGGAAGCTCTTCCGAATTCTCCCCTTTTCACGTGCAGTATTTTAGTTTCTTTTTCTTTATTTTCTTATTTTCCCTCACTAACATCAGTATCGAGCCCGAACTCACGCACGCCTCAGTGATGGGTATCATTTTCAAACTCCGCTCAGTATCCATCGAGCACCTATATAGAGTATACGTAGGGTAACCAGCCTGCGCTGGTTACCTTGCTGGTTACCCCCGCGTAGCGTAGCCGAGGTCACCACCGGAATATACGTGTTTACCCAACGGTGATCGGAAAACCGGCTCCGAGCGAGCCGGTGGCACTGCCGATCATTGTTCGCCTGGATCGGCAGCCTTTCCCATGGTTCGCATTTTCCAAGAAACGGTCCAAGGCACCGAGGGGTAATGTTGCTGCGACTCGAAAAGTCGAGTCACGACTTGCCAACGACTTGCCAAGTCGACTTGATTTGAAGTTTGACTCAACTCGACTCGACTTCGCCTAGTGAAGTCACTCGGAGTGACTTCAAGTCAACTCGAGTCGGCCAAGTCGAGAGCAGTCTATTTGAAATTGGCTAAAACGGCCAGCGTGTCGAATAGGAATACTATACGAGTGCATATATTTTGAACTGAACAGATAAGATAGCATTTATTTTGTGGTTATCCCGAGTCCCCATTGTGATTATGCAGGTCAGATGCATTTATAACCTTTCATATAGCATAACCTTTTTTTCTGGTATTTTTCTGGTTTTAATCGTGTTCAGAAACTGGATAGAAACGCGAAATAAAGCAACGGTGACATGGGCATCACGCATGAGTCACATATGTCACGGCATGTCACACTCGTGACAATCACTGAGAGAAAAAAAAATTGAAATCAACTCCAATCATTGTTATTCTGAAAAGAAACATTGACTAAAAACCACCGACTCAAGTCACTCAAGTTGACTCAAGTCGACTTCCATTGACTTCGAAGTCGCAGTTACGAGTGCTTATGTAATAAGTGATCGTTCTTTTCTCAAACGAGATGGGCTTTTTGAGAGCACCTCGAATAGTAAGTCACACCTTGATGAACAACGCTCAATAGTGGCTGTGTTGAAATGAATTTAGCAGCGTTCGTTACATTTTTTCTAATGACTTTAGGGTTCTAGTTTGAACGCCGAGCCACCGTTTCCGTAAGGCACCAAGTTCGAGCCCCGGTGTCTGTATTATTTTTTCTAGTGTTGTTCTCAGTAGGGCTCAAACTCAAGCCCGACCCAAGCCCAGACTCACAATTGTTCCAAGCCAGAGACCCTGGCTCAAACACTGGTCTCTCTGGGTTGCTGGATTCTCACATTCTCAGTTCTAATCCTCTGTTTAAGGGATATATTATGTTGGCTCCATGGGTTTTTGACATTGGGCATCCTACAACCTTGTGCATTCTCAAACTTATCCCTCCCTCAATTACTGCTGTCCTCTAAACCACCACTGATACCCTAGAGTCCGAGACATTTGATTTTTTTTGGGAAGTTAGTACCCCAGTATGTGTGAATACTTCATATTGAGTGATATGTTCCCCATTTTTGGCAACCACCACTGTAGGGCTCAATGTGGCAGGAGTTTTGCTTGAATACAGGACTTTCACTGAGTCAGCTCATGGGCTGATGAGAGAGCAGTGTGTGGCTGTCCGCATCTAGCGGACAGCTTTACAAACAGATACCAATTCAACATACACAAACAATAGGGAATGCTCACTCGAAGTCGAGAACATGACCTACACATAAGTGAGCAGTTTTAATAATTTTAGTGGACACAAAGGACAGTCAAATGTTACTTTTCAACATTGACTGGATGACAGCATTGCTTAATTCTCATATATAATTCGTTTTTATCGTGAGAAAGCTGTCTAGTACGGGCATCAAACCGTGCAGATTACGCTGACAGGCATAGCCCGTAAATACTCTTGGAATTCGAATCCGTGCTCGCTGTCCTAGCTCCATTTTTCGTGGCGACGTTCACGGCCACGCCACCCCGCTCCGACTTATTCAGCATTTCTCTATTTCTACTCTCGGACTAGCTCGTTAACGATCCATTTTTGTATAAGTATGCTATATGTTCGAATGAATCCCCTCGCGCGTTTGCCAGGGTCTTCTGCTAACTCTCCCACGTGATGTCGACGACACCGTCATTCTACCAAATACTACCAGTAACTGTACCGTCAACCATTTACCCATACGAAATTGTCCCTCGACTCTCACTGCATCATTCCTGAAAATTCCCATAAGTTTGCAGACTCGAATAGCGGGGCGGCCGGTTTAGTATTTGGTCTTGCTGGGGATGCCGGCAGAACTAAATTTGCCGCTTCATCGGCACTTCATGTAAAATCGAGAAAATGGTGCTAGACTATTCGTGGGGTACCAGCTATCATTTGAACCTACGGTGGATCGTATAGGGATGGTATGGTTCTCAAGAACCAACCATAAATGCTAGGTGGCCTAAAATAGTACCGATTCGCGGCTATCTCCGGTGATGTGCGGCATAGCAACCTCGGATCATCCTGACAGGTAATTTGAAATCCTTTCGCCTCTCTCCTCTCACCACCACTATGAAGCTTTCATACCTGTGGATTACTCTTGCACTGCGGCTCTTCTGGTTAACCCAGAATCCAAATGCACAACATCGAGATCTCGTATCCTCGGGGTCTCCTGTTGATGCACAGGGGTGTTCTCCTGCAGGACGCTGTTCTGTCACTGCCTTCGGGCAAGATACATGTACTGCACGACATGCAGACTCCTTATCTGGAAGCTCTCATGTTGATGCATTGGGGTGCTCCCCGACAGAACGCTGTTCTGAGTTTGCCTTCGGGCCGAGATATTCCGAGCTTCCCTTCGGGCCGAGAGAGTCCGATGTTGCCTTCGGGCCGAATATATCCGAAATGTGCCTCGCGTCGAATATAAGTTCCGAAATAGATTCATATGTGGTTAAAGACCACGAATGGGCTGCATGGAACTATATCCACTCACTTTGGCTGAACTTTGTTCATCTCCTAGTTGGTGTCTTCTGTGCAGACAATGATTATCTCCCATGGAGACGGATCAAGAGATTGAGTCAGAAGTTCCGCAGATTTATTACCAGACGTCATGATTGGAAGACACTATATGTTTCTCGGCACAAGCCCACATGGGCCTTTCACATGTGCAGTGAGTTTGTCAATTATATTTCAGGGTTGAGATACCTACTTGTTTTTCTTGTCTGCTTCATACTTCTTGTCACTGCAAGTGTTACAACTAGAGGACCAGACTACTCCAAATTTTCGGCATCTTGCCGCTATCGAGGTGGTGGGTCCGTGACAAAATTCGCCATGTCCTATATCAGCCCGTATTTTGTTGGGCCTGATAAGTTATATTCGGAGAAGGACAGGCTAAGTTTTGACTCAATTTGTTTAGAAGCTGAACTTCCTTCTAACGTGTTGGAGAACACCTTCAAATTCATTGCAAAGATACCTGTACGGGTGATTGCACCCAACTTGACAAAATCAGTGTTGAAGAAATTGAGTGATCTTCACGGCGTTGGTAGGCGAGGGAGGGGATCTACCCAAGAATTGGTTTCAAATCTTATAGATCACGGATGCAGTGAATGTGCTAGCATTGTTTTTGTCTTTAACCTGGAAGAAGACAAATCACCTAAGAGAAGGTTGGCACAGACCCAACGCAAAGCTGCCAGCAGAGTCCGGGTACGTGCCAAGAAAATTGAGCAAATCAAGACCACAATCAAGTCGAGTGTGGCCTTGAGAGATAAAAGGAAAGCCATCCGAGAGCGTAATGCCAAAAAACGTGCAAATAAACCACAGAAAATGAATTTGTTCCCACCGCAGCCTGCTTCACAATCAATTCGACACAAAGTAATAACGGGAATGTGTCAGGATATGTTGCCCGATAGAGTAGAGGAATCCGGATGTGCTGTATGCGGTGAATTGACTCCAAACTTCGAAATCACTCCGAAATCATAACTTCAGGTCAATTGGAGTCTTTTGGAACGGCCAGGTGTCACCAGAAAAGAGAGGCAAACTTTAGACGATCCTATTGAAGAATTACCTGGCCCTATACTTGCAGAAGGTTGCGATAAGGTCTGTGCAGACTGTGAGGCTAGACTTCTCCAAGATTTTTTACCATTGAAAAGTTTAGCAAATCATACATGGATTGGTCCAGTGCCATGGCAGCTCCGAGATTTATCTTTTGCAGAAAAAATGTTAATATCTAGAGTTAGACACAACCGGTGTGTGATCAGAGTAGCATCGGGAAGAGGGAAGCTGAGTGCCAATGCAATAATGTTTGCTTCACCTGTTGTAAAAGTTCTGAGTGTGCTGCCTCCCAGCAGGGATGAATTGAGTGAGGTGCTTGCCTTCATTTTTGTTGGTTCAGCAAGGCCAACTGACGAAATTTATGTAAGGACACCAATGCTTGTCAGGCGGGACAGAGTGAGAGATGCCTTGGAATGGCTGAAGATCAATCATCAGGATTACGAAGATCTCCAGATATCTCCCGAGAATATAGCAGACCTGCCTGAAGCTGGGATACCATGCGGAGTTGAATGGAAAGAAACGGACCAGGATGAAACAAACCGGGAACCAGAAGCCATGGCAGTACATGACAACGGAGATGAAGATGGAACATCAGAAGGTCTATGTTCTTTTGCAGTCTCGGGCTTATCTGGAGATCAGTATAATCCATTGGACATCAAAGCACTTAAAGCCAAGGCAGTGGAGCATCTCAAGCGGAAAGGGAAAACATTGGGTGTCGGACAATCGGAAGAACCAGTTTCTATGTTCCACAATATTCGACTATATCCACAGATGTTCCCTTGGTTATTTCCGTATGGACTCGGAGGAATTGGGCACCCTGTACACAAGAATCGAATGTCTGAGTTGAGCCACAAAAGGCACCTATTGATGTACCATGACAAGCGTTTCCAAACTGACTTATATTTCCCTATGATTGCATTTAATGACGCTCAGATTAAGGGAGCCAAGAAAGGGAGTCATTTGCTCGTTGCGCGGAAAAACTTCAAAGCTGTGGCTGAGCGGCTTGTCAACGTTGATACTGCAGTGCTCACAGATCTTGCCAATCGATTGGAGAAAGGCGAAAATGTCAAGGCCAAAACAGAGGCAGAGAAAGCCTGCTTCGATCTGTTACAAGATTTGGAACATGTTGGTGGGGAAGTCCAAGGATCTTTGACTTCAAAAAGATATATGCGTAATGAAGTTTGGTCACTGATATCTTTCAAAGGTGCACCGAGTTGGTTCATCACATTCTCTCCGGTAGACAATAATCATCCCTTGTGCCTGTATTATGCAGACAACAAACTGGAATTCTCTCTCAAATCTCGCTCAGCGGATGAGCGAATGAGACTTATATCACAGAATCCGGTTGCTGCTGCTCGATTTTTCCATTACATGTCAATGTCCTTCATAAAAAATGTGTTGGGGGGGGACGGGGATGGCCCTGGACTTTATGGTGAAACTGATGCATACTATGGAACGGTGGAACAGCAAGGAAGATTAACTCTGCACATGCACATGCTGATTTGGATAAAGGGCGCCTTGTCTCCTCAAGAAATACGCGAAAAAATGCTTGACACTGATGGTGACTTCCAGAGAGACATGATATCTTATTTGGAATCATGTCATGTTGGAGAATTTCTGACTGGTACTCTGGCTGAAGTTAAGACTAAAGTCCCATATCAGGCAAAGACTCGGAGAGGGTTACATGATGTAATTGAGGATGAGGGGATAACAACTGCTCCTTTACGGTACACAGACCCAACACAGACATTGCCTGATCCACCACCTCCTCTGTGTGAAAATTGCAAGATTTCTGGATGTCCAGACTGTCTGAAATCAGCATCATGGTGGTCTAAGTTCAGAAACACTGTGGATGACTTGATATTGAGATCCAACGTCCATACTTGTCGAAGACCTGTTGCAGGTACAGACATAACCAAGCATTTGAAGCCAGGAATGCGAATGAAAACTGAGGTTAGAGGTTGCTTGCGGAAGGATGGTACTTGTTCTTCTAGATTCCCTCGGGATGTGTATACCAAAACAGAGGTTGACCCCGCAGATGGATCCATTAATATGAAGCACTTGGAACCAATGTTGAACTGTGTGACTCCAGATGTTACCTATTGTCTCCGCTGCAATAGTGATGTTACAAGTCTCTTGTCTGGTACAGCAATCAAGGCTGTTGTCGCCTATATTTCCGACTATGTAACTAAGCCAAGTCTGAAAATATACCACATTTTCGACGCTATCAAGAAGGTTTTGGACCGGAACACAGTTTCAATTGGGACAAGTAAAAAAGCCAGTGAAAATTCAAGAGTACTGATCATGCAGATGGTCAATTCACTCACTTCAAAACTTCAGATTGGCAGCCCAATGGCATCTTTATACCTACTGGGAAATCCAGATCACTACACGAACATGAAATTCAAAGTTTTCTGGTGGAATTCTTATGTTTCAGAAGTTAAAAAGGACTGGGTCGACGTGAGAAATGATCCCGGAGCTCCGAGAGAGGCCAGCCCCGTGAATGAAGGTGCCGAACTTGAGGAAGGAGATGAATATGACCGTGTTGTTATGATGACCAGTGGTGATGAAATTGTGGGGGCCACCAATGTCGATGATTATATATTCAGGCCAATTATCTTTGAAGATACTTCACTATATGAGTATTTTCAAATGACGAGCAGAAAGAAACGGACAAAGAAACAACAGAAGGAGTTTGATGACAGCCTTGAACAGAGAAATATGACTCACTCTGAAACCATTGAATTAGCAGAGCCTACACCTGACGATGAGGACTGGATCATTTATGATGAAGAAGAAGAAGTAGCAGAGGAAACAGTAGGAGATAGATCCGATGCTGTGAGTGCACATGCATTCCACCCGGATCATCCTCTGTACAGAACCCACTATATTAGATGTGATAGACGTGATCTGGAACAAATGGTACCCAACTTTGCAGGTGGGGCATTGCCAAGGATGGACCAAGGAGACCGTGAATTCTACTGCTGCACAATGATGACACTGTTCAAGCCCTGGCGAAAGGGGTCGGATCTGAAGAACTCTGTGGATAACTGGCATGAGACATTCTCTGAATACAATTTCAGTGATAAGGCACAGCGGCTGATGAGACATTTCAATGTTAGATACGAGTGCAATGATGCCCGTGATGATTATTCAGCACAAGACCGAAAAAAACAGAGAGCTATGCCAATGTTTGGGCGATATCAACATCCAGATGAGGAAGCCGCCTCAGACACTGGTGAGGATTATGGAGAAGACTTTGAGCAAGAGGCTAGGGACCAACCTCTTCAGAAAGGTCCAAAGCAGCTTGCCAGAGAAGGGTTGATGGCTGATGTTGAAATGACTATGAAAGCAAGTGGCTGGACTACCAGGGCTAAGCCAAGCCATAAAACAGACCGTTTCATGCCCAAGGTTCACTTGTCAGGTAGCCAATGGAAGATTCGAATGGCGGAGAAAAAAGAAGAAGTTATGGCTTCAAAATTTAAACATGCCCCCGTTAAACCAATGAAAAAACCTCCAGCAAAAAAAGTAGATCTTTTCGATGGTGTTACCCTATTGGACTCATATTATTTCACTAAATATTTCAAAGCCAAGGAAAGTAAAGCACAGAAAGTAGTGGAAGAGGTGACCACATTGTTCAACCTTAATAAAGAGCAAGATAGGGCGTTTAGATTAGTTGCCAACCACTCAATATCTGAAGACTCTCCGCCACTGAGAATGTATCTAGGAGGAGTTGGAGGGACCGGGAAATCCCAAGTGATCAAGGCCTTGATGGATTTTTTTGAACGTCGAGGTGAAGCTCATCGATTTATTGTTCTTGCCCCAACAGGGACTGCAGCTGCGCTCTTGAATGGTAGCACCTATCACTCGGTATTAGGAATATCTGACTCTATGGGGGGTGAGAGGCACGAAGGCATTGGTATAAGACGAGTGGCGGAACGTCTCAGAGGAGTAGATTATATTTTTTTGGATGAAGTGTCTATGGTGTCATGTTCTGCCCTCTATGAAATCAGTGCTAAGTTAGCACGTGCCTTGCAAGAACCCAACGAACCATTTGGCGGCATGAACATGATCTTTGCGGGAGATTTTGCACAGCTGCCGCCTGGTAAAGCGCTATCACTATACAGCAGTGATGAGAAAGTGTCACCCATTGTGCACTCTAAACAACTTGTACACGAGCAGAAAAACAGTATTGGGAAGATCCTCTGGAGACAGGTCACAACTGCTGTCGTTCTGAAGCAGAACATGTGTCAGACCAAGGACACCTCAGAAGATGGTAAGTTCAGAACGGCCCTAGAAAATATGAGATATGGAGCATGCACACCAGATGACATTGCATATCTACAGAGTAGGACTATAAGCAGATGGCCAGGACATCCAAACTTCCAAGATCCCAAGTTCAATGAGGTATCAATTATCACTGCTTGGAATGCCCATAAAGACAAGATAAACGAGATGGGCTCCAAGAAGTTTGCCAAGGACACTGGCCAGGAGCTTACAGATTTCTTCTCGGAAGATACCTTGGTTTCAAATGCGGGAACTGAAGACAGAAAACCTAGGAACATGAGGAAAAGAAAAATTTCTAAACTCAAGAAAGCAGTGTCTGAATACAGGCAAAACCAACTGTGGAATAGTTATCCCTCTTCTTCCGAACAGATACCAGGAAAATTAAGTCTGTGCATTGGGATGCCAGTGATGATAAGGAACAACGATGCAACAGAATTATGTGTCACGAAGGGCCAGGAGGCATTGGTTGTTGGATGGCAAGACTGCATTGGGAGTTGTGGCCAGAAAATATTGGATACATTGTTTGTTGAATTAGTAAAACCTCCCAAGACTATCCAGATTCCGGGCTTACCTTCAAATACTGTGGCCCTCTCACGCTCTTCAAAAAAAGTATGGTGCTCACTCCCTGATGACATGTCAATACAGATCGAGCGGGAACAAGTATTGATTTTACCAAACTTCGCGATGACGGATTATGCCTCACAAGGAAAGTCTAAGGATGTGAACGTCGTTGATTTGAACAGCTGCAAGGACCACTTCTCATATTATACTGCTCTATCACGAGGCACTAGCTCCGAGGGTACAGTTATTCTTCAAGGTATGGATGCCTCTAAAGTAACAAAAGGAATTTCTGGATTCCTCCGGCAGGAATTTAGAGAACTTGAGATTTTGAATGAAATCACAGCCCTTCTATATGAAAATAACCTACCAGTTGAAGTCAGGGGTATAAACAGAAAGGAGCTACTGAGAGCATATCAAATGTGGAGAGGTGGCCATCACGAGCCCGCCAGTTTGCATGAACATATCAAGTGGAAGTCCGGTGACCCGGCTTTAATGCCGGCCAATGTGGCAGTAGGAAAGTGGAAGCTTGTAGGGGCAGATAAGCCTCAAGGCAAAAAAGACAGTGATAACGTGTGTCCTGGAAAACGTAAGGCACCTGAGAAACCTGTAAAGCCACCCAAGGCTAAAAACCGAAAGTTTCTGGGCCACAGCCTGTTGGTACACAGTGGGACTCAAAAGATTACAGCTGTTCATATGATGCAGTCCTGACTCTTGTATATAATGTGTGGCAGGACCATGGGCCTAGATGGTCGGAAAGATTTAACAGCATGGGAAAATACATGAAACGCCTTGGACATGATTTTCCGTCAGTCAAATCCAAGACTGCAAGGTTAGAAGATGCCAGGGACCAAGTCCGAAAAATGTTGCATACAGATTCGCATGCTCAATTCCCGTATGGTGCAGAACTGACAGATATTGATGACTTGTGCTTGAAACTGTTCGGAAAGAACACTTGGGGGACAGAGACAGTCAAATGCCTGCATTGTGCATATACTGAGATGGAATGTGATGCCTTTGAAAATTTCCAGACCATCACCAGTGACGAGAAATTGAAAGCTCGCCACAAGCGAGAGTATGCAATTTCGCATTGGCTGAACTCTCAAAAATTGTCAAAGGTCAACCGCTCATGTCCGCATTGTATGTGTGGGCTTGCAAAAATCATCAAAGTAGACTCAGCCCCTCCGCTTTTGTATCTCTCATTAGCAGACAAGTCAATTGGTATTGATCCTGCAATAAATCTGACAATTGGAAGTGAACTCTGTCGTTATGCATTGAGGGGAGTGATCTATAGTGGAGGGTCCCACTTCACATCTCGTATAATCAAGCCAAATGGAGCAGTTTGGTACCACGATGGAATTGAGACAGGGCAGAAACCCGAATCAGAAGGGCTGGTTCACATCCAACCTCTTAAATTTCTGTCGACATGCTCTAGAGATAAGATGACAAGGTGTGCAGTCGGAGTTGTATATGCTCTGCTTGACCAATAGTTCATGCCCTCTTCCCCTCAATTTTAAATTATTTCATAGTTTCATTTTGATCCTGATGGAAGCCTTGCTTTGATATTGTTTGTTCGAAGAGCTACTTCAATTACAGAGGGCCATAGGAAATGTTACCCCGGATCCGAGAATTATACACGTGATCTGTGTATTTTTTGGACCAGAACTTAGAAAAATGAATACAAGCACACCAAGTACAATGAGGTCCTTGGAGATCCATCAGATATCTTCCCCAGTCCTGGAATAATTGACTCAGTGTTCATAATAATTTTTTTACCATGGCCCTTAACTATATATTCGTTTTTTTTTTCTTGGAGTTGCAATCACTGGGGAGGGCGCACTGATTATCCACAGTGCACGTGGCGAGCGCTTTCCAGCTCGAAAATAAGTCCACTAGCTCTGACAGACATTTTTACGTCCCCTAAAATAATTGACTGGTGTGTCTTCTTTACTTACCGGCCCATCCAAATCATACGCTGTGATCTGATTGCCTTTCTGACCACAAGACCCAGAAGTATATTTTTAAAAAAAAGCGCGAGTTTTTGCCGGGCAACGCCACGGCCCTACACCCCAAGTGGAGTCATCAAACAACTCGGCTTGACTCGACTCAATCTGACTTTCTAAGTCGACTTCGTAGGGCCAAGTCGGAAGTCGCGGCAACATTACCGAGGGGACATCTTCTGAGAGGAGCAAACACTGTGGTATGTCGCATGGAATTGTATACGTCAGAACAGCTTGAATGAGGGAGAATTTCGGTCACGGAAGGCCGGGCATGACTCTTCCTGGCTTGTTTAACGCGCAGGATGGGGTTACAGGTACCGCTTTGTTTCCTTGTGATACATATCGCCCATTCCTCATCGAGCTTGATATGCAGCTCCAGAGAGAGGCGTGTAAGTCCTTGATCTAGATAGTAGCCGCTCTGCTGGGCTCATGGCTGTGAACAGAACATTCTTCGTCACCACGAATGACATAGGTGGTTCGGACACGGCACTTACCAGGCTGGACGTCTGGGGTATCATTTGAAGTTCCATTCGGCCACTTCTATCCAGATCCACTCCATGCTAGCTGCTCATTACCCAGGGTCGGGTCCGGAAACATTGAAAAGCATCACCGACAAGACTGAGCCAGGTACAATAGTACGTCGATGCAGCTTCGGTTTTAGACGTGTCTGATTCGCCTCTAGTATCCCCTCTGGCAAATTCTCCACTGCAGAGCTACAAAACTACCTCCAGAGCCACAAGAAGTCGCCAGTGAATGCCGTGGAATGTGCGCATGCATGGGTATCCGAAGAGCTGGAGGAGCGAGATATAAAGGAAAAGGACCGCCAGTTGCAGAGACAGCAGCGGCAGGAGAGGAAATATGGTCGGTCGAGCAGCGATGACACGTCCCAGAGCCAAATTTCTTGATTATTAGTTGGAGAGAATGTACATGGACTTGTTTGTACATGGGCTTTTACAAATCGCCATTGACATATCGTTTGGCGGGATTTGAACATCCGAGCACACCAACAATATGTGCTAGATCAGGTCGCCAAGGATGGCGTACACTGCAGATCCAATAACACTTTGGTATGAGACTATCTCGCCATCTGTGGTCAGTCCCACATGTTGGATAACTTCATCGTTTTCAGGATCTGTAGCTTATCGAATATCCACCCCCCAAAAAACCAAAACAAGCCAAAGTACGGCGGTTGCTATTGGACAAACCGTTCACCATCGTGCAGCACGCGTGCAGTTGACTGCCCATGGTTTCATGGCGATGCCACACGATGACATTTGGGCCCTGGTGCGGTGTCTGGAATTTTGCAAGAGGTCTCCTATCTTGTTATCGAACCCACTGACGAACACATGTGCTCGAGTGATTGCCGGTCACTTCCCCGTTTGAAAGCCCCCTGTCTCGGACGCTAAATCAACAAGAAATAGGCTGGCGACACAGTTACAAGTGGTTTTGAGGCCATTTAATGCACCAAGACACAGTGAACAAGATGAGGATACATGATTACAAGCAAATATAGTAGGATGCAAGTATCACTGTACAATATATCAATATATCCGTCTAGTTTTCGATGCTGGGGTATCGTTCGGGTCCTGATTTTCTTTATCGGCGTGCCGACTAGAGCGTTGGGATGGCAGCGGTTGTGGATGTGGCTCCGTATTTGAAACTATGCATGAGATGATCATCTTAAATGCAACGAGCCAATGTACTTTAGCCACGCACCTTTACAAGCACTACTTGACATATGAGTCCACACAGTGCCCTCGTGTGCTCCCTTCTTGAATATTTTCCCACATTTTGGGCATACTGGCAGAGGCTGATCGGCGGTGTGTTGACCGGGTGTACTCGAAATCAAGGGCGGGGAGGCGGCAAAGGATATCCCAAGAGATGATGATCCAGGAGGGCAGGGAAATGGATAATTGTAGACATTGCACGATAGTGGGAGGTACAGGCGTCATTTACAGGGGTATTGGGCGTAATATGGACACTATTTACACCGGGATTGGTGTTCTGCTGTTGGCTCACGGTGGATGATTTGGTGGGACCAAAGGGGCTAGCTAGTGTGCCGTGTGCAGTGGGTTAGATTTCGGCAGAGTCTGGCAATGGAGTGTGCCAAAAGAGTGAGTACGCGACGGCTGTCGTGTCGCGCACGCAAGGTTGGTTGCGGCTGTGCTTTGAGACCAAACACATCATATTTGGTCTCCCTCTGATGCATCAGGAAAACATGAAATTGCTATGGGAATCTATGAAGACCAAGAGAGACATCATAGACATGAAAGTAAAAGACTGTCTATGAAACAAAGGTGGGAGGGGGGTAGGCTTACCACAAAGACCGCCATAGACATCACCCTGTCTATCAAAGCTTCATAGTCACAAAGACATCATAGTTCATATAGATCCTATATTTCACAGTTCAAAACACATCGCAGAAGATATGAGAAAAATATTGAATTCAAAAGACAACTACGACAAAAACACAGAGTAGGAATAACAAAGAGACCAGTCGGGCTTCGAACGGTGAGGGAGGACGGTAGTCTGTGCTAAGTTCCGGGGTCGAACCCGGACTTGCCGGAACGTGATCAAATAATGACCGCGCGTGAGTGCGTGACTGCGATCGGGCGATCCATTTTGGGAAGAACTCGCTCGTTCGGCCCCAAGTAACTACTTGCCACTTCCAGAGAATATCCTAGTATATCATAGAGGATGTATAAGATTTTGTATGACCTTCACGGGCGAAATCACCGTGATCGAGTGTCTCCCTCCGGGTTTATGAGGGTATATTGAGAATCCACGACGAGGGCAGGTGAAATAAAATCCTGAAAAAAAATCAAGGGTCCTTTTTTCAGGCTCTCAGACAGAATCTACAGCCAAAGTAGAATGCAAACCTCATAGGCGAGTCTGTACATCACATTCAGAGCGCCGATCATAAGGCACGTGCAGCCGTGCAGTCACGGGTTGACCACGTTTTCTCAAGTCCGGTTCGACCCCTGCAACTTCGATCAGACTCTATATAAACTAAAAAATTTCGACTATCTTAATTTTAGTTTATTGAGTCTGACTACGGGAGACTAGGAGGACGGGTCTTAACTTGTTCTCGTTTGTGGCTCGACATTTGCGTTTGAAGACCTTGTAGCCTTGATGATTCGAAGGACTTGAAGAGAAGGCTTGACGAGACCCATTAGAAACACCGCCAAAGGGCTTGGAAGACATGGCGAGTCTGTCCGCCTGTTTGCGTTTTACCGACAGCTGACTCCGGATTGCAGGACACTGGTGCAGGACACAGCCCCAAGAGCCCATTCTGGCTGCACAATCACGTCGTACTGTAACAAAAGGGAATGTCCGTCGCAAGGCCATTGAGGATGCATACAAAAAAGTCAGCTCGATCAGATCTATGCCTGCTTAGTACAGCGGCGACGGACAGTTCTGCACGCGCTCGTTTAGGCCCCTTTCTGAGTCGAATCACTCCAAATAAAATGGTGGCATAAAATTTGAGTGATTTCAGGGATTCTTGCACAATTTAAGCCATGTGATACTTGTTGCGTTGTCCCAGAATAAAATAATCAGGGGTTTTCTCCAAAATCGACTTCGCAGATTCGCACGCGATCAAAGAATCGCGAACGCAGTCCGAAAGTACTTGAAAATGGAGCATATTCACAATTTAGTTCACCGGAAACGATGGGGTTTTGAGCTCGCAACGTCAGCTCGATACCAGCCGTTATTGTGTGGAAGTATTGACGAGCAAGCAGGTAATACTTACAATAACGGCTTTAGCCGTGATCGAAGACAAGGGGCCAGTTCGAACTGAAATTTCACGGGTTATCATGCCAGCAATACACCGTCAAAACCCGAGTTGAAATGGCACAACCAGGGTCAATTTACTGGTTCGCTGGGAAATCTCGGCATGCATTGCCGGCATTCAATTACAAATGTTTGGATTGGTGGGTGTGATGAGCCCGAAATCCCAGCACGCCTTGCCGACGTTCAATTGCAGCTGTTTTACGAGTGCTTATGTAATAAGTGATCGTTCTTTTATCAAACGAGATGAGCTTTTTGAGAGCGCCTCCAATGGTCAGCGACACCTTGATGAACAACACTTAATAGTGGCTGTGTTGAAATGAATTTAGCAGCGTTCATTACATTTTTTCTAATGACTTTAGGGTTTCAATTTGAACGCCGAGCCACTGTTTCCGTAAGGTACCAAGTTCGAGCCCCGGTGTCTGTATTCTTTCACACTGTGCCTCGATCCACGCTGTCTCCGGTGATATTCAGCACAGCAACCTTGTTCCATCCTGACAGGTAATTTGAAATCCTTGCACCTCTCTTCTCTTACCCCCACCATGAAACCTTCATATGTAGATAACTGCATGTCTTGCATTGTGGCTCCCTGACCAGAAAATTTATCCAAGCACACCAAGTAGAATGAGGTCCACAGAAGTCTATCAGATATCTTTGCATGCCCTAAAATAGTTGACTCAGTTGTCAAAATATTTTTTCTGCCCCACCCCTCGGTGCATAATGATAGTCCTTTTCTCTCCGAATCGCCAGTGGAAGTAAAACACGCTCCATAGTGCATGTGGCAGGTGATTTCTAGTGTTTTTCCCAGTCGGACTCGGACCCAAGCCCAACCCAGGCCCTTTCCAAGTTGAGCCCGGATCTCTGGGTAGCCTGGATTTTACATTTTCAGTTCCAAACCTCTGTTTAAGGGAACCAGAGTTACCTGAGGACATATATTATGTTGGCTCAAACTTGATGAACTCCGAATATGCTTCCTTGAGGAGGTATGGAAGATTCCGCTCCTTTGATGGAGTTCCCAATCTGGAAATACAAGTTCAAAAACTGATTTCGGAAGGTTCAAAAGGCCTCCTATTGGGAGTATGTGACAAGTCTAGAACACTAAAATCTAACCAAGCCCGTGCTCAAGCCCAAGGTAGGGTCAGCCCGAAAATTTCCCTGACCGAGAAAATGTGTCCAAGTACACCAATGGAATGAGGTCTCCATCTGCCAGATATTTTTGCATATGACTCAGCATGTATTTTTCATTTTTTATACGCCGGCCCTCGCCCCCGGATTCGAATACAGCCGTTTGCATAATTCCGTGAAAAGACAAAAAGAAAAAAAAAATCCTGTGCACGCGACGGGCGCCGAGTGGTCAAACAGGTGCCAGGGCATGAAAGATTAACCAGTCGTTCCGATTACCTCTTATGCTATTGGGCGTGTATTCCGACATAAAGAATATGCCTTCTTCATGCTGAAGGGCTGGGGATACACCCGGCACAACTCGGCGCTGCTCGGTATCGGTCACGTGCACAGGTGAAATTTTTTCGCGTTTTCACAGAATTATGCAAATACCTGTAATAATTTGATTACCTTTCTGACCAGACCCTTCAAGTATTAAAAAAAATAAGCACGAGTTTTTGCCGGGCAACGCCACGGCCCTACACCCCAAGTGGATTGGTATGGAGTGGCGGCCAAAAGAAATGGCCGCGGTCATCTGGGCCCGTTTCTGTACCGAATCACTTCAAATAAAAGTCTACTATGAACGTTGAGTAATTTCGTGAACTTCTGAATCGTTTGAAGCATATCTCACCTGGGGGGTTGTCCCAGAATAAAATAATTTGGTGTTTTCTGAAAAACCGAGTTTGTGAATTTACATCATACCGAAAAATGGTGAACACAGGCCGAAAGTACTTGAAAAAGCGACCATATTTATATTTTAATTGACCTACCGTAGATTGGTGGTGATTTGAGCTCGCAATACTTCTTTCAAGATGGCCGTTTTGAGCATTTTGGGGCCATTTTGGGTCATTTTTGGCCAAAACAGCCACCTTCGACCGTTGCGAGGCCAACTCCCGACCGATTCAGGTCAACTAAAATATGACTGTGCTCTCCTTGTCAAATATTTTCAGCCTGTCTTCACCATTTTTGAGTAGAATTCAAATCCACAGATTCAATTTTTCAGAAAACAAATTTACGGTGTTTTATTATGTACATATTGTGAATAAATTCATTTTCTGGCTATTTTATCTGCAATGAAAGGAATAAAATGAGATTGGAACAAAACTTCATAAGCTCACGCCAGGATGTCGCAGGGATACTGGATCCCAAAATACTCAGGGGATTGCACGTTTTGGTATCCTGGCGAGCTCCCCTCGGATCTCCTCGCATACAAGTCCCGATATGGTAGTTCGGAGCTCCCAGGGAGCTCCGACCAAATTGGCGGTGTATCGCTCGACGTTCTCAGCGTGCGGGATGCCGACCCCCTCCGCTGGGGAGGGCTCGATCCGGCATATGTCACGACCACCAATAACCGCACCCTCTTCTACCACGCAGACCCTACCTCCTTTTCGCCCCGCATGCCGATCGATATTCGTCGCATTCACGAGGGACGTCTGGCCTTCGGCGGCAATTCCTGCGGCGCCTCTCGCTAATGATCGGCGGAGGGCGTAGCACAACCGACTGCATTTACAATGCGCCGTGGAATCAGCGCCGTGGAATCATGAACTCAATCGAGCAGCACATGGATGGGAGTGGAAGCTGGGATCGCTGTCTAGTGATGCCCAAGGCTTGGCCTCAGGCCTTCAGGCCCGCCAGGCCCGAGCGAAGCCAAGCCCGATATCGGGCCTGAGCAGGCCTAGGGCTCGGGCTTTGAAATTCTCAAGCCCAAGCCAAGCCCGCAAGCCCTGGCCCGGAAACTCCTCCCCGTGACAGGTGGGAGTACCATATTTGAACTTGTATCTTGGTATCTTGGGTCGATCATGTTGGTTAATCCTCTGCGAAGGAAATTTTCAACTGTCTTGAAAAAATATCTAATGATCAGAAAAATTTCAACCTAAAGATGATGACCACTTTCGACCGTAAAAATATCAAGGAAGGACCTAAATGGTGAATTTTCTCGGAAGACGAGTCTCCTGTACACGAATCGACACATTCTAATGCTCCAAACCAATATAAAATTGCCTACAGCATTGAAAGTGGCTGACCACCTCAGGCCCTGGCTCAGGCCCAAGCCAGGCTAGGCCAAGCCCTGACGGCGTGCTTGAGCTTGGGCCTGAGGAATCCCAAGCCCGGGCCCGCTCAGACCAGGCCCAAGCCCTGGCTTTCAGGCTAAGCCAGGCCCTGGGCATCACTATCGCTGTCGAGGACGAACCCCTGCCGCAGCGCAAACCCCAAAGTCCGGAGCGGAGAATGCCTGTGGCAAGTCAACCGTCAAAGCAAGTTAGACACCCCCTGACGGCGACTGCCACAGCATTCACCACTATGTTAGTAGTAAAATAAAAGAAAATAGAAAAGAAAATTATACCTATTATAATGGGATGGTGGGTGGGTCAAAAAAATTGAAGCGATGCGCACGGCGTGCGCACTGCGATCCTGGAGTCGAGGTTGTCGTCGCCGAGACTAAAAAGATCGCACCATCATTTGCCGAGATCATCTGACTCAGCAAGTGTACCACGGCAACTTCCCGCTTGTTTGTTTAGCGAGGCTTAACTTGAGTTTGTAGCACAGCTCGTGCCTCGCAGTACTTGAGCTCAAGCCGCCACTATACCGGCTCCGTCGCGAAGGTAGTGGGCTCGCAGGATCAGATATTCTACATCGGCACCGACCAGTGTGCGGATGTCGCGACGCTGACTGTGGCGGAACGCGTCCTGTTACTCACCTCACACGCCAAATGAATCCCAAGAGAGCATCGGTAGGACGAGAAAAATGAATGAAAAATAAATGTATGAAGGATCTTTGTATCAAACAATTATATTCAAGGCCAAGGCCGTAATAGTATACACCTCTGGAGTTATTATCTTCAGCATTGGGAACATATGTAAATTGGGCAACAAGATCGAGCGTCAGTTCAGTTTTTCTGCGAGGTTGTGCTGCAAATTTTGGATCATGTTTATAGACACAACGGCAAGGACGGATCAGCCATACTGATTTGCCCACTATGATCAAATATCTGCCAGCAGAGATTTGTGTGGTTCCAGCCAAATAGCTCGACAGTTTGCGGGTCTGTCATCGTGGCCCACCGGGAGCAGGTCGCAGACGAAGATACTACAGAGGAAGCTCTCGGTTTCATACCTTGTGAATGCCGACGCCGGCCCATCATCGGCGGCCATGGGCCGGGAAAACTATTGTGAAGCCGCAAAATATCGAAATACACACTGACGTAGATGCCGCTTCGACGACATCAGCAATTTTGACAAAAATCTTGTGACCCTTTCGGTCTTGTGTACTTATCGGCAAGCTCGCAAGGTCAAAGTGTCCAAAAGTAGCTGTTAGAAATGGAGAGAAAAAAAACTGGAAGACCTCTTGAATAATCTAATGTTCATGCCACAGTTTTGTTTGAAGGAATTCGACCAAGGAATGATCTCAAACAAGGAGGGGCAGTATTTTTGGCCGCCACTGTATAAAGCGGGCGTATCAATTCAGTTCAATGTAATAAATTGGGTCTCAATTGAATTGAATCTGGGCCCGAGACGTTGACAGACACATCACGCCCAGAGAACTGACAGGAAATGAGCCGGGAATAAGCGTTTCAAGATGGAAGCTGAATCGCGTCGAGGCCAAAATTGGGTCGGAAATTCAAATGCGAAATTGGACCATATCAGTTAAAAAGCGCTTAAAAACGCGTGAGAACGCACCTAGTCCCAAGCGAATCTATCAAGAAAAGGGCGAGCTATGGACGCGACAAGAGGAGGGATCAAAAGTTCTTATTTACAAAAATCTGGCAGTGTCATTACTGTTGCAAACCGTAATTAGGGGCCCTAGATCTTACTGCTTTTCATACCTCTTGATAGTTGGTGCCCTTCGAGCAGAAACGCTTCCGTATGATGTAAATTTTTAATGCGGCTGCGAGACAGAAAGAACTCCACAATTTAATTCGCCGGGGGTTAAATTCTTTGTGGGTCTCCCTGAGCACATTTTGCATGCCTGCCAACCTGATTTCAACCAGAAATTGGTACCCATTCCACTTCTGAATGAGGACAAGCAAAATACGAAGTTGAACGCGTTCACGTGACCGTGATCACCGAACACCGAAAGATACCGAACGCCATTATACCTACCTTTGAAGGTTTCATTGGGTCGTACCAGACCTTAGATAGATGGACAAGAGATTCCAGCAGATGGACAAGTGAACCTCCAAGGAATGCAAGAAGCAGCTGCGGAACTATCCAGGCCAAGAGACAAGTGTCACTATGCAATCGCTGAAGGTCACATTGTCTGCAAATTTGTGAAGGGACTCAAGAAATGCTTGCTGTAAAAGATTGAATGGAAACTGGGGCAGTTATTGTAGTGGAAAACTCAACAAACTAGACAGATGGGGAGGGTGAGGAGTGGCACATCGGAGCAGACGAAGAGGGATTCACTTTCTGAAGGGGCGCGGTGCACGTCAGATCAGCGCGCGGTGTCGGGAAAGCAGCGAGGAGGGACTCACGTGCTGACGGGACGCGGTGCGCGTCGGATCAGTGTGCGGCGGCAGGAAAACAGCGAGAAGGGACTCACGTCCTCCCCACCACGCGTCTGGCTCGTCCTTGACCGCGTGGCAGATGGCTCCCAGGGCTACGGCAACCATTTAGGGAGTGAATTTACACGCAAATCAAGAGATTGACACGTGCAAAATGTCCAAATTCTCAAAAAAAAATTGATGATCGGACCCCAAAATATTGAGAAATGTCCAAATAAATAGCTAAAAATATGAAAAAAATCGGTAATCGACGCCTTTTCATGAGCTAATTATGATTCTGACAAAATCTGGGAAAATTATCGACAAATTCACGTGGACCAAACTGGCCCAAATGAAATGTGTGTTCCCCCTGAGTCTGACGGGGAAATAGGACAGTTGAAAACATGTTCCAAGGACGTTAGCATACACTGGGGGTCCTGGGAGTGACGAGGGCCAACTGATGCGTTAAAATAACCCAAAATTTTGGCCACACCCAATCTCTCGTGGGAAAAACTTCAGAGGGGGTGATTCGGACGTGTTTTTATGCCTGGAATCCGAATCTGAGCTTAGATTTCCGAGAAAATACGCGTTCAAGCTGTATGAATAAATTCAGGATTTGTTGACTTTGATTGTCCGGAGCTGTAGGTAGCTGATAGAGTAAATCAAGGCCCCAAAATGACGCCTATGTCGGCCACCTCATAGAGTAAAACAGCCCGCAAAATCCGGGCGTTTGTCTACCGTAGAGTAAATCGCGGATTTTTTTTGGAAACAGTATACCTTGAAACTGCCGCCAAAAGTGTCATAGAAGAGGAGGGCCAAGGGCCCTCGAGGTGCAGCTAGGAAGCCAAAGCAGGACTCGGACGAGGTGCAGAAATCCCACAAAGAGCGCGCACCGACCAAGCCGAATCGCGCACCAGCCAAGCGAAAGAAAGGGAGGGGAAAGTAGTATTTTTTGGTCTATACGCTTCGTGACTGGTCCAATTGAATTTCCTGTGGTCCGGTGGAGCGCGCAGGTGGCTAGAGGCCGGCCGCGGCGGTCCAGGAGCGAAATTTTGGACCTGGGGGCAAAAAAATAGCATTTTTCTCAAAGCTTCGTCGGAAATAGAGTAAAACAGGCCGCCGAAGCCAAATTTCGTAGAGTAAATCAGCCGAAAAATGCGACCTACTTATATGGTAGTGACCGGGGGCCTATTCCGGTGCTTTCAAATTTCTTTTCTTATCCAATAGAGAGGTTGGGCAAAAGCCATTTGAGCCATTCAATGGCTTTTTTTGCGTGCGCAAACTGATGGCTTATGGCCGAGGTTACCCGGGCCAAGGAGTGTATCTCTGCTCTTTAACTAGAGCTAATTGACAGTGTCTGCTGGTCTGCGGCTCAAAATAAAGTATCCCAGTTCTTGTCCCACAAATTTCCCTAAAAATCCAAACATTGTCATGTAAAATACTCTTTTTGCGACTTCCCGCGCAAAGAAGTCTGTGGATAGAGTATATATGCTCACAAGTGCCCAACCCTCCGGCGGCCTTTCAGTACCTTTTCTATCAAGGTGAAAACAGCCTATCCGCCGTTGATTTATAATAAAATGAGTTCAATCTTTTCAGGGTATCCTTTTGCGCTCGGTCCTCCCAGTTTAGCTGACCCGGAATTCTACATTGTCATCAATGGATTTTTCCCCAACGGCACCCAGTTTGCTTCCAGCATCCCCGCGACAGCCGGGACCGTCACTGCAGTTGGTCAAGAGGTCACTGGGACGTGGGGAGGTGCCGGAGGATATCGCACCACCCCGTTCCCCGTAGCACTACTTATATCGTCGCTACAACCGAGATAGGACCAGATGGGTAATAATATTATACAACTTGCATACCTGGGTTCGGCCTATGTAGGTTCAGCCATTCACTCTATCGGTCCCGTCTGAGTATTACTTCTTAAAGGCTTAAGTACGGGACAGACTTCTAGATGCATGTATTGTCAGCCTGCATTCTACCAGGATTCCTAGGGAAGCTTATATTAATATATGGCAGTGAACCTCTAGTTTGGTAGGGTGTCTAGGTGTTTGTACCAAAATCGAAGGCCTCCGTTTCCACCTCATTTCTAATCCACTGTTCTATGGGCTCGCCGTTTCTTTTATGTTTTGAATTCACCCGCTGACCTCCATCCATCACAGATTAGCTTTGAGAACTGGGGTGCAGTTTATTTTCAACATCGCCGATCAGCCGCTCAACACCCTCTCGAAAGGCAGGCACTCTTCCGCTATCTTCTTTTGCTGCACCCATCATCTCCCCTCTGTATTCCCGGCTTTTGCACTTCGACTCTTCCGCTACCTTTGCCGACGACAAGTCGCCTGTACTCGCCTATTTTCGTCAATAATCCATCCAGCGCCCCCCGATTAAGCGACCAAGACCCGCTGAGAAGGCTGGCCCGTCTGATCTTGCTGCGCTCCTCCACTCCCATGATAATCCTGCAGTTCCGCTACTTTCCTGGGGTCCTTGCTTGGAGTACGCCCTCCTCAATATCCAAGACCAAGATTAAGTGTGAGCTTGAAGACAACACAACACTCAATCGCAACTCGGACCAAGGTTGCTGCACCGCTTCCCCATCCTAGCGCCATCTAGCAGTGTTACTCCCCCCTTCAACCCGTCAAGGCCTCTTAACACTAAGCGAGGATCAAGATCGAGGCAAGGCAACACTCCATCACAACTCCGCTCAAGGTTGCTGTAGGCTGCCCGTTTCAAGACCAGGCCGGCATCAAGACCAATGACTACACAAAGCCTCGGTCTCGAATCCGAGTCAAAGCTCACACACTTCCATCCCTGCAGCGGTTTCAATGTCGAGTGTTGTCCCGTCACGCGAATAATCCCCGCGCTACACCGTGCACATCATCCCCTCTGCTACGGGTACACTGTTAACTCATAGTGCGGGCTGCAATAACTATACGTCCCATAGAAAGTCTTCTCTTCCTGATTCGTCGTTTTCCCAACGCGCAAACGGCCTTCCTAGGCGCATCCCGCGAGCCTGTGGTACGTGCCTCTCAAATTTTCGTCTCCATTTTTACTGACACAGCGCGCAGACCTATCGCGTGATTATCCTAAGCGTGTCTATAGTGCGTAACTCCACCCCCTAATGTTCAGTTCCATCTGATCTAATGTGCACAGTAGTGACCATCTCAGAGGCAGAGATCTTGATTTCTCCGAAATTAGCAGAATTCCGCTTACTTCAAAGTACGTTCTAACTCCCAATTCAACTGTCGCCCGCAAAATTTTATCCAGCTCTGGATCCAGGTATGGCCCTGTTTCTCTCGTGTTCTGCGTTGTTCTAACAAAAAGCGGGCTCTCTGCGATATACAAGTTACTAACCGGCGTGACATTAGCGTGCACATCTATGCCACCTTCAGAATTTTTATTCAATGTTTCGGAGCCCGCACGGTCTATTGGTTGCGCGCACTCGATTCCAGTTCCCGGCGAAGCATCACGTCGTTCACCCGCCTAAGCCGAAGCGAAACGAAGGCACGCCTTGTAGTATCATACTGTGGCGGCAGAAATCAATTGAAGACGTAGCATTTGATTTTGTTTCGTGAATTATGAATATCTCCTCAGCGGCAGCACCTACTGTAGGTACATAGTCATTCTTCAAAGTTTAATGGGTGTACATCGATGTGACGGCGTGGGGAGACATATGATTATGAAGCTTAGACCGGCAGACGCGAACGTGGTACATAGCGTTCTGAGCCACCCCGAACCCACTTTGCCAGCGGTCCATTATTTTTTGGGCCCTGCCCACAGATCAGTAATTAAATTTCGATGGACGACCGACGGCGAGCACGCACCATAGAAAAGCAGAAGACATCCAGTCACGCACGTGTGTAGTCATTGGCAGCTCAACTGCGGCGGGAATGCGGAGGAGTCGCTGGTGGAGCGCCCAGGCCCGCTACTTCGCAGAAAGAAACGTAGCCGTTCAAGTGCTTGCATTGCTCCGCTGCCCGCGAGACATCGAAATTCAAAGAAGCGGACGCCAAAAGGGTGTTCTCCGTCTTGCTCTCCGCAGCTCCTTCGGGAGCGGGATTGAGGTTCTGGCCCATTGTCACCGCATCATTACAACCGTGATCCTCGTTGCGCTAGCCATAAGATTCAAAAGTAGAATGAAGCCTCAAAAGTGGGACGCACTGGCAGACCTGCGCCGAACCAGCCAGCTACCCGTTTGATCGTCGGAGTCATCAGCGCGGAAGATGCGCTAGACACTGTGGGAAGTAAATGAACTCAGATGGAGTACCCTGAAAGCACTCAAATGGAGTGTGTGAAGTACTCGGATGTAGTGCTTCCAGGTACTCAATCTGAGCGCTTTTCTGCAAAAAAACCGTCTCAATATGAGTACCTCAGGTACTCAATGGGAGTACCCAGAGGTACTCGTTGTGAGTGCATTAAGCACTCCATTTGAGTGTTTCTTTTTGGTAGTTTTAAGCAAGAAAAATCAACCTTGCTGAACCAGTATTGACGCCAAGGGTTCAGGAATGGCTCACTTTGGAAGTTGAGAGGACGCAGTACGCAGGAAATTATCTGCTGCCTCCCGGAATCGAACGAGGAACCTCGTGGATCCACTTGAAATTACAACAGAGAACAACATACCACTGTACTAAACAACCAATGCAGAGGATGGGATAAAAGGTCCCAATATGGTAATTCCGCATGTTGTCCCAATAACGTCTTTATTTTACCTCCAGCCAGTCTATCTACCTACATATGGGCTATTTAAAATCATGCTACTCTGAAGTATAATCAATAGTTTGCATATATCGAGGAATTTTCGACCTTTGAGTTGTCAAAATCTTTTGAGTCGTGTTCTTCCCAATTTACAACCTCAAGCTCTATGGACAGAGTTTGATTCAGATTCTCTAAATTCTGAAATACACAGAATTTTGAAGGTATCCTAAACTTTGTGGTCAAGCTCCGAGGATGGGCGGTCTGATTCCTAAAATCACTCCAACAGAGGGCTGGTGTGGGGAGTGACAACCAAAATAATCCTGATCCAACGGCATTTCTCATGTTCTCTGGGCAACAATCCATATGTAGGACCCTGGAAGAAGTAGCCTCGAGGGAAATCAGATGAAGTACCCCTAAAAGTAGTGCCTCGAAGGGAACTCAGATGAAGTACCCCCAAAAGTAGTGCCCTGAAGGGAACTCAGATGAAGTACCCCGAAAAGTAGTGCCTCGAAGGGAAGTCAGGTGGAGTACCCATAAAGGTAGTGCCTCGAAGGGCACTCCAATGGAGTACCCCAGGGAGTAGTACTCTGATGAGCACTCCGACAGAGTACCCAAAAAAGTACTACTAATTGAGGTACTCAGTGGGAGTACCTTTTTTGTGTAAATAGTACCCGGGTACTCACATGGAGTACCTTTACTTTCCACAGTGTAGAACATCTGGCATGTGTGGCGCTTGGGTATCGTAAGGATGCCGCTGGAGTCGAAGGATTCAAGTTCCCAGAGCCTGACGGAAGTTTTCGCAGTTTCTCCTGTGGTTCTTCCGCCGACGGGGAGGCGCTGTTCGTATCTGACAACACAACCCGCCGAGTGTAAAGGCTGGTGCCCCCCGAAAGTCAGGTCGATGATGGGCCACGGAAAACGGATGACTCACAACGATAATGGAAGGGAGCGCCTTCGATCGGCGTTGTTAGACGACATCTGACCCGGGCAGTGAAGCTAGTGAAGCACTAGTGAGGCTTGAAGCTTTGAAGAATGAAGACTGGCGCGTGGTGACGACGCAGCGTGACGTCATAAAAACATCAACCTCCCACGGTCTCGTGACCAATTGGCTCATTTGACGAGGGCAGAGTCCGCAGGGCTACTGTACTATTTCGACCAAGTCTTCAGGTGATGCGTGATGCGGCCCTCTGAACTGAAGACTTTTGGTACTAGTGACGGTGACATTGAGCTTTTCTGGCCCAAATAGGCTTAAAAACTGCCAAAAAATCGCGCCGCCATTCGCCGGCTGTCCATTTAAGGCAATTATTGATGGAATTTGTCAGAATGAAGACTTAGTAAACTGAAGACCTTAGGTGACGGGTGACATGGGCTGAAGACTTGGTCGAAATAGTACAGTATACCGGGCAATCTTCACGTTACGTATCAGAGGTATCGATCTAAAATATTCGCATGTACGATTCCGTCGGGACTAGGCTCTTGTAAGTTAATCCCTGGGAGTTATAAACCGGTTTTTAATTCTCGTTTACTAGCAGTGTGCCCGCGCTTCGCCACGGATTCCCGCAAGAAATAAGAAGAGCCAGGTTCAATTACGACGGAGCTCTTGTGAGGCGCTGGGCTAATTGAGAAAGGGGTGGATTGGGAATCTGCGACAGTTTGGCTTGGAATTTCGCTGGCTATCCCTCAGCAATTCAGCTCAATGACCGGGCAAGCTATCTGTGGCATCGCTTGCCATCTAGAATCTCTACCGCCCACTGCCACAACTGTAACGCAGCTCAAGATTCCAACTCTTGAGCTCAGAGAATTGGGAGCCGAAATCTCTTAGACAATGGCTGCCGTGGCCCTGACTGCTCGCGCTTATGTCCAAGCGATAGACGCAACCGAACCCGTCGAAGCATTTATCTCAATACACATCGACCATATTCGCACATGCGTATGATTGATTTGCCGGTCAGAGGCTCAAGTAGAAAAATACAAGGAGGCCATCCCCTGGATTTTGCCAATACAAACCGATTGAGCCTACATGTATTTCCAAAGGAAACGGGTGAGAAATGAGCCCGGAACACGCGATATATGAGAGAAATCAACCAAAATGATCGCATTGTGACATAACCGCCGTTCAGAGGCTCAAATAATAATAAAAAATACAAGGAGGCCATCCCCTGGCATTTTTCAATACGAATTGATTGAGCCTATTTTCAAAGGAAACGGGTGAGAATTGAGCCCGGAACATGCGATATATGTCAAACGATCAAAAAACGCTCAAAAAGGGGGGAAAAAAAAAAAAAAAAAAAAAAAAAAGTACCCCCTAAGTTCTGCAAACAGCAGCCAGCCGTTTAAAAATGGCTTGGCTAAGCTCGGCTTATTTTTGGCTCGGCTGTATCGGCTAGCCGAGCGGAGCTGAGCCGCAGCAACCTAGACATTTACTCAAAATCTGAGTCATGGGGTCCATTCTAAGGACCCCATAGGGGGCCCAGAACCAACCTCTGGGTACCTGGTCAATATATCATGCAGAAACATTGTATTTAAGTAGACACTAATATCTTCACATTCAATTGCATCATCTGGGCACCAGAGGGCACAAATAAAAAATACGGCGACGAGGTGACCTCCGAAATACGCCTAGGTTTGCTCTAAACACGGCCTGAAGCATTGTACCAACATCTCCCCTTGTGGGAGGAGATCTGCTTGAAAGAGTAATAAATTTATACTACATATTATACAGGTGTAATAAAAATAAACGAAGCACGAGAGGAAATGCGGAATTTCATTGCGGTTCGGCTCATATAGTTTTCAGAATGATACATTGAGAATTGAGCCCGCGGCGAGGGAAATGGTCGAAAAGATCAAAAATGTCTCAAAATGGAAAAAAAAAAATGGCCGCGCCCTATGTTCCGCAAACAGCTGTAAGTGTGTTCTAATACTTCCCATTGAGCCATTCGGGCTTTAAATTGGGGCATCGCTGAGCTCTGTGCTTTATAGCACTGGCCAGTTCAGTCCAGACTGCAATCTCACATCCTACGTGCCGTGAAAGGCAAATAGTTATGGTCCATATGGGCTCGTCAGAGCCCCTCACACCGAAGGCAAAATGGAATCGTTCATGGCGTACATAGACATTTGCGAGCACCAGCCCCGACCTAGTCTCTCCTAGACAAACGGACTCGACGGGTTCTGATAATATTCTTCGGGTCAATTTTGCTGCTGATATCGCGCGGAGCAAGACTCTTTGTAGCATAAGTTGGTGGTGGGGATTCCGGCGGTGTGGATGGGGGTGTAGTGAGTGGGGATTCTAGTGGGGGGTTGGCTGGGGCTGGTCCTTGCAGTGCAGGCGTTGGGTCATAGGCGGTCTCAGTGGTACTTGACTCAGGCCGATTTACATTCAAAAAGAGTGTGCCCATGACATCGATCTCGTCTAACGATAGTGTGGGGTATTCAGTGATCGTACAAGTGACGCGAAGCCTAGCGCACCATATCTGTTCATCTTCAATGATGCCGGTGTATCATCTGCTGATATCTCCACGCCTTTATAACGAAACCTGGGGGCGCACACAGATGACAAGGTGGGATTCAGAGTGATACACAAGACAGACCATGGCTCACCAGATGCTGTCAAGGTCCTTGCCAACTCTTTTGGCGTACTTGGTCATGAGCTTTTGAACTTTGTAGTCGACAGCATGTTGAACGAAAATTCTCCATCGGTTGAACTAACAGTCTGGAGGGGGTGCGCGTGGGTCATACGAATGCAGAGATTAACATTGTTTGAGGCCGACTAACAATCAGAAGTAGTGATTCCATGACATCGATCACGTCTATCGATGAGCGGGGTAATCAGTGAGTGTACGAGTGAAGGGAAACCCAGCGTACCGTAGTCCTCCATCTTCAGTGATACTGGTGTATCGTCCCTTGATATTTGCTCCCCGTTGTAAATAAACCTATGGGGTCGCGCAAATGATGAATTCAAATTGGAAGTTAAAATGAGATCCAAGAGAGACGGGTCACCTGATGCTGTCGATGTCCTTGCCAACCCTTCCGGCGTACGCGGCCATGAGCTTTTTGAGCTTTGTAGCCCAAGACATGCGGAACCAAAACTCTCCCTCCGTGGAGCTCACCTATTAGAGGGGGAGGGTGTGGGTGACATACTGCAAGCAAAATTGGTGAAGGCCGACCAACATCCAGATGGCCGTGACATCGCTCTCGTCTAGCGATGCTGCGGGGGTAATCAGTGAACGAACAAGTGAAGCAAACCCAAGGCACACCATGTTTCCCCATCTGCTGGTTGGAGTTAGTCTGTAGTTTACCACGCGCCGGATGTTAGGAGATCGACCTTGTTACGTAAAATTACGTAAAGTGCGGAGTTTGAATTCTCGCCGGGCTCTTGAGTCCTTCTACGACTCTCATTTGACAGAATTTTGGAAGCCATTTGAAATTTATTTCAATTATGAAGAGTTCTGTCTCTTCAATTCCTTCTCTCTTGACTCTCCTTTGAGTGGGCAGAAATACTGATCTGATCACGTGGCGCACCGGATAAAATTTATCTCCTTGATTTCGAAGTTAGCGAGCAAAATTTGGCTGAAGAACATGTTCAATACAGTATCCTTCACAGTATTCCAGAATAAAAACACGCCAAGGCAAGCTGTATGCCCGCGAAGGACATCCGAGAAATTTCAGATTACATAACAAGGTCGATCTCCAATCACCGATCGCGGGTAATCGACAGACTACAACAAGCGAGGTACGAGCTGTCAACTGTTGTAGCGTCTGTTTATAAGAGACTAGGTTGGAGTAGATTGTGGCTCATGAAAGGTGTCGAGAAAAACTCTATCGTCGGTTGTTTGTTCTGATGCGCAGGGACCATTCCATTACGTACGGGATGTGGAAAAAAAACAGTTTTCTACGTACTGTATGGTGGCGGCCAACACCTCACGTCAACCCGGAGTTTTTGGATTTTCGGTCCAAATTTGTTCAACACGAACACCCCGAACAATGTGGCCCATCCACACCATGGTCGATGACCCCACACCTCCCCCACCAACGCCACCTGCAGTCGTAGCTTCTGTGATCCCTGCCGAGACAGCCTATGGACTGGTGCATACCCGACTCGCTCAAGACGGCGCAAACGCGCGATGCCGATGATAGGCAATGGAACATCGCGGAGGGATAATGATACAGCGACGTGGAAGTCGCGACTTGGATGAGTGGGCAGCAAAGCGCAAGATGGTGATGAAGAGGCCGTAGGGAGCCGGCGATGCACGGAATGATGGTCAACTGTTGTAGCGTCTGTTTATAAGAGACTAGATTCTTGGCTAGTTGATATGAACCGGATAGTTCCAAATGTATGCTAGAGTGTTAGCTTAGTGTCTTATGTGGCAACCAAGTCGATCCGAAATCTTCCATGGCCAATGGAGGGCCCCAGTAGCATACTTTTAAATATTGTGAGTGGAAAATGACAGGTGAAACCCATGCATAATTCCCAATTTTTGAAGACAAGAGGCTGTCGAGGCCTGTTGAGGTCGAAGGCAAAGTGGCTACCTGCGAGCACGTCCCATGCTACAAAACCTTTATCCATGGAATTTTATGTCGTGTAATTGTGCAAAGATACAGAGGGAACTGTTCTGCATTGAAGAAAACCTGAGAGTGGGAGAACACCGTGTAGGCCGTACCGTACGGCAAGATCTTAATGGTAGTAAGATATTGGCTGTACGGGCTGAGATGCGAACTAATGGCATTCTCGTACGGATGAGACAGGCTTGATAGGCAGAAGAGCGTAATCGGGTGGTACCCGGACAGGACAACACGCGGCAGAGACTCAAACGGCTGAGCCATGAAGGTTTCGGTGATTGCGGCTAGCACAGCCATTTGCGCAGATTGGGAAGCCGATGAGATGAAGATAAGATGAAAAAATCATAGAGCATTAATATGAAGTGCTTTCGCAATTAGTGTCCGGAAGACACTGATTTAAAGTGCACAAAAAAGCACTAGTTCCCAAAGCACTTCATAATAGTGCTCTGATCAACAAATTAGTGCCTAGGCACTAATATGTAGTGCTTTTACTGTTTACAGTGGCGGCAGATAGAGGCTTTGTGGATTGGCTTGCCGTTTTCATCGGCGACATAATTATTCGGACGAATTCCGGCTCCTGGTTTGAGATTGAGGGGCTCGGGCTCGTCGTCAATGATGTCGAGAAGGGTGATTGGTTCAGGTCCAGCGCCGGCTCCAATTCTCCTCCCTCGGATGTATGAGCCTCGGAATCGGACTCAGATTCTGTTTCAACATCCATCGCGGCAGGATTTGAGGTATTGGTTGGGCTGGGGGGAGCAGGGCCAGAAGTAGGTTGAAGAACCGACCGATCCTTGTCATCAGCGAAGCCAGGATAATAATTTCCACCCCATGGCCGCAAGAAATCGACGTCGCGTGCCAGAATTTTGGGGAAATCATACTTCTCGGCCGCCAATTTTGAGTACGCCCGGAAAATGCGAATGGCCCTAATTTCACCCAATGGCTAACCATCAACGAGATCACAGTTCCCAGACCTGAGATCTGCGGTCCAGTTGGACGAGTTGAGGTGGTCCTTCTGCTCCGTCCTAGTGATTCTGCGGCGGCGACTCTCCTTGTGCAAATCCGGCCATCGACCATACACGCCTTGAATGTCGCACGCCCACCCACTCCGTTCTACGCCCTGTTTGTAATTCATGGCGGCGCCAGCCATTCGCATGAAAGCAAAATGGCTCTCAAGCGGATCCGTCCCATCTTCATTTGCGTTCACGTCGACATCAGAGTCCTCCAGTTGCTGTTTCGCGACCGAAAAAACGATATTTTTGATGGTGGATTGGGTGTCGCCGTAAAGCTGAGTGGACATGAATTCTGTGCGATATTCCCGGAATAACACGAAGATGAGATGTGCACATGTACTCAACAAGCAAATTTGGTCGATGAGGCTGGACTCGGGGGTGATGAACGGCATGGTAAAATTTTCCAGGACGTGGCCGAGAAGACCGACGGACTCAATGGTGGATGCGAGATCAACATCCTGCGTAGGGGCCTTCATGTCGCGCAACGAGATGATGGCCTCAACTAGGTCAATTGCGCACGGCACAATCTGGGTTCAGCAGTTTATCCACCGACTTCTCGTCGTGTTCTGCCAGAAGTTGTAGACATTGCCCAAGGAAGTGGGGACTGACGCATCGACGCACATCCCGGAGGGCTGTCGAACTAGCGTAGAGTCACCTATGAATTGTAAACCTATGTGCTCCGGAAGCGGAATAAATATCAACCTACGCTTATGTGGCTCCAATCAAAAGTCTGTAGAATGAGCTTCGGACCGGTGAACAGGTTCAAACCGCGAAGATTAGAAAGGATGGGTTTTGGGAAGCTCTTCTGTGCAAAACATCTTGTAGCCGATTTTGCGACGCAGTGGGTCTCCGTCCGTCGCAAAATTCCGGATTTCACCGTACGTCTCTTCACCCAGTTCTTCCCATGCCAACATGAGAAGTCGATACAATTTCTCCATATCATCCACAGTGTCGCCCTTGCACGTTGGGTAGGCAAGGATCGGGTAGATATTTTTCTCGCTCCCAAATCGAACGGCAACTATCGCCATTTCTTTGCCGAAATGCACCTCCTTCTCGCGAAGTTTGTCTACAATCGTCAGTGCGGATTTGTAACTTTTCAGGGTGAGTGGTGTGCACTCGGAGTGCAGCTGGCAAAGACCACCGATTTCGTTTTCCATCGGAAAGTAGTCGAGGTGCTCCTCGATAGCAACTTCATCCATCATAAATACAACGCTCTGCTTCCCCGTCTTCCCGGCCAATTTGCGGGGCTCCAAGATAACATTTTTGATGTTAGCGCGAATTTCGTTGTTCGAGATGGGCCCCAAGGTCGGGGTTATCTTGACAAAGTTGGCCGAGTTTCCGATAATGCGCAGTGAGAGAAGGCCAAGGGCGTGATTGAGGGAATATAACAATGACTGCCCGCCGATGCGGTATACAAGAAGGGAGAGATCATGTTCGAACTGTGTAAAGCCTTTGGTCGAACGAAGCCCTTGCACGGCTTCAATAATTTGGGCAGTAATCGTGTTGACACTCGCTCCATTCCGAATTGCGGTGCTCAGCAGTGCATTGATACGAGGTACGTCGTTTGTGGCAATCGCCATAATTAGGCGTTCGTAGTCGCCCATTTTGCGAGCGAACGTAGCAAGTTGACGACTCATGTTAAGAGACTAAGAAAAATTAAACTGTCGCTGCGGTCTGAAAGGGTCGTAAATACCGTAAGTTTCAGTTCGTTGTTTTCTTGAGTACGCTCAACCAGAAGATCCTTCAGTTGAACGTGGCTTAGAAATCTAGTTTTCAGCTCCTGTTGCGATGTTGGCAAGGCCGTCAAGGCGCGCCGGGATTCGTTCACATTCGTGACAACGAGATGCGTATGCGGTGGGTTATTCCCTTATCCACGTGTTCACTCTGGCACCGCAAACCACTCAGTGCACTCGGGGGTAGTCCTAAGAACTCGATTTTCAAGAAATTGGACCCCTCCGTGCCGTGGTTCAGCCTAGCTAGGGGCAATACATAAAAACATGCTGAAGCTGCTCATCATCACTTCTGTGTATATTTTCGAGAATTCAAAGACACCATGCACTGCAAATAGACTCTACAAATCGATTGAGCATACTTGCAAGTCAAACGGTTAAGAAATGAGCCCGCTACAGGGGCAATGGTTGCGAGGATCAAAAATTGACCAAAGAGTAAAAAAAAAAACGGCCGCGCCCTAAGTTCTGCAAAGTGCTGTAATGGATGCTGTCTTACAGCTGATCTCGAAACTAATGAGATCGATCACTTTTTTTTTCGGCTGTTCCCAAAAAGGAGATTTTAGGGAAACGGTACTATTCCGAGTCCCCGCATGAAGTCAAGACGCGCACTTTGAACAGAGTATCTCCCACGCGGATGGTGCAGTCTCCCGATTCGTGGTAAAATTTAGCATCGCGCACGGGTGGAGGCGGAGAGGACCCAGAGTATGACCTAACCCGTTTTTGCAGGCGAAAGGAAGTCGGAATAAGTTGAATGCATGACAAACGCCAGTGGGGGCAGAAAGCAAAGCATCGACAGTCCGTAAACATGTCCAAACTAAGGGCAATGCCCGTGCTGTGCAACCTCGTTTGCCTCGGCGCCTCGGCATTGAATCCTGCTGGGGGAATTTAAGACCATGGTTAACGTTCCTTGCGTCCTGGATGGAAGGGCTGCTTGCCAGTGGGGCGACGGAGAAGGCGCGACAGGACGACCATGCTAATATCCTGTGCATCGCAGACTCACAGGCCGCCTCGAGAAGACCATGGTTAACGTTCCTTGCATCCTGGATGAAAGGGCTACTTCCGGCGATGGAGAAGGCGCTACATGCTAACGACATGTGGAAAGCAGACTCGCAGGCCGCCTTGAGGGTGATCCTTTCCACTAACCCCTGCTCGGGTCAGTTCTGGGCCATCCGCTACGACGAGCTCATCCGCCGAGCGCTCCCCGCCCGCCCCCACCTCGCCATCCTGAACCCTTGGACCCCGGCCCACATCGGTACGGCGGGCAACGAGCTCGCAGACGACGCGGTTAAGGCGTCAACCCTCGACTGTAGTCTCTCTTAGACAGACACTCTATATGGACGCTCGTACCTCACTATATACCTCGACCCCGACCCCTCGAACTTCACCTGAGTTACAGACGTTTGCAGAACTTAGGGCGCAGCCCTTTTTTTTTTTTTTTTTTTTTATTTTTTGGCAAGTTTTCACCAGGACAGCGATGGCGGGATCATTTATCAACCGTTTGCCCTGGAAATAGGCTCATTCGATTCGCGCGGAAGAGTCGGAGGGCCTGGACTCCTAGGTTTTTTTATGCGCATCGAATAGTTCCTTTTTGGGATAGGTTCCTGTGTTTTTCAGCGGTTGAGAGGAGAACACATCCCATGGGACCTATTTTGCTCCGATTGACCTAGAATTTTAATATGATGGACGTGGACATATTCCGGAGGGCCTGAAATACCGGGATAGTGAATGTGAACCCTTGTTCGAATCTACCATACACTTTGGTATCAACAATATGGAAGGAATTTATCTATGAGCTGCGAGTGTCAAAATTCTCATGAGTACTTGCAAGTACCTGCGAGTTTTGGGCATATTTTATGTCTGAACCCTCAAAACAGGTGCTTTACATTAAATATAGTGCTGAGGACATGTTAAACTGAGTGTTTAACAGCCAAGGATGGACTGTAAGCCAATTGAAGACATTTCTACTGCAACAATATTGCTCAACATGGCCTCCGGCGGCTGATTTACCCTATTTCGGACCAAGGTTTCGTAAAAGTGCCATTGTTTTCGTCCCAGGCCCAAATTTTGGCTCCTGGCCCGCCGCGGGCGCTTTCTAACCTGCCGGGCCTTCCAATATCCCTCTTAGAAAATATTTTTGTTGACTACGAGGCCTGAAACAATAATATTTACTTCCTCCCCCCTTTCTTCGCCTTGGTCGTTGGCGCCTTCTTCGGCTTGCCAGCTGTAACTTTCTTCGAAGGTTTCTTGCGGGACCTGGTCTCCAGAACTCCCGAATCGTTCTTCTGCTTCTTGACTGCACCTCGAGGGCCGTTGGGACGCCGCTTCTTAGTGCCTGTTCCCTCATCTGGCTCCTCATAATCCTCCTCTCCATCGTCATCGAAGTCGGCATCAGAACCCGGCTGAAGATCCAGCATCCTCTTCACAGCTTCCGAAGTGAGAGCCTGCCAGCGCGCCCATCCCCAATCACCCGAGATCGAGTACATCCCGGTAGTGACGAGAGAAGTGCCTGCGCCGGTGAGCAGATACACTAGCTCGGAGATCGGTGCATGAGTGAACAGCGGAAGGCAGTATATTTGCTGTGATGTGTCTGCGTCGAAAATGCGATGATAGCTCGCTGGAATGCGAGAGGTGCGACGGTTACAGTGGAATCCAGACTGGGAATTTCCGAAACACGAGATTGAATGTCCGCCATCATGTTGTCAATGATTCCGCCTGATAACCATTCGTCGTCAATAAGCCTCGTCCAATCCAGCTGCCCATCCGGCGCCCCGAAATGCACCGTATTCCACGAAACAGATGCAAAAACGTCGTAAATCTCGGACTGGCAATCTGTGAGTCCTTGATCTGCTACCCGCTGCACGCTGTTGGTCCACTTCTCCTGGGTCTCCCGCAGTTCGTGAATTTTGCGATAAAACTGGAGCGCAAACAGGGGCAGGCGTAATGAATTATCGACCGGGTCCAGAATCGACTTGACACCATTCAGCCATTTTTGGGGAAAGTCGTGTTCCAGTTCACGAAGCAAGGAATTCGGGGGGATGTCGAGTGACCAGAGTATCGAAACGAGGTCGCAGTTTGGCAACTCCGCGCTGAACCAATCATTCGTCCGTCCAGAGAATTTTGTGGGGTCATCCAGGATCTCTGGTAATTGCAGTTCAATGAAATCCGGGACCAGCATGGTCGGACCAGGAAGTGTCGCCTCCAGATCCGGAGGAAGTTGACGTGCGCTACTGAAAGCGTCAGAGACTTCGGTTGGCACGTCCTTGTAGATCTTTCCAGCACCAATCCATTCAGAGGGATTGAACAAAACATCCGCGGTCAGATTTATGACATCCCCCATCATGAGTCTGAGAGCAAAGGTGTACGCGTTTGGTGAAAATTTACGGGATGTTGTTCACTGCTTGGCCCTGTTGGAGATCAAACCCAAAGGCCTCTGCTCGCCGTTGGCCCGCCGGTTAACACTTTTTTTGCGGCGATCCCAAGGTATACTGTTTGAAAAAAAATTCTCTCACTCCGCTCGATTTACCTTATAGCAGAGCGAGCTCCGTGACTTGAGAGCTGATTTACCCTAAAAGTGAGCCGGGGCTCGGGGTAGGGGTCATTTTGGGGCAGGTTGCCAGTCCCCAAATACAGTTATGCGTATCAAAATGCAAATGGAGTTGTCAAAATGTGCGCTCCCTTGTCGCAATTCCAGCACGGTCCGAGCGCCGTTTTTTGAAGCCCTCGGACTTCCAATGGATACCCCTGATTTTTGCGGTGTACCAGTTAGTCGGCTTGTGCTTCGGCCCTAGCATGTCGGTATTCAAAACCCCGCTCGCGGGAAACACAAATAATTTGTTCACGAGCCACCGTGCAATGCTCGGATCAGTCGGTATTCAAATACCCGCTCGCGGAAAACACGGAGCAATAATTTGCGTTCAAAATACCGAGCTACACTATTTCTGTAGTATTTGTGGACATTATTTATGACAGCCGGGGATATTTGGCGTTACTGTATTTGTGGACATCCGCATCAAACTATTTCTGTACAGTATTTGTGGACATTATTTATGGACAGCCGAGAATATTCCGCATTGCACCCCGCAAAGCAGCATAGTCAATACCCCGGCTTTGTAGCTGTACACTACCCGGTGGCATCCCAATCGCGGACACGGAAAAGCCACTCGCCTGGCCGAACCGAGCCGAGCCGCGACAACACGCCAACGGACCCCTGGCCGGGCCGAAGCAGCACCGAGTCCCTGACCTATGGCCCAAAAGGGGCGATCATTCCCCGCAAATGTCTTCGGAAATCCCCAAATGGACAAACACCATTCCGCACCGGAAATCCTTCGGCCCGTACTTCGGACTATATGTGGATCGGCCCGAGGTCGCAGTCCGGATTCGGGCCACAGGACTCTATATAAGCGGCCCTGTACCGGCCGTCGATTGGCATCCCCCCCCCCATCTTAACTGACTCATAAACTCAAGACACTCTCCCGATCAAGTGCCCAAATAGAGCAAGGTGCGGTGCTCGTTGACCTTCAAAGACAGTTCCCTGAGAGGAGGAGAGCCCCAAGGCGCCGGGGCTGTCCTCCTCTCAGGGAACTGTCTTCGAAGGTCGGTGAGCACAATTCTAATCTCCATTCATCCGCATTGTTCCATGCTCCTTGGTAATTTTCAGACCCCCGATACTCGAAGCTCCCGACCTCGAGCAATGTTCTTTCTATGCGATCTGAACACGTCTTCGAGCAGATTTGGTTAAGATCTTTGGGTTCTGGGGGATCGGTTCTGGGGGACGGACTAGGGTCATATGTAACATGGCGAGCTGCTTTGAGTTCTGGGGGTTCAGGGCCGCAACCTCGAGTTGCTTGGTCTCTCTCTATGTAGGGTGTCTACTTGGGTTCTGGGGGATCAAGGTCGCAACCTGGCAAGTTGCAACCTTTGTTTGGGCTCTGGGGGTTCAGGGCCGCAACCTCGAGTTGTGTCTGCTTGTTCTCTCTCTAGTAGGGGGTCAAGCTCGTTTCAGACTCTGTCTGCTTGGGTTCTGGGGGATCAAGGTCGCAACCTGGCAAGTTGCAACCTTTGTTTGGGCTCTGGGGGTTCTAGTAGGGAGTCAAGCTCGTTTCAGACTCTGTCTGCTTGGGTTCTGGGGGATCAAGGTCGCAACCTGGCAAGTTGCAACCTCTGTTTGGGCTTTGGGGGATCAGGGCTGCAACCTGGCAAAGTTGCAGCCATTTTTTGGTTTCTGGAGGATCGGATTGAGCTGCGACCTGGCTAGTCGCATTCTCTTTCTGGCCACTCTGGAACGACAATGATAGGCAGCAGGAACGACAACCTGGCCAGTTGTCGTCTTGCTCCTGTCAGACCATCAGATTGGGATGTGATCTGGCCAGTCGCATTCCATTCGTGCACGGCGGGAGGCGGCAAGCACAACAACTTTGCCAGTCGTTGTCTGCCGACGTACCGTTGTCACACAATTTGCCAAATTGTGGTTGATACAAGCGTTGTCGGTTGGTTGTGGGCTGTGTGGCCCACCTGATGAGTTCAAAAGAACGAAACCATCCTGTCAATGGAGAGTAGTAGCCCTTATCATTATTCTGCTTCCAATTCTTCTGGCTTTGATTCTGACAGACGGCAACTTTTGTTGAGTATTGCGATTTATTATCCAAGTTTCACGTATGAAGTCCTGGAAAGCGGTTATATATACGTCCCTTGGCTTATCTCACTGTCTTGAAAAGTACGGACTGAATTCTTTTCCTTATTATGTACAGGGAGGCTAGAGTGTACGATGTACTGTATCAAAGATTTTTGACCTGAAAGGCAGCTGAGGAGCTTTTTTAAAAAAGAATACCCAAGGATCGAGAATGGCCATTATCCTTCGTGGGACATTTTTAGAAGATACATAGCCCGCGCAATTCTGAGCAAAACTTCTCGGATTTTCCGTAGCTGGGTTCGTCGTGAAGCGCTGGACCGGAAAGCTCTCCACAAAGTCTGGGACTACATATGCAGCATGACGGTTATTTGCTATCTGCATCCTTTCAAAATACTGCAATGATCTCACAAGTACATGTTGCTCTGGGGCTGTTCTGCCCTCAGCACGGTAAAAACATTAAATATGGTCTTGTAAAAGGTACATTGGAACCTAGGAAAAAAATCTAAGGACCTCAGGACCTCAGGATCTTGAATCCAAAGCGAATGGTTTAACTCCCGAGGCAAACGGATAAGAAATAAGCTCGCAATGGCGGAGATGTTCGAAAACATCGAAAATCGGCAGCAGGACAAGCCGAAACAATTTGGCGGGGACAAAAAGTGTTTACGCAAAAACTGCTGACGAAAATGTAATGCACGGCCAAAATCTAAAAATCAGGCTCTCTATAGAACCCCGTACCTTACAGTAGCGGGAATGTGGCGTTGCCCGCCGCACATACACCATGGTCACAAGTAGGGTTGCCATTCCACCTCCGCGCGGATCAAAACCTTGGATGCTAGCCAGAGCGTTCGGCATTTCTAGTGCTCCGATACTGTAGCTAATCCAAATGTCTCGTAAGCACTCTAAAAACGACTTCCGCACAAAACCTCGCCCATTCACGGTCCATAGATAATACTCTATCCAGCACCAACGTAAATTTGTCGGAATGGAACAATTAGAGGTTCTGTTTTGCCAGTCTCCTGACTTTATGGGGGGATTTAATCGCTCGTGTTTCTCCGAATATGAAGTATTCCACTGAGGGCATGTTGATCTCGGGGTCAGTAGTCGCATTCCTCCTAAATACCGGCCAAAGAATGTGTCGGAACTGGAGGGGGAACACGAGCTCTTTATGTCCTCTCAATATTGCCCACTTCCTTTGATAACTCAGTTTCTGTTCCAGGGCGCCCGAACCCCAGCTTTCCCACTCCAGATGTTGCAAAAAAAAATCGAAGGGAGGTCATTTTGATTCGAGGTCAATAAGGGGCTTTTCATCTGAGACTCTGGAGGATGATCGATCATGAGCATGTGAAGGTCGCAAGTTTGAACACCACGAACCGCTGGTAAGCGGCACAGATTCAAATCCCACCGACATACCTGGATAGTTCCAAGCGTCTAATGGCATGACAAGATCTGAATCAACACTTATTATCTGAGACTGGTTATGGGCCACCTTAGCAATTTTGACCTCGGGCCCACGCATAAAGTGAGGTGGATACAATTATATGGGCTCTGGAACCAAGGTATGCATCCTGTGAGCGAGACGAGATATTTTCCGCGAATTTACGCGAAGGTTTCATGACCTACCGAATTTTTCTTCGGGGGGTATCCCAAAATGGCAAAAACGGGGTAGTGGCTCACCCAGCCAAATCATTTGTTCGCACCCATACTATTCACCCCAGCATATCCCAAATCATTCAATGGATACAGGTACATTATTGTATACACTCAAACTGGAAATCTGAGAGGTATGGGGCCGTAACTATTTGCCTTTCCGGCCATCGGGGATGGGTGGAATTGCGCTCCAGACAGAATGGGTTGCCCTCTAAAGCACAGAGCGTAGCTATCCCCAAAATTAAGACACAGATGGCTCCAGGGGAAGTATTAGGACATACCTAAATGCAAAGGATGACCCCCCGGTTGCTAAATGAATTTCGCCGGAATCCAATGCCTCAAAGAACTGCGTAGCATCCTCCATGGTCGCGAATTCCAACGGGACATTTGCACAGTGTTCACGGCATACACCGATGATCATGTTCGTCTTGTCATCCCAAGGATACATTGCTCGTGTGAGCCTACTGAACATTATTCTAACCTCATATCCTCAGAAAACGCGCTGGACGATGCTTTTTGAGCTCCGAAAATTTCGAGATTATATAATAAGCGGGGCCACCGGTCAAGCGATCAAGCTGATGAACAGACTACAACATGCGAGGTACGAGCTTCTCTGTTGTAGCGTCTGTCTACGAGAGACTAAGTTTGGCCGACTAGCCAGTCGCAGATAATAGAGTGAGCCTTGGAGATGCCGGTGAGAGGTCTGTTTTGATGACGTTTTACATACCTCTGCAAAGAAATTTGGCGGGGCGATCACTCCTGGCTGCCCCATCAAAATTCGCCAAATCTGACCTTTGATTTTCCTCTGCGCTCAAATGCGCCCGGTGTGCTCTATAAACCTGGTAGCACCTTTCAGAATACTGAAACTATAACCCAGTTTTATCTCAAGGCAAGCGAGCTTAAATTGAGGACACCAGATCAAAATTTTGCGAAGGTATGTATGCATTCTTGCAAAGGGGGGCCATCGATAGTAGCAGGGTGTTCTGAGGAAAAGAGAGCAGGAAATACGAGGTACCTTCCAAATGCGGCAATACCGGTTTTCACATCACTGATTTCCGGCAGGGTCGCCGACCACCAATAACAAGATCGGACACCTCTTGGGCCCCATTCAAGTCGGTGGAACTCGGAGGTTTCAGTGGTCGCCCCAAGGTCTACAATGGCCTATGACGATAACACACAGTGTAAATGAAAGTTGAATAAATAAGGACTTTGTTTGAGACATCACAATTGACCTCTGCGACAGCAGAAAAAACGACGCGACGCGACGGTCACGTGGCAGTTCGGACGCCCCCGCTTTCCAGTTTAACGCTGATTTTCCATAGTGTCGGGGCTGATGAACTAAATGCGGAGCTTCAAAGGCTTCGGACGGAAGCAGAGTGAGGTAAGATGATCGATTAGATTGACGGAGTTTCAAATGGCTTCTGACGGACAGACGGCTTAATTTTATAAAGAGGGAGATACCGTGACTGGACTCTCCTATCTCCTGGCTTTCTCGGGAAATGGGCTCAGCATTGGAAGCCATGTATCGAATTGCATTGGATTTTATACGAATATACCCGTGTGACTGACTGCCGCCAATTATTCTCTGCCAGTCATCGTTATTTTCGCCTTCAACACTTGTTGTTTTCTCCCCCACTGCATGTGAGTTTTCTCTTCGAGCGCCGAAGACGCCATAAGATCGTAGAGCCCAACCTCTCCACACATGTCCCATGACGTTAGGCATCCGTGCAAATGGAGTCCGTCGACGAGGCTTTATGAGGACATTGAGAAATATGGAATCGTGGCAAGCTCGAAGTTTAATATGGGGTGGCTCTGTCCGTTTTTTTAAAAGGGAGACAGATCCTTAATCAGCAACTATCGACCGATAACCCTCCTGAACTGTGATTACAAACTAATGACGAAGACCTATTCCTTAAGGTTACAGCTCCTTGCGGAACTTAGGGCGCGGACATTTTTTTTCTGTTTTCAGTCGTTTTGGGCAGAACAGCGATTACGGGCTCAATTCTCGTCCTTTTACCTTGTGAGTATGCTCAATAGAAACTAGATTATACATAGAAGTCCATTGTATCAAAAATTTAGGGCAATTGGGGGTGAAACCCTAATGCTAGAGCTGTCCTGCTCAGAAATGTCCCAAAATGTGCGCAAATTTGATCCTAGAATAAAATAAGAAATCTGAGGACGCAGAAAACTGCGCATCGGAATCCTGAATAGATTGAGCATAATCACAAGGTAAAAGGACGAGAATTGAGCCTGTAATCGCTGTTCTGCCCAAAACGACTGAAAACAGAAAAAAAATGTCCGCGCCCTAAGTTCTGCAAAGAGTTGTAATGAAAGTAGCCCCCTCTCTAGTACATCTCAACCAAGCCGGTTTTAGGAATGGAAGACAAATTGAACACCAAGTGAAGCTTGCAAAATACCTCCTGAACTATGCAGAAGCGGCAGTGGATGGAATAATAGTGGCCCTTGATCAGGAGAAAGCTTACGATAGGATAACTTTTTCTTGCCATGGTCCCAGGTCCAGCGCCTTCGGACGGGAACCGTTTACGAGTCCGCGCGCAACGCGCATATATGGATAGCTGACGGCAATTGCGTAGAGTGCGAGGACGCAAAGCTCCGTGAGGGTAGATGTGCATCGTAGTCCCTGGAGTATGTTGTGCTCCAGATGGTTGAGTGCGATTTTTTCTTTGCTGTATTTGACGAACATCATGAAGCTGAGGATGTGAGTAAGATAGAGGATGATGAAGATGGCGCAATCGCAATGGAATTGGAATCGGGTGTTGCTTGTGTCGGGGCAGGAGACAGGATAGCCGAGGAAGTCTTCGAAATACAACTTGAAGGTGTCTTGTTGCCCCTTTTTATCGTCCTTGTGATGCGCCGAGGAGACTTGTGACCTTTGCAGCACCACCCTCGGACGTCGTTGGCATGCTCGGCCGCTTTAGAATCGGGCGCACTATTTGAAGCAGAAGCTGCGTTCGCCTTGTTCATCAACTTGACCGGTGCTGGCCCTCCAATTGACTCCCAGAAAAGTTTCATCGCCTTAACGCCGCCCCTGACCGAATTCATCTCCTTGTGCATGCAGCAGCCACACCACACGAGACACTCCTTTTCGAATCGCACCTCCGGGGTTAAATCCTTCCATTCCGTCTCGCCGAACTACTCATACAGGTAACTTTATAGTCCAGGGTCCCTTTGAGATATGAGAGGAGATGCTGAATGGCCCTCCAGTGAGCAGGGCCAGGGTTCTGAAGGAAGGCCGTGAGGAGGTTAAACGAATAGGCAATATCCGGACGAGCGGTGTTCGCGGCATGCTGGATGGATTTCACAGCCTCGCGATACGGCTTGTCAGCCATAAATGCATGCTCTGCAGGAGTTGATGGGCTTTGCGAGGAGGAGAGGTCGGCGCCGATAGCGAGAGGCCTCAATTCTTTGCCTTTTTCTTTGGTCATAGACTTAATTTGTTCGCGTTATGAATGCCTAGCGGACTGACACTTTGGATTTTTGTTCTGACCTCTAAATGTGGCTTCTTGGCACAGAAAATTGATGGTAGGTCATCACTTTCGATCGGCGGTCAGTAAAACAGCTACTGCGGTCTCATATCTCCACCGTTTCCTCCGTTGATAGGCTCATTCGATTCGCGCTGCAGATTCTCAGGGGATGGCTTCTTCAGAACTCCTGATTACATATTTAATATAACTTCTCTTTTTTCGCCCTTTCCAGGTCAAAACACATGGTGAATGTGCAATAGGATGTATTATTCCAATCTAAGTCCACAAGTGCAGTATGCAAACAGCTCAAAGTGCGATTTATGGACACAAATTGGTTTGTGGGCATCCTGTAAGATCCTCACCACTGTTTTGTATAAAACTCGGGTTACAAAGGAAGTCCTGTATTATAAGTGCCCTGTGGCAACAGGCTGCGCAATCTAAAGATACCATCCCCTCCGCATTCCTTGGGCGAAGAGAAGGAGCCTATGAACAGAACAATTGAACAAGATCCAGGCACACATGAGCTGTTATTCCAACGAACAGTCACATGTTTGGTGAATTGAGTGCAGGGCAGCTGTTCTAGTGAAAAATCCTCAGGAAATATGGGACAAAACTCATTCCATTGCTCACACAGCAGTTTTCAATGCCAAATTAAAAATCTGAGGAGCCCGTCCCTTGCGTATCCCGAATGCGAATCGAATGAGCCAACTCCCAAAGCAAACGAACCGGAACTGAGGGCAGGGCGAGTGTCCTGAGCAAAAAGATCAAAAAGTGCCCAAAAAGGTAAAAAATTCGGTCCGCGCCTTATGTTCTACAAACGGCTGTAAAGGACCCTATCCCTGTACTATTTACACATTCCAATCGAAAGTAGAGGAAAAACTGAGTGACTAGTGGCGATTACTAAATTGGGGGCTGAAACTTGTCACGAAGTTGTGTCCGCAACCATAGTCGATCAGCACTCGAGGATTTCGGCCAAAACCTGTTGTAAATGATTGCCCGGGTGCAGTGCAAAGGCAGTACCACCTCCAGAGGTCTGCGTGTGGCCCAGGCCAAAATATACGAGGTTGCCGAACATGGGACTCCATCTATTTATTAAATTACGCCTGTCCGTCCGTCCGAAATCTTTTCAAACTCAGCTATCTCCGCTCGACAATGCCGTCTATGCCGAGGGGTCGGCGACGCCGGCGCTCCCCGGACCACATCTTCTGTTTGATTCGGAACGAATGCGGCCAGAGTGCGCCGCTCCGCACAATCACCTTCCATCACTTCTCTTTCAAATAGGCTCGAGCCATGAGAAAAGCGGCCCAGCAGCCGCTTTACAACATAATCAGGAACACTGCCGAAGCGAAGCGACGGCATAGCTTTTACTGTAATATAATCATCCTCTAGTCCTAGAAAATTAGGCAAGTAATCGATCAGCACCCGAGTATTCCGGCTAAAACCTGTTGTCAACGATCGCCCGGATGCAGTGCAAGGGCAGGACCACCTCCAGAGGTCTGCGTGTGGCCCCGGTTAAAATATATGAGGTTGCCGAACGGACATGCCACACGAACACACACCTTTCTGAATATAGGGCCGATGACGCCCGAATTCTATTTGGCCCACTCCGAATGCTTAACCACGACTGCAGCCCGAACGCGGAGGTGAGCGAACAGATTTTCTAAACCCGGCGTCCAGTACCAGAAAATCACTGGATGTGAATTGGGTCTCGTACTTTCAACCCTGAGCGCTATCAACCCAGGAGAGGAAATCACTCTCAATTATTCTGAACTTAAAGATCATTTTGATGATGAGGAACAATGTCCGTGTCGCACTTGTCAGAGCACTCCGCTCTCCACTACGCCTGCAGGCAGTCCTCGAAAGAACGACGAGGACCGTAGAAAGGCAAGGGAATTGAAACAGCGACAGCGACGGCAAAATAAAGCAAAAATGGGACCTCAAAGAAAAACAAGGGATGAACGTAAAAGGGGTGGGGGGAGTAGCGGGGGGCGTGCACACCTTGTGTATTGTTAGGTGGAATCTAGTGAAGCTCTATTACTATTTACCGTATAATTTCGTTCAAATCAACACCGGGCGTAGGGGTAAGACGGAACACCGACTTTTGATGAGACTAGGTAAGACGAATGAGGAAAACAGGAGACGTACCAAGTCACGCTTTTCGAAAGGGCATGGGAAAACAAACAAGCTCGGCTGTATTAGGCAGGGATAAGGAAACCCTTGGAATTTAAGCTTTTACCATCAAACTTTAATTATGAGCGGGAATATCGCAGCCAGGGCTCAAATTGTTGCTGTGGACTCCCTGCAAGCGAGAATATCACAGCCAGGGCTTAAATTGTTGCTGTGGAATCCCCGCAAATGCTTTTGATTCGGCCCGAGGTTCCAGCACTGCTACACCTGATATTTCCGTGAACTCTGGTTTAACAACCAAAGCAGCCAGAACAATTTCAAACAGACAGGGCTGCTCAGAATAGTGCTGGGTATCATCTGGCAATTTGTGGCATGCAATTAGCTCTCCATACCAAGTCACACTTTTCGAAAGGGCATGGGAAGGACAGACACTAAACCGCTCTTTTCACACATACTACACGCTAATCAAAGGCGTAAGCAGGCGTGGAACGCGCGCTTTTTTGCCTCAGGGAATTTTGAATGGATGGCCATAGAATCTGCAAGAAAGTCTGCCGATTCAGAATTTGTGCTGGAGAATTTCTCGTTGGGCCTAGGGCCAAAACCATTTCACTTCTGGGCAAACAAGTGCAATTCGCCTGCGGGTGCCGCGCAGAAAATTGAAAAAATTCAACCCTAGCGAATCAAGCAAGCGCGGAACGCGCGCCTTTTTGCCTCAGGGAATTTGAATAGATGACCAGGGAATCTGCAAACAGGTCTACCGATTCAGAATTTGAGCTGGAGCATTTCCCGTTGGGCTTGGGGCAAAAACCCTTTCATTTCTGGGCAAACAAGTGCAATTCAGCGCCGGCTTGTGGGTGCCACGGCAGAAAATTGGAAAAATTCAGCTTTATTCCAAAATGAAGTGTGTGGCTCAGCAGTGCCGCTGCAAGGGGAATAAATGCTGTACATATCATTGAGTGTGTTTCATTTTCCAGTCCTTGTGTTCGTATTCTAGTGCCGCTCGTCGTCAACCTCAATTGTTAATTTCGCCATTCACAAATTCATCGTTGCTGCCATGCCGAGCGTAGAGCTACCGGGGGCGACTAGTTAACCAGTCTTCGGTACCACATGCTTATGGGATGAGTCACGCTGAGGGTTGAAGTGTGGTGTTGGTGCTCTGGATAAATATCAAGTTGCGACCGCGGGGGTGAGAAGAGCGCGCTAGTGTATGGATGTAAATGTTCAGTAAATAAATAGCATGAGCCAATGGAGACAGTGTGCTTACAAGTGCGCGAGAGCGAGGATTGAAAAGATGGGGCGCATCCACCCTTGCGGCTTGAACCTAGAATGTGGCGACGCTCAGTTGGATTGTGCGACGAAATGAAGATGTTGCGCTTACAAATGTGCAATAGAGATAGGGAATCCTGCGTGAATGGCAGGCCTTATATACTGTTACGGAGATCTTCTTACCGGCCCCGTTGCGTGGTTCGGAAAAGCATCCCGTAAGATAGATGTTCTAATTTCTATAGCGGACTTACGGCGTTCAAATCGATCCCGCGGTTTGTGCCACGAGGACACGAATACGGATTCACGTTCCGGTTGGAGTAGGATTAATCTGATCCTACGGCAGGTTCCAGAAAAATTGGGGTTACCCGAGCCCAGAGGGTTTTCACTGGGTCTCATCGGGCATTATCACCTTATGCGTGATAAACCCGTCAACTGTCTTTGTCTTTGTCTGGCCCTTTTCCCATCTCTCCCATCTCTCCCACTTCTCCCATTTTGCTTCAATTCCCTTTACACTGGAATTAATCAGAGTACCTGTAAAGGTGGATGCACTGAACGTCTTGGATGAATTTATTCATGCTCTGTAAGCAATTTTCAGCGCGTTTACGAGTTTGATGAGATTTGTGGCTATGTTGTTGACCAATATTATAGAAAATTTTCACAACTTGGTCCGCCGGTGGTCAAATTTTGTGCTGGTCTCGCTGAGCACTCTTTCCATGCTTGTGAACCTGATTCGAGGAAAAACTCCGTACCCATTCCACTTCTAAACGAGGAAGAAGGAAAACACCCTTGTCGAGTTAGAACTGCCCAAAAACAGAAAAAAAATCACAAACTTGATCCGTCGGTGGTCAAATTTTGTGTGGGTCTCTCTGAGCACTCTTTTTATGCTTATGAACCTTATTAAAGGAAAAAATCCATACCCATTCCACTTCTGAACGAGGGAATTGCAAATATCCTTGTGAAGTCAGAACTGCCCAAATGTCCGTTCTGGGGCTATGGCCGCGGGTAGCAGTTGTTTACTTCAGATCTGATAGTCTGATGTCGTTGACGCCATGGGTTTCAACTGGTAACTAGTCTATGTTCCCGCCTCAGCCCAAATACATGTAGGTGGAACACAGGTACAAATATAAAAAAATTCGCTTCTGGCGGATTTCGCGCGTTCACCATAGGTGGTGGTACAGTGTAGTAGGGTTCCTTGGATGACAACTTTGATGTTTCCCCCGTAGAGCTTGCAATCAATTACAGAAAATCCTGAATTTAATCATGTACATACTAGAGCATATAAGAAGTGATACTGTAACAGAATCCGAGGATTCCAGGTACGAGAATGTTGCTACAGAACTAAAATATGTTTGACATGGAACGTGTCACACGTCGGGTTCCTTGGATGTCACGCATCACCGACATCCATTGACTCCATCGCATCTTGGTTCTTGTCTCTTGCTTAGCTGGAGCTCTTTATTCATGCCCCAGAGTTGACCTGAGAGACATACAGGCCTTTTCCAGCCACGGGAGAAGTAATACGATGGGAAATGGATCAGTGATGACAAATGCGGGAGTCACGCTTTTATACCCGGTGCAGTTATATACCAATCTAGGATCATCAGTCTTGGTCGGATTGTCTCACTCTTTTGGGGAAGAATGTAGCTGATATTGTGGTCTATCATAAGAAAAATAGTTTGAGGCCAATATGGTCCGGATTTAACCACAATCAAGCAAAAGGAAAGTCGATCACAGCTCTTATCTATTACTGATTGACCTTCAAACGTGTCGCATTCAGCACTCAGCTGCATTCTCAGCTTGAAATTAATTGAGGACATAGGAATAGTATATAGAATGTTGCATGCAAGAGGAATTGTTCCCAGGACAAGTGTGCATGGCTTAAAAAATGAATTATCCAGTGATATGTCATCATCCATCGAACCCTACTACACTGTAACTCAGTGAGGGGCTCCATACCTTGATCGTGGGAATGGAACATCAATGGCAAGTTACAAAAGCTTACATACAACGTCTGTCCTTTCCATTCCACAACTCACCTCCCCGTCGCCTCCTGCCGGACTCCAATAGAATTTATCAGTACGTTCTGGCCCATCCCTCCTGCGCACCGCTTTATTGACCGCTAAGTCTAGCGCGCCCTAGCGCGCCCACATATCTATCTGCCCCCGCATTTTCCTTGCCCTTCTGCATTTTCCTGGACATCATGCAAGCAAAACCACCTCGGGCCGAGGTGGTCTTTTCAAGTGATGTCAAGAACATGGACGATTGGGCAAAACGTAGTCTGGATCTGTTGGCATACCGGAAGCCGCAAGTCGGATTTCCGTGATCGGCGGCTGACTAAACGTGACGTTCCCACGTTCCCAATTGGGATTTTGACCCTGTTTGCCCTGCAAATAAGCTCTATGATACAGCATATGGTCTGTTTCCTTCAGAAATAATATTTAAACACGTATGATACAACTGATACATTTTGTGAGGTGATATGAGGGAATATTGACCCTTTTTTACCAGAAACAATGAAATAGGCTCCATTGTTGCAAGATTTCGGCAGAATTTTGCTTACAAGACTTCCAATAGCAGAACTATGGATCTGGGATACATCATATAGTCATCTATTCGAATTTGGGCTTGAAGTGGGAAGAACGAGCCTAAAATCCCAATTGGGAACGTGAGAAAGTCACGTTTAGTCAGCCGGCGATCACGGAAATCCGACTTGCGGCTTCCGGTATGCCAATAGAATCAGACTCTACACATAGTTTTATCGACTATCATTACAGCTCTTTGCAGAACTTAGGGCGCCGCATGTTTTTTTTTTTTTTTGTAAATTTTCACGAGAACAGCGATTGTGGGATCAATTCTCAACCGTTTGCCCTGGAAATAGGATCATTTGATTTGCACGGAAAGGGCGGAGGGCCTCACCTCCTAGAATTTTTTATGGGCACCGAAAATCTCCTTTTTGGGATAGATTCCTATGTTTATCAGTGGTTGAGTGGAGAACATGTCCCATGGGACCTATTTTGCTCCGATTGACCTAGATTTTTATTATGGTGGACTTGAACATATTCCAGAGGGCCTGAAATACCGGTATTTTGAATATGATCAATACTAACGGCTGTAAAACTTTTTTGTGTAGAGTCTGACTACGGGAGACTAGTTGAATGCCAGTCTCTCGTAGACAGACACTTCAACAGTGGGAAGCTCGGCCCTCGCTTGTTGAAGTCTGTTAGTAACCCCGCTGTTCCGATCAAGGGTATCAGAAGGTCAACGGAACTCTCGGCGCAATGCTATGGTACCCTGAGATCAAGAATATGGACCAGCACCTCGTGAGTGTCATTATCTGCGCTATATCTGACTGGGCTTGTTTGATTTTTCGAGGCCGATCTCACGATTGTGATCGACAATGTGATCAGATTCAAAGGGGCTACGCTCTGATCAGTGACAGTGGTTCTGACTCTGACAAATAGCGTGTTCCAGTCCCAAATCTGGTTCTTGTTCAATCAGCCAGTTCAACCCTGGTTCAACCTGGTTATGATTCGGTTCAACATCAATTTAACCTCGCTATGGCTCGGTTCAACACCGATTCCAGTCGCATATTCAACAGTTCAACACTGCCTGTTCTGTTCTGTTCTGTTCTGTTCTCCTTGATTGTGGTTTATTGGTGTTCAATGATGTTTAAACACACCGTAGTTTAAGCATCTTCTGTTTTTGTTTTTTCAATGACTGTGATAACAAAGACCTTGGTCTGTTTAAACACTGTTCATTCTCTGTTGAGGTGGCCAGGAGATCCGAAACCAAAGGTCAGTCCGTATAGTTACACGGTTGAACAAATCAATGCTTAAACCATGTTTCACGTTGAGACGTTCATTGTTTGAACAATCCTAATATAGTTACTGGGCGAGACGCCCGCAACGAGTAACAAATACCTGTGAAACCTGCAAGAAAGTGAAATGTTGGCTTACCTCCGTGCATTCAAGCAGAAGCTGGAGGCTATGTGAAAACATAACCCAGTACTATGTCCCGAGAAGAGCTGCGCGGAATGAGGGCAAAGTTATCCAGATTCCAGTGGACAGCCCGAATATGTATGCCCCAAGTATGCCCGATATCAAGGCAGAATCCAAACCCACCCCGAACTGTCAGCCGTGTGAGGCCGAAGCAAGTCCGATGCGTCCGCTGTCAGTGTCAATGTCCGAATTCTGACTCCGATGGCGACAGTTGCTGTGCACGTGCGAGCAAATATGGTTCGTTTTGATTGTGTCACAACAACATAAAACGTCTCTCTTCCTTTCCCCATCAGGAAAACGCTCCCACGGCAATACCCCAGGTGTGCCGAGTTTCGGGCTGTGCACCCAAAAATGCAATTTAATGATGGCTTGGGGTGCCGAGTTTCGCATCAAATCAGTAAATTGCCCTGTTTGGAGCCATATCAAAGCGGATTTTCACGGGACCTTGTTTGTTGGAAAGCCAGCGCAATTTCGGTCAGAACTGTCTCTTTAGATTTCCTTCTAGTGTCCCAGGTCCTTTGCCGGAAGGCTTTGTGCTCTGCATTCCAGGGCAAACAAATGCAATTTAATGGTGCCGAGTTTCGCATCAAATCAGTAAATTGCCCTGTTTGGAGCCATTTCAAAGCGGATTTTCACGGGACCTTGTTTGTTGGAAAGCCAGCGCAATTTTGGTCAGAACTGTCTCTTTAGATTTCCTTCTAGTGTCCCAGGTCCTTTGCCGGAAGGCTTTGTGCTCTGCATTCCAGGGCAAACAAATGCAATTTAATGGTGGCTTGATGTGCCGAGTTTCGCATCAAATCAGTAAATTGCCCTGAGTCAAGGGCGGTCAAGCGATGGTCTAGGCAAGGTCTTCGAGTCAGGAATAGCAGATACAGGGTGGGCAGCAGCGATGGTACGAGGTCTCAATTCCAAGGGGGACCAAAGATAAGAAAAATTGATATCACCTACAATTTTTTTTTTCTGTGAGGGTCGATGGACCCCCCCCCCCTCCCCACAGCCACCTGATGCCATCAAATTCCCCTTTTTGGGAAACAGCGTTGCCGAAACCTTCTGGGCCAGACATACCACGAGAGCGGTGTTGCACGAATAAAGCCCAAATTATTCTGGAAGCTTTGTGAGACATGCACACATTGAATTACAGAATTAACATGGGAAGAGATGGGAGCCGGAATCCTTACCTTCGTAGTTCTGCGATGGATGCCAGTTTGGATTGAGTTTGGAACTCTTTACCCACGTCCACGCTCATTTCGATCAAATGTGTTTCTCAAGGAAGTTTCTGCTATCTTGCTCTATGACGTCTTTAAATTTCAGGCGAGTGCTCCTCAAAATGGGTTCCCATAACAACGGTAAGTATAAGCATGAGTAGGTAATGGCAAACAAGTCGCAATATGATAATATGATCAGTGAAAACTTGGTGGCAATGGTCGGCAGCTGATAAGCTGGCAGGCGAGGAATTACCTTAGGTAATCAAAAGTGTACCGAAATTCCTTAGGTAATCAACAGTACAGCGACCACGAGCAGGATCAGTGAGGACTGATCCCCGTGTAACAAGGTATTGGTTCACATTTGATGCTCATATGGACCTGGGAGATCTTTTGCAAGTCCTGGAGGCAGCTGTGTTGATATCTGGCTCAAAAAAAAAAGTACATACAATTTTTTTTTCTGGCAGTCGATACTAGTACTGATTTCCACAAAATACAGTTAGACTGACTGGTTTCTACTCCACTGCTATGATGGCAGTCGGACTGACTGTCAAAACGTCGGATCAACTGCTTCGGCAGTCAAAGTGACTGCCTTTTCTTCCCACAGTGAAAGGCGACGGGGCACCTAAGGGGTTGTGCACTTCACGAATGATGTGCAAGAGATGAGACAAAGACGACGAAACAAAGTGCGCGCGCACGACGTTAGCAGCCGATCACGACGAGGCGAAGAGCGGCCACGATGCGCGCTATTGGCGGAACGGCGTCGCTGGCAAGCGCAGGACGGTCGCGTGAAAGTGCACTGCCTGCAGAGGAAAGCACTGACGTGCGTGCAAACGAAAGGCGAGGCCGCAAATAAGAGATGCGCCGTGCCAACGGAGCAGCCGAAGCTGAAGCCTTGCCAAAAGTGCGCGTGGCGCCGATAGCGAAAGTGGACTAACCCTCGAAGTGCATCGCAAGATTCGGCTTGCGACAGGACACCTCTGAACTCTCAGAGGGCTCCATGTTAAATCCGCAGGGTAGTGGCCTGGACGAGTGTGTGAGTCCCGCAAATGGTGCGAAGAACGAGACAAAGACGACGGACGAGGCGCCCGTGTTACGGTAACAGCGGGTCGCACGATGGATACGAGAGCAGCTAAAGGCGCGCACAAGCAGCGGAACGGCATCTCTGGCGTGGACGGGGCAGCTCCACGTTCGTGGAGCTGCCTATGGACGAAGGCGCCATCGTGTGCGCGCACGAGAGGCGAAGCGGGACATGAAATCATGCCCACGAAGGAGCTGAGCCGCGAAGGTTGGGGTTCCGCGAACGGAGTGCGGAGAACGGGACGAGGCCGAAGGACGAGGCGCCCGCATGTTGCGATAACAACGGGTTGCGCGACGAGTACGGGAGTGGCCACGGGGCGCGCAAACAGCGGGACGACAACGCTGACGTGGAATAGGCAGCTGCACGAGCACGAGCTGCCTATGGACGAAGGCGCCATCGTGCGCGGGGACGAAAGGCGCTGCGCCACATAAGTGGATGTGCCGTTGTGCCAACGAAGGGACCTCGGCCGCGCAAACGATGTGCGAAGAACGAGACGAAGGTGAAGACGATGGACGAGGCGCCCGCATGTTGCGGGTCGCGCAACGAGTACGGGAGCAGCCACGGGGCGCGCAAACAGCGGAACGACATCGCTGGGACGAGGCAGCCGCCATAGATGCAGCACACAAGAGGCGTAAAATGCTCCACAGAGTCTCCATAGAGTCAGTGGGTTTCAAGTAGATTGTTGTGTCATCAGCAAAAAGTGATACGACTAGATTCTTATTTGTTCCGGGAATGATTACTCCCTCGATATCAGATTTACGGAGCAGGCATGCCAGTGGCTCAATAGCCAGATTGAATAATAAGCAGGAGAGAGGGTCACCCTGCCTAACACCCCTGGTAACGACGTATGGTTCACTAAGTTCGCCATTGATCATCACTATAGTTTTGGCGTCAGTGTACAAACTTCTGATTGTCTTCGAAAATTTTGGCGGGAATTGCATGTGGTCTAGAACACGGAGAAGGTAATCATGGTTAATTCTATCATATGCCTTCTCTTGGTCAAGGGCAATAAGTACACCATCTTGTTCTGCAACTTCAGCATAGTTCAGCAGGAATTTCGCTAATTTGACCTGGTCCTCAATTTTCCGCCCTTTCATGAAGCCTGCTTGGTCTGGTTTTATCAATGAAGGGGCAACATTCATTAACCGAATAGAATAAGCTTTTGTCATAAGCTTATAGTCTGTGTTCAACAGGGTAATCGGTCTGTAGTTGCTAATGAGACCTGTGTCTCCTTTTTTGTACACAGGGCATAACCATCCCATATTGAAGTTGCATCCATCAGCTATTCCAAATTGTTCAATGTCCCGCTACAAGTCTGCTAGGAGGCCCATGATGTTGAAAGCTCCTGGTTTGTCTTTACAGCCGTTTGCAGAACTTAGGGCGCGGCCCGTTTTTTTTTTTTTTTTGTAAGTTTTCACGAGAACAGCGATTGCAGGATCATTTCTCAACCGTTTGCCCTGGAAATCGGCTCATTCAATTCGCACGAAAAGGGCGGAGGGCCTCGTCTCCTACCTGGGACACTAGAAGAAAATCTGAAGAGACAGTTCTAACCGAAATTGTGCTGGCTTTCCAACAAACAAGGTCCTGTGAAAATCCGGTTTGAAATGGCTCCAAACAGGGCAATTTACTGATTTGATGCGAAACTCGGCACCATTAAATTGCATTTGTTTGCCCTGGATTTCAGAGCAGAAATCTTTCCCGCAAAGGACCTGGGACACTAGAAGGAAAGCTGAAGAGACAGTTCTAACCGAAATTGTGCTGGCTTTCCAACAAACAAGGTCCCGTGAAAATCCGGTTTGAAATGGCTCCAAACAGGGCAATTTACTGATTTGATGTGAAACTCGGCACACCAAGTCACCATTAAATTGCATATGTTTGCCCTGGATTGCAGAGCAGAAATCTTTTCTGCAAAGGACCTGGGACACCAAAAGGAAATCTGAACAGACAGTTCTAACCGAAATTGTGCTGGCTTTCCAACAAACAAGGTCCCGTGAAAATCCGGTTTGAAATGGCTCCAAACAGGGCAATTTACTGACTTGATGTGAAACTCGGCACATCAAGCCATCATTAAATTCCATATATTTGCCCTGGAATGCAGAGCAGAAATCTTTCCCGCAAAGGACCTGGGACACTAGAAGGAAATCTAAAGAGACAGTTCTAACCGAAATTGCGCTGGCTTTCCAACAAACAACAGAATGGGGTGGCAGAGGCCAAATGGGCATGCACAGAATGAGGAGATGCCCAGGACGCTGAATTGTTCTGAAAAGCTGAACCTTTATATATGTTCTCGGAAAGTTATTTCCCGTGTCCGCTCCGGGTTTCGGAGGTTCCATCCACCGAAATCCAGTAGCCATAAACTCGGGACCAATCTCTGAAGCCCAGACTCCGGAGTGCCTGTCGAACTTCGGTGCCGCCCCGGATTCTCAGTGGACGACGGCCTCAACTTTTTGACCAGACGTACCAGAATTCCGCTTTGCTCATTTCTGAAGAGAGTGAGTCACAGGGCATTGAAGCCGGCCAAATTGCACAGTTTTCACCCGCAAGGACATCCATGGAGTATGTAGCCACAAAACACCCTGGAACTAGTCTGTTGTTAACCGCGCCACCGTGTATAGGTGGCCGCGTTATTACAAATCATCGGAGTTTCAATTATGTTCCCACGGCCTTTCCGTCTGCGCCGTCACTGCTCTCCCGCCTTCCCTGGCCTCCCTCACTCTCTGTCGGCTGCTGTCACACTAAAGTTTTGCTGGCGCGATCCCCAAGGCGACCATACGCTCACCAAAGTTGTAAAGGAGTGAATTGCGCAGTGGAAGGACGGCCTCTATCCTTCGCAGCAAAACCTTGTCAGGCGTATCCTCGACGGCCAAAATATGCTATGCTGCATGGCTACTAGCGGCGTAAACTCTTTCCTCTTCGCAGTTATCATCATCGTACTCCGCGAAATGGATCGAAATCGCCACCTTTATGCGGATCTTCCGAGTCGCGCACTGCCGCAAGGGATTGTTATTACCATACGCCGAACAAGGCCTTGCCGAACATCGTACGATTCCGTTTTTAATGCTGCACTTATATCGAAAAATCCTAGGTGCTCGAGCTTGGCAAACTCGGCATTCCGGCCTTCGCGTTATTGCCATAAAACTGTCACAGTGGCGCGCAAGACGGGCCGCAATCTGGTGCACGAAATCTGCGAGTGCTGCAAGGTGGATAGGTTGATGAGGTGCATCTAATTACAGCTCTTTGCGGAACTTAGGGCGCGGACTTTTTTTTTCTGTTTTTGGACATTTTGCTCAAGACAGCTGCCCCGATTGCAATTCTTCTCGGATTGCTTCGGGGTATGGCGCATTTGAATTGCATAGAAGTTCCGCAGTCAATGGTACCTTTCATTTTGTGTTTTGACGCCGTAATGAAATTCTTGCTGAAAAAAACGTGATTTCAGCCAGGACAGCTGTGGTGCTGGCAATACCGGCCAATTGTTCTAGATTTTGGATATGTTACACTTTGATAAGGTTACTAGTCACCTGTACCGCTTATATGATGTGATATATTCTCTTTTCCGTTCAGAGTGCTACATATTGTGGGGGTGTAAATATTGTACTCAACATTTCACCGCAACAGAATGGATCTGGGAAGTGGATTGTCTATCGTAAGAAGCCATTGACTAGAAAATATGTTCAAGTGTGCGATACCAAAAATCTAGGTCTTTTCCAACATTATTGCCAGCACCACGTGCACAGCTGTCCTGGCTGAAATCACGATTTTTTTGGGAAGAATTTCGTTACGGCACCAAAACACAAAATGAAGGGTACCATTGACTGCGGATTTTTAGCGCGAGTCCAACGCGCCATATCCCGAGGCGATCCGAAAAGAACTGCACCTAGGGCAGGTGTCCTGAGCAAAATGTCCAAAAACAGAAAAAAATGACCGCGCCCTAAGTTCTGCAAAGAGCTGTAACGAGTGGGGCATCGGCTTTTGTCCCAATTTCAGACATATCATAAATCGACGCTCACGATCCCCAGTGTTTCAAGTTCAATAGCCTGCTCTTGGCCCCCACCATCGTTGATGTCACCCACGATGTCTGGTTTTCGAATGCCAAGGCATTCTGCCTCAGGGCCAAGTCTGTGAAAGCAGTGGTATCGCACGTTGAGACGCTGCCCACCGAGAAGGATCTCCCATCTCCAATGATCTGCCTAGCCGCTACTAATGGTTGTGTTCTCTTCTCATCGGCATCTCCAATTGGTTAATTTTTTTTTTTTTTTTTTTTTGGGGGGGGGTTAGGTATTCGGCACCAGGTACGCCGTAGCGTACTCTACAAATGTGGTTTCTCATTTCGCCGCTGAGATTCATCTGCATCATTCCGGCCGCTCGCACCTCACTGTCGTCCAACTCGTCCATTCGCGCTGACCTCAGTTGTCCGCACCGCGCTTCCCAGCTGCCGGCTCATCAAGGTCAACATTTTCATGGTACGGCGACACATGTGTGTCTCTTCAATTCTGCTCATCGCTCATTTAGTGATGTTCTACTAGTGGCCCAGGCTTTGGTAAAGGCCCTCGAGCTGAAGTCATTGCGCGGGCGGTCGAGATTATGACTGCAGATCCCCTCTACTGGGCTGATTGCGGGCAGTATAAAACCCTCCGCCTCCACCCTTCCCTTTCTCCGATTCCCCGGCGCGCCGCAGTCCTGAAGACGGCTGGGCTGATATTTCTTCTGCACTATTTGAATATTGGTGCCCCCATTCCCGTTTCGCCTTTCATTTTGTCTACTCTCTTCAATGGACGTCAAACTGCGTCCCGTTTCGACCTCGACTTCTTGAGCCGTTTTCTTTCGCGAGAATCGTTGGCTTACATCAAAAGGTTTCATTCGACCGCTCTCGATGAACCACTGTACACCTCGCAGAGTGAGGATTGCGTAGAGTATCAATACCTCATTAGTAACATCCCTGGACTCGACGTGAATTTGGAGTTGTACAGTGTCAAAGAAACCTGGCGACAAAGACGTCTTCGTCGAGATCCACGGTCATTGCACGGCACTTAGGAAAGAGGGCAAAGCGTTTGAGGTTGGACCTCACCGAGTGGTAAGTATGCCCACTATCTTTAGTAGTGGGTCCACAGGCGCCCTATTTTCATAGAGACTCTGCCAAATTTTGAATCTTAGCTTTCTAACAAGACCAAACTTTCAATCTGGAGGCTCTGAGTTCGAGTCCCGGATGACACATCTATTTATTTTTTTTCTGCTACCCATTTAAACACCTTTGTTTACTCTCGTGTTGGCCGAGCCTGTATATATCGTAACCTTAGCAGTGACCCAATAATTCCTGTGTTTTTATTCAACCAGCCGCCATACTAGGGCTGATTGACTAACTACATATGGTTCTCACACGGTTACAACTATGAAATGGTATTCAGCAAGGCTCGTGACGGATCTGACGTCCAGCATGAACTGTTTCCAGACGCTCCTGCCCGCACACTTCGAAGGCCACTCCAGGAGGCCGGACTCAATTGTCGCATTCGGCCCTTGTCTTCATCGTCGTCCTCACCATCAGCTGGTGGAGGAGCTCTATCACGAATCTGATCAAGGTTGAACGTGATCTTGTTCTGAAAACTTTCCTCAAGCTTGTCCAAAAACATTGGAACCACTTCTCAGTCAGTAATCAGACCAGACTTCAGCAATTTAGACACTTCAACATTCATGGCTCGAGCGAGTTTCATTAACTCGTCAGCATCCGAAATATCAATGTCTTCCAAGAGGCAACCGTCCTTAAAATTTGCCACACAGGGTCGGAAAAGTGCAAAACCCATCCTACCCTATTAGCCGAGCACAGCCACACCCAAATCGGGTAATTTTCTCAGGAAAAGTGACCGAAAAGGGAATTTTCTACTGAAATCTGGGCTTGATATAAGCTGTTCTGCGCGAATCTGCGGTGTTTTAAGTCAATTTCTGTCATACGAAATGAACATTCTTCACCGTTCCATGCAAAAATGTACCCCTAAAAAACTCGATTTTTTTTTCAACCCTTCTAAACGTGTTTTCGGAGCTGTCCGAACAAATTCCAAAAAGTGAAATAAGGGGTCCCAGACCCACCCTACCCTTCGAGGCTGTGTCTCGGCATCTTCCGGTGGCTGCCTCTTGATGTCTTCTGGGTCATAAGCCTTCAAGACTTTATTCAATTTTCTAATGGAACCCCGCTCAGTTTTCTTTGAAGTCGGGTAGTTCTCAATAATTTCCCTCTGGAACTTCGCATAAGACTCTTTGTAAGAGTCAAAGCGTTTCCACTCTTCAGCCAGACGGCGGAGCGCATACCTGACCAGGAAAGCATTCTTATCTTTCTCAGGTGTGGTTGCCAACTCCATCATTCGTTCCATATGCTCAAGGAATTGGGGCAACTCCTCAGGTTCATCATCGTCAAAACGAGGCGCATTTTTCTCGTAAGACTCAGGGACATTCTTCTTATCATCTGCCATTGTGGTAGAAGAGTCAGAATCAAGGTTTTGGGTGTTCAAAATTGGAAACCATTTTCAAATCAAACTCAGCTATCTCGCCGAATTCGGCTCATGCCTCCACAATCGAATCGGCAGAGGCGGCAGATCTCGGCTTTGGCACTCATTCGGCATCCTCCGAGTGCGGTGACAAAATTGCCGACCAGATTGCTCCCATTGATGGCTTGTCAATAGCCCACTCCCAGAAAGCGTATTGATTATTTATGAATAGAGAAAGATTCGGCGGGCAATAGCGGAGGATAGCTCAATTTTATGGGGATAAACGAGGACTGAAACGAATGAGATGGTCGGAACGCGACGAAAATACTTTCACGCACCGTGACATGACAAAACCATCGAATCGCCACTTTCGCTCACTTGCACCAACAGCATTGCAGAAAGGAAGCACTCTTTTCCTCTGCCCGCAAATCGACTGCGATCGCGTCCTCCAACTTCGTGCGATCCGGAGGTGGCTGGCAATATAGCACCGCATGCATGACTTCTCGCAGAACCGCCGCGCGCGCATTGGCGGCGATGCGCGCAAGCACTAGCAGCGCGTCGTGATCAGCCCGGACCGCATCCGTGAGGCTGCACTGAGCCACTAATGCCTCCTCTATCACACGCGCAGCGGCGCGCACGGCCCTCAGAACATTCGCGGTCGTGTCCGCGGAAGTCTCGAGGGCTTTGATCTTCGTCGCGTGCGTCGCGAGCTCCGCGTGCAGCGCATCACGCTCGCGGATAATTTCGGCGCGGTCGTCCTGGAGTTCCTTGAAATGGCGGTCCATGGCGCCCACTGTAAATGTCGCTTGAATGACGGAAAATGAGACCCATTGAGTGCGGATTTTCACCCAATTCTACACGATATAGGTATATATTGGATTTTAATTCTTCATTGAGCATCTGCGGGGTATAAGCCACCTCGAACGGCCACCATAGTCTTGTTGTTACCGCAGGGCTCTGATTGGAGTGCTCGGCTATTATGTAATCTCACACAGACGCGAACTTGGTTGCATTCGTGGTATGAGCTGTGCCTACAGTTCTATCTCTTCAGAATTCTAAAATGTGTCTGTGGAAGGCTGGAAGCGTCAGAAACAAACACCGATTTCAGCACGTGATCCTTCGACGTTTGTGTCGAAAGACATGAGAAGTGCCTCTAAAAAGCTGAGAAAATTCAAGAGGCCTTCTGGGACATATCAAATGTGGTTTGGAAGGGTTAAAGATAATTTGATTGCGGAGGAGGTTGTAATTACACCGTCGGGGATTTTGCCTATTGAGAATTCAAACTCCGCAATTAGGGAATAAACGAGCACCGCGATCCGACCCCCGCAGTAACTAATAGACTTCTCCACGCGAGATACGAGCGCTAATTGGTAAAGCGTCTGTCTACGAGAGACTACTCGGGGATTGGGAAATGGAGGATGCCGAATTTTGTCGCTTAAACGATCCCGAATTTAATAAATGATGCCGAATTTTAATGCACTCTGGCATGACAGACCATCAATCTAGAACTCACCATCACATACCTGAATATACTACAGAACTTGGTTGTACAATGTTCGCTATAACTTGAACTATGAATGATTGCTTAGCACAGTGACCTGCAGCTGAATACAAGCGGCCGGCCAGTCCACAGATTTGCCAGCGTCTTGTATGAATCGAATGGATAAAAAATTCGAACGCCGTGGAGCCGTGGGGTTAAAAACCCGAGTGGGGTGCCTCCACTAGATTAAAATCAGAACGGCGTGAAACCGGAGTTGAGGTTAAAATTCGAGGGGAGTGATTGCCAGAATTGGCCGCATTAGGGAAGTAGGATGTCGAATCGAATGGATCAAAATCCGAACGGTGTGGAGCCGGAGTTGGGGTTAAAAACCCGAATAGAGTGAGTTCCAGAATTGGATGGATCAAGGAAATAGGATGTTGAATCCAATGCGTAAAAATCCGAACGGCGGGTAGCCGGAGTCGCGGTTAAAAACCCGAATGGCGTGAAGCCACTGGAGTAAAATCAGAACGGCGTGAAGGGTTTAAAACTCGCATAGAGTGGGTGCCAGAATTGGGAATCTGAACGGCGTGAAGCCGGAGTTGGGTTTAAAAACTCGAATGGCGTGAACATTACAGTTGAATGGGTTGAAAATCCGAACGGCATGAAGCCGGAGTTGGGGTGAAATACCGAATGGCGTGATTGCCAGAATCCGGATGATCGGGACTGGAATCGGAGAGAGAGGATCCGTAGGTGCAACGGAAAGGTATTGAATGACTGCTGGAAAGGGGGGGAATGGAAACCCATCGAATATGAATGCCCATTGAATATGTGCGTTGAAAAGCTTTTACTGTCGAAATCTCCTATAAATGGAGAGGATCGCGATGCCTCGACCATCTAAAAAGCAGGCTGCTTCGCGGAAAAACTGGGACTCAGCGTTGGAATCCATCAAAACAGGCACCAAACGGGCTCTAGAGATCTTGACACCCCGGAAAAAGAAGAGGGAGGTGGGCAAGGAGAAGGAAAATGTGCGTGCTTGGCCTTTCTGATTTTCATGCCTAACCTTGCCTCAGGCTATCGAGGACACCCCTAATAATGCCCCTAACGAAGAGTGGTAACCGATCTTGGCAGGCAGTAAATCTCAAAATATTAGTCGAAATTCGTCGTTTATCTTGTACATATACAGGGTCATCAAACAGCGAATGGAAGGATTTTCGAGGGGATTCAGATGATACCGATTTTGTTGGAAGGGGGATATTAGTCATCACTACTGATATGTACCTCGGCCCCTATACGTCCAATCGAGTGCTTGTTCCTTCTGCACCACGACCATCTCTCCACAGACTTCTTCGCGATAAGGGCCGCCTCAAGTTCGTCCAAAAGCGGACGACTTCCTAATTTGGACTGTCCGGATTTGGTAGGCTCACGTGTACCGGCGGATGCCGGGCCAGGCTCTGTCTGCGGAGCGAGCTAGCACCATCGCCGAGTCGAATCCTTGATTGAATGGACTCTGCTCAATGTTCTGCGTGGTGTAGCGGGAACCTGGTCTCTGAGTAACTCGGAGATCACCCGGCCTTGACTTGTTCGAGGTGGGTTCAACCAGTGTATTACAAATTAGTGATGTAGTCACTAGACTCCGACATAGGCCCGAATGTGGCCTGCAGTGAGGATAATGGATGCATTATTATTATTATTATTATTATTGCTCAATGTGATCAAAATTCGACTGTCTCAATTTTTTTCCCCTCTAGTTGTGGAGTCTGGCTACGGGAGACTAAGTTTCTGATCCGAATTTATTGTCTGAGCTGGAAAGATTTCTATGGTCCATGGACTGGTTCGAGCGTGCATTACATACTCACCCGTTGTTTTTCTGCGTAATAAAATACTTAGCTAGTTTCTACGTAAGAAATCGACTTCGTGGATATGGATCACAGGGAAAAATGCTCGCCCGTCTCGTGAGAATGCCTCAGCCCATATTCTCCTTCTCCTCGTCATGATCACGTCCAGGGCGCGGAATAGAATTGAGTTCTTCGTGAAGTGCCTCTAGATGCACAGGCATGTTATCGAGAAAGACGTCGAAGCCAGGGTAATGAATGGATTGAGCCCGAGGGAGAGCTGATTCCGACGCCGCGAAAGTATCGGAGGTTGCCAAGGGGCGGACACTAGGTATTATTAAGCTTGCTGTCGGGGAGCGGGTGGGAAGTTCAAAGTAAAGCCACCTTGAAGCGCTGGGGGATTGATGGGGGATGGGGACCGTGGAGCGAGGAGAGGGAATGTCGGAAACGCTTTGCTGTTTGGTTGGGGTTTTTATTAGGTCGCGTTTGTCGGTGGAAAGTAGGAAAGGGTCCGGAGACTCGGCGAAACGAGCCATAGCGGGCGGGGAGGCAATATTTATAGTTCTGCCCTTCGACAGATGGCCCTGGGTGGGTGACATGGTGCGAGGTCCCAAATCCCGAATCGTGGTGCTGATTGTGGTGCAGAAGGCATCGGGCGAGGAAGGCGTAGCGAAGGTCTCTTCGGCGAGAATTCGACGTTTGGTGGGGCTACGTTTAACTTTGGTTTGGCCGGGTCTCGGAGTCGGAAGGAACAAATCCAGCGGAAGGTCATTCAGAGGGAAACGGTGCTGTCCGGTTGGGTGCGTGTGTGCCATTGGTGTGATCTGCCAGTGCCGATGAACGATGCATCAGGAAAAAATGAGGTTGCAACCTAGCACAATATAGTCAATATAGCCACGGTAGCCCCGTAGCTAAGTCCCTGGTTTGTAGGGACAGGCGGGAGCTACAGACTGCTACGGAGTTAACCATAGCTTGCGTGAGGCTCATATACCCACCATAGCTTCATAGCTTCACAGCACCCATAGCACTCAGTAGTACTGGGAGCTCAACATAGTCCGGTGTCAGCCCATTGAAGAAACCATCAAAAAGAGCAAATGGGAATTCATTCGTTAACTAGTTACTACAGACAGTCTGACTAGCCAACGATGACCAAGGGAATCGACGCGTCGTACACACAAAGCAGCACTGCGGTCGAACAAGAAGGCGGGCAAGGAAGAGGGTGCAATTGGGGGTAGGGGAGGGACACGCGGCTGTCGTAGGGAGGCGGCACTACTTGGAGGTGTGATTAGGAACAACGGTCTGTCAATGGACCAATGACTCAGCAACATAGAAGGAAAGACAGAGCCGAGGATCTTAGACACTCAGAACGATGGAGCGAGGCATCTTGCTGTGAGTGAGTTCGAGGAGCTAACAAAGTGCTTGGGTGTCTTGGCAGGTTTTGTGGTCTCACGGTATAGTATATTGACGCCTTGACCTCTTGACGTCCTAACTTGAGGTAATGAGGGGCTGGACGATGAACTGCTTGGGCATATTGGCAGATTGTGGTCTTGGGGAGTAGTATCTTGATGCCTTGACCTCTTGGAAGTTCGGGCTAACTTGAGGTAATGCGTGCTTGAGGGAACGACGAGCGGACGGGTAAATGAGGGGAGGAGGAAAAGGGAAGATGGAGGCGGGAGGCAAGGAGCAAGCGAGTACGACATCAACCAACCATCTTTGATGGAATCACGCGCACGGACCTTCATCGGAGTTTGAACGACTTGTGTTACGATCAATGATTAATCGTTCGAGCGAATTGATGATCAATCTGCCTGTCTCTCGAACTTATCCTCTAGCTTGCAACTCCTCCAAGTCCTCGCGGAAGCCCTCAACTGGTTATGTGGTGTACTGCCTAGTGCACATCCCACTAGAAAAATTATATTTGGTTGAAGATTCAGAAGCCGATTCGGAGGAGTATGTGGTTGGTATGTGGTGTGCACCAAAGGTTAGTCGCGAATTTCGGGTGCCAGTCATTCCTGGTCCTTGGATATTACTATCCATACTCGTTTAAATGGTGCTGATTCGAATTTAATTCCTTCAGAAACAACGAAAAGTTGTAAAGATGCCGGTTACATAAAAGATGTACATAAGATCTGTAAGACAAATGTGTAGTTTTGCTGATGGCACAGTGCGAGCTATGTTGATCTCCATAGCCATCACATATGGCTATTGTAGCACTGAAGAACTACTGGCTGGTGAGCCAGAGCTATTACAGCTATGCACCACTATTTGTGACTACATATCTAACCACCGAGCTATTTCCCGTGGAGTTTTTCCTGATGTGAGGTCGCAGGGAAATTTGAAAACGGCGTGATGTGTGCCGTATTAGCGTCTGGCGTTGGTCTGGAGACACTGTCACCTAGGAAAATCATTACCGTATGGTAGATGACTCACCCTCACACGACGTTGTGCGCACCGCAAACAACGAACTGGAACAGACTTGGAACAGACTGGAACTGTTGTCAACATCACGTGCCGAAGCGAGCAGAGATCCAGTTTTTGAGATTTCGCCCTAGTCACGTGCTCCCAATAAGGAAATTCGCGTGCCATGTTTGCTGCAGAACCACCATCTCGCCGCTCATTGTGACTGTGGTCACTCACATCTTCCTCACCACCATCATGCCGTTCACTCCCTTCCCGCTCCCATCTACCCTCCGCCATCCTCACCCTCTGCCAACCCTGTCCCTCCCCCACGTCTGCGTGCATTCCCGACCGCCGCTGCCCCCGCTTGTGCCCGTCCAGTGACCTGCGGGATCATGCCACCCAGAAGCACGGGTGGATTGGGGAGGTCCCCGTGTTGTGACCCTGCTGCCACCGCACCATGCGGCATCGGGTTGGGAACGGTGGATGCGAACCAATGGCGTCCCGTACATATGCCGTGCGGCGCCCCGCTCATACGGCGCGTGTAGAACGTGTAGAAACCTAGATTTTACTTCAATTTTACCTACAGTTTTGTTCATGTTGCCTAATATCTGTATTCTGCCTAATGTCATCTTGTCTTGTAATTATTCGTTGGTCCTGAGTGCAGTGGCCTTGCAGAGACCTGGAATCAATTGACTTGGTGGCACCCCGTCACTGAGTCACAGCCCGGCGTCTCCTCCGGCCAGTGATTTACCCTCTTGGGCGAAAATTGCAAACATGGCACGCGAATTTCCTTATTGGGTGCACGTGACTAGGGCGAAAAGTGGCCAACTCACAGCGCTGGCTCCTCAATTAAATAGGCATATTAGTTAGCTATACTTCTTTAAGTATGGTAAAACAAATATTTCGGCCCAAAACTCAATTCCATATATGTGATTTGGGATTCAACAAAATCCAATAATATCTGTTTTACGATACTTAAAGAAGTATAGCTAACTAAAAGGCCCACTTAATTGATTAGGAGCCAATCAGAGCTGTCCCCAATCAATTAAGTGTGCATTTTAGTTAGCTACACTTCTCCAAGTATGGTAAAACATATATTATTAGATTTTGCTAAGTCCCAAATCAGATATATTAAATTGAGTTTTGGGCCGAAATATTTGTTTTACCATACTTAAAGAAGTATAGCTAACTAATATGCCTATTTAATTGAGGGGCCGGCGCTGTGACTCAGAGATCCAGATCCGGCAGCTTTGGTTTTGTTTGTTCCCCATTGAGGTTTGTGGAGTTATATACCCGCCGGTGGAAAGGTCAATGACATCAGGAAACATTGAAATGCTTGGTAGCTGTCAGTTCAGGTTCGTAGCGCCAGAGGTCGGATGTCTCCCTCTTTATAAAATTACGCTGTCTGTCCCTTTTTAAGCTCCGCCATCTCCGCTTTGTGATTTTTTCAAAGCCGGGCCATTTGTCGGGTGCGTCCACCGACAATGCCGACTGGATGCACTTGCCGGGTCCGGCGCCGAGTTCGGCAAAGTCAATTTAGCTCAAGAACATCAAAGTTCTATCAGCGCGTTTTCTGCGAAACGCCCATACATAAAGGGGATGCTGGGCCGCTTTGCAGCCCAGTAGCCTCTTGTATGCTATATACGAAGCTATCCGACGGATGGAATCGGATAAAACACTGGTCATATTTTGCACTTCAAAGATGGTTGTACGGCAACTATGCTGGAGTAAAACTGCAGGCCATGACGCAGTCGTTAGCCTACAAAATAATAAGGAAGATAAAGATGAACCACCCCAAATACCGTGAAAAAATAGACCGAGTAGCAACGAAGAGAACCTAAAATACGCGAAAGCGGCAGCCACGCCAAGACGGAGCGTCCCCGACGACGAGCAAGATATGGAGATCAACGAAGCACAAGGATGTGTCCAGCAGTATACGGTTCTTCCTGTGGATGTTGATCCACGACGGATAATATAAATGGACATGAACACAAAGGGCAGTGCAGTCGCTGCGGAAACGCAGAATCCATGGAACACATACTAACTAAATGCGATGTCCCCGGACAGGCGATAGTCTGGAAGATGGCTAGCGATCTCTGGAAGTTGAAAACAGGGGCCGAACTTCCTAAACCGACCGCGGGCCAAATAAGGGCATGCGCGGCGATCACGAGACAAGACGCGGGTACAACGCGTCTGTTCAGAATTCTAACCTCCGAGTCGGCGCATCTAGTATGAAGACTTCGTTGCGAGAGAGTAATACTGGCGAAAGACCCCGCAACTCCACGAGAAATCCGTAACCGCTGGCTTACAGCGCTATTCAGATTTATGCGGAAAATGGAAATTTTTTTCGGCCGCTTTGGCTTTGTTTGTACGGGACCCCAGAACCGCTCGGTCTCTTTCCGCTCGAGTGTGCTTGTTTTTGAGCTCCAAGATAATTTGTTCTCTATATACATGTTCGACAGTACTAGCAATTGATGTCTGTAACAAGGATTTGGGCACCAGAATCAAACTTTGCCCATGCTGGCCAAAACAGCTGCAGCTTCGGTTTCTCGGTCGGTACCTTCGACTCCGCCTGCCGACAAGTTCCAAAGATCCAGTTCCTGCTCCTCGTCATCTGAGCCTGGCATCTCTTCCTCCTGCGTAGAACGGTATCCAAGAGGGACAGGAACAAACTTGTTCTGGACAGGGCATCGGTAAAATATGTTTTTCTCGCCAGATCCGGAAACAATCCGAGGCCCGTAGAACCTCTCTGCCCCACCGTCATCGAAACGGCGCTCAAAGGCTACTTTCTTGAACGGCGGAGTTGCCGAAATGTCGCGAGCCGGAGAGTGATGGGGGATGATTGTTCCGCCAGAACCACTGTTGCCCTCCATCTCGCCATGTGTGCGCTTCCTGGGTGCATCTGGTCTGTTCCACCACGATTTGGCCCCTTCCTTGAGACGGATGCTATCTCCCTTTGTCAACCCCAAGTCCATCAAGTCCTTGTCGCCTACAAGATGAAGTATGTCGGGACCATACCCATTTCGGCGCATCGGTGACTCGAAATCAAGTGCTGATGTGACTCCCAAGTTGTTAGCTGCATGCTCAAGGTATCGAGGCAGTTTGGATGGGGTGAGGACGACCAGAGAGCTTGGCTCTTGACGCTCCTTTCGTTTTGGCGTACTCGGAGGGAACGGCTGAATGGCACTGTTTCTTGGACCCATGACAGCTGTCAAGATGCTCGCGAGGTGCCCAAGATCGCTCGTTCCTTGCGGCTGGTTGACACCGGCCGCAATACGAGACGGATGAAGGGCGACCTGTCTGTTGGCCGGGTTGAAAATACCCATGTGCTCGGGCGGTGTTTCACGATTCGCCAGTCCATCGTGCTGTCATCCAGTGAGTAAGATCCACGTTGTGAGATAAATGTCCCACAAACCTTTGCGCGACACCACTCTTTCATCATCTGCGGTGTAAGAGGATACGAAGTCCCAGTCTTTGGATCGATGTAGATGTATCCTGCATCATGGTCATTCTGCCACCGTTTCTCAAGCATTCCGCGGAATCGAGCAAGTGATCTGTCGAGATCCGAAAGCCCGTTTGAATCATATAGCGCCGGATTGTCGCCATGAACATCCTCATCGTCACTTCCTTCATTTGATCCTGTCTTCTAGATAACATTCAGCCCAAAGCTGCGCCAAAAAATCAATGCACATTCCCGACTCCACCGTTTCTGGATATCTGCCATGTCGACATAAATAGTAACTTTGGACGGCATGCCTTCGAGGATTTTGTCTGTCACCAACTCCTTGTATTCTTCAGCAGTATCAATGTCCAAGGCCTCTCCCTTCCTAATGCCCCCTCAGATCTGGTTAAATCCTCGACAGAGCAACAACTCACTTTGTACCGGCAAGCTGGACCTTCATGCCATCCACCATCTTCACAGTGATGTTGTATCTTTCCTCCCCATGTTTTGAGAGAAGAGTCTTGAGCAGTTCAAGGTAGTTGTCCGTGGAGGACTCGAAACTGTGTGAAAATTCCTTTGTTTTTGTCTCTTTTTTGTCTTTCGGCTTGGTCTTGCTTTTTGCGCCAAGTGCAGCTCCTTGCGCCGGAACGAGGGTATGGTGGGTAACAATGGATACGACTGGGCAGGAATGGGTCGTCGCATTTAGTTCATTTGAGGCCATGGTACCAGTGCAACGAAGAAAATTTCGGAGTTCCAAACTCGGAAAACATACAACAAACAAACTTCACATGGACTTCGACGAGCTGAAAAAAATACTGCAGGACCATGGAGTCGAGACCTCTCCTGTAGAATTGGCTCTCTCTATTCAAGTCAATCATCAATTCAAATCGAAAATTAACAACTTGATTGTGGGTGCTCGTATTCTGTCTCTTCCTGGTTCATAATCCTGTATTTGTTGTAGAGTTCAACCCAGAGGGAGAGATTGAGAAGAGCCTTCATTGAAAACTCCGTGCACGGACTTGCTGTTACAATTTCTGAACAAGAACCTCGTGGCTGCTTTGAGCCGAAGCCGAAATACGGAAGGCGGGCTGAAATTCATAAACATTTTCTACGGGGGAACCGGTACAGTAAATGCGTGTTCTAAACCATTGAATCCTTCTCATTTTCCATTCCCCCAAAGCTATACAACGTAGCCCGATGCTCGGAAGTAGCCCCATGCTTTCTCTGGAGTGATATTACGACATGCACGATCCTTCCAGTGACGACGGAGAAATGCCTTGATGGACGAGAAGGCTTGCGCGATAGGATTGAGGTCTGGGGAGTAAGGCGGAAGAAATATAAGCTTGCATACTGCGAATGCGTCAATAGATACTATCGAAAGTGATGTAATGAATACATGCACGCTTGATCTTCTATCAGAGAGCGAACTTCCTCTGCGTGATGGATACTGCAGTTGTCTAGGACCAAAACACTTCGCGGTCCGGGGTAGGGATTTGTGAGGGGAATCTGGGGTTTATTAGGAACAGACCAGTTCAGAGCGGTTGATACACGCACCACATGTTCCTCCAGAAACTTGACAAATCGTGCTGTATTCACGGAACCCTCTATCACATCGTGCGCTACAATGCCATCGAGCGTGAGGACCGGGAGGATGGAATATCGCTTCCCCCGGATGAATGCCCTCCTTTGAGTTCAACGCTGCCCTTTGAGTGACCAACCCTTGGGACGTCCGGTGGTACGATCATTCTTCGCCGCCTCGTCGATAAACATCAACATATTGGCATCTGGAACGATATCTGCCATGCGGTTCATGTACGCGGAGCGCAACAGGTCATTGCGCTCCAAGGCACGCACAGACACACATTTACGAGAGAACTCCAACCGGCGCATTGTGCGAAGGAGAGTGGTGATGGAAACAGAAACATCGCATTGAGTAAGGAGTTTTCCCTGTATTTCACCGATGTAGATGGTATGGAATTGGTCCACAAGAGCCTGTATGAATTTAATATCTGTGTAATTGAGACACCGCATGCGCCCAGAGCGGTGAGCCAACGGATTGTATGATTTTCCGTGTAAAGAGTGATAATCAAGAGTTTTATACATGAGGGACTTCTTCACCCCAAGAACGGAGCAGATTTGGTTCACTGGGAGGTCCTTTTCGAAGAACAGAATGGGTATACGGTCTTTGAGGTCGCGCGAGATCGTACGGGGAGGCATCTCACAAACAAGCAGTTCTGGGGTCCCGTACAAACAAAGCCAAACCGGCCGAATAAAAAATTCCATTTTCCGCATAAATCTGAATAGCGCTGTAAAGCAATAGCTGGCTTAAAGCAATAAATAGCAGACTCTGTTTAGACTGCGAGCTAACAAACGAAGCAAAGTACGGGAAAAAGCAATAGATAAACTACGAGTAAAGAATACATGGAGTAAAGTCCTGAAGGACGAGGAAAACCTCCCCAGTGCAGGCAATTTCAGGGATAAGGGACCACTTGACAAATTTAAGGTCTTAACAAGTGCCCAACAGGTAATTGACAGTAGCAGCAATGCCTCGTCAATCTTGAACAAAGATCAACCAAATATCTGCCTATTTTATTATCATTAATTTCTTTATTTTTTTATTTCAACCCACTTTTATCAGTATCAAGCCGAAATTTGGATCGAAGACCATAACTCGATATAGCGCACTTCGCGGCAAAGCCCGCTATCTCGAAAACAGTAATCCCCATGCACCATAATGTGCAAAGGTATTCCACAGCACTCACTACATCAGACTTGCGAATCGGCGTTTCATTGACAACGTTTGGTTCTGGAACCCAGAAGTTCGGATTTAATTCGACTCGCAGAAGTGGCCACCAGCCTTACATCATCCTTTTCCCCTTGCCAGAGCCATGAAGTCAAAACTTCAAATTTCAACCTCAAAACTCCTGCATCTCACTTGACCAGCACTTGACCGTCCTCTGTTGAAATTTTGAGCCTGGTAATGGGAATTCTGGTGAAGAAAAAATATGGTCACTAACCTAGATCTGAGCCGTGCATCAGTAAAACTACACCTTTGTCCTTTCACGTCTTACGTCTTTCAGCGCTGTCTTTCGGCGTCTTTGTCTTTGGGGCACGTCTTACGTGTTTCGGAGCGCGTCTTTGGAAGTCTTTGTCTTGGACAGCTATTATCTGAGACTGGGTACCGGGTCACCTTAGCTTTTTTCGCGTCGGGCCCGTACATAGAGCGAAACGGATACATGTATGTTTTACGCATTCAACCCAAATTTTCCAACGGTGTTTCACTTTTCCGGGCCAGAAATTTGTGAAGACTATCGGCAATGCACGGCCATCAATCCCCGCGGCAGAGTCCGTGGTCTGAAACGAGTCCAAAACGATAGAAATCTTATCTATGACGCGGTGCTGCAAACTTGATGAAGTTGCCAGCACACGGTCATCCATCACTGGCAGAATCCATCCGTAAGCTGCCAGCGCATCACCTGCCAGAGAAGCACGCCACCTCCCACCGCGATGAGAATCACGAAGACCATGGAGGCTGCCAGAACTCGTGAGAAACAAAAAAGTGCTGCTGCCCAAACTGAGATTGACCCACGGACCCCGAATATGCGCCCCCGAGCGACGAGGAGGATATTGTCGCGCCGGTTCCAAGCACATCAAAATCGGGGGCCAAAAATCCCGAGGAGGCAAGAATTCACATTTTTAAATGATGCCGGGCGCAAACATGACTTGCGCAGCTGGCAACGCGGAAGCGCCGCCATGAAAACTCCGATCTCTATGAGAAAACAGGTAAGCGCTCCCGCACTTCGAAATGGCGGGATGAGAATCAGATCACCAAGAAAGCGAGAATCATCAACGCTCAGCCTTCGATCGCAAACCTTTTCATCTCTTCTTTTTCATTGCAAGCTGAATCCGATTGAGATGGTGTCACGCACTTGGGAGATAGTGTGGCAACGGTGTACTTGGCTCCAGTGCTCGCTCGAAGGAAGGCATTGAGGATTTTTGGCAGAACTTGCCCTTCTGAAGGCCTTAAAATGTGACATGTGAAAACCAGAGAATATCTCTAGCGAAGTCCTAGAAAATGGTGACTCGGATTGGATTTGAAATCACGCAGGAAAAATGTACACAATCTCCCTCTTTATAAAATTACGTGTGTCTGTCCGTTTGTCTGAAGCCTTTTAAACCCCGCAATCTCCGCTTCTCGGCTTCACTTGCCGAGATACTTTGTTGACTTCTTTATTGTCTTGCTCTTTGTAAAGGGTGCAGAGCACATGTCCAGGCGATATAATTCCATTCATTACTGCACGCGAAATCACAAATCTAGGGCAATCCAGTATGAATCACGGATGCTACAACTGTCCTGCATGGAAATGCTCAAAAATGGGCTTACCTCACCTACAAATTTGATTTGAGGAGTGAGTAAAAAATTGGAGGAAGTGGAAAACTGCGCCTGCGGGCTACAATTTGATTGTGCATACTCCCGAGGCAAACAGATGAGATTTGAGGCCACTATGAGTGTCCTCGCAGCGACCATCAAAAAGTGTCCAAAACGGTAAGTTCCCCAAAGAGCTGTAACGGGGCACATCGCGCTATGCGACAGAGAGTTATTTTTGCAAATTTGAACCGGCAAAAAATTAGCTTGGATACCAAAGAGGGCCCTCATCACAGGAGGGACCCACCGGTTCTGAAGATGTGCCACAACGGCTGTCCTGGAACTGTACTAATTGTGTTGATTGGTCTCAGAAGGATATGCCTGCTGAAAGAGAAATAATATATATTTCAAGAATCCATAGTTACAGTTGACTAGATAATAGTTGTAGGTATAGCATATCCCGTATGTAGAGGAATCGGAGTTGAATTGCTGGTGCCATAGATGTCCTGCTCGGAAACAAGCCGAAATCAACATACCTGCCATGTGAAAACGTCCGAGGGCATGAACAAAAATTTGGAGGATACAGAAAACTGCGGATTCCCCGTCCAAATCGATTGCGCATACTCACGAGACAAACAGACCAGAATTGAGCATGATACATTACAGCTCTTTGCAGAACTTAGGGCGCAGCCGTTTTTTTTTCTGATTTCGGTGATTTCCACCAGGTCCGCTGTCCTGAGCGCAATTTTGGCCGGATTGGCTTGGGAGTAGATGCGTTGGAATCGTATTCAAAATCTGCAGTCAAGCTAATACCGGTATTTTTGATGCCACCAGAAAATGCAATTTCTGCCGAAAAGTCTCGGCTTTCAGCAGGTCACCTGTAGCACTTGGAGTACTGCTTGAATTGACCTAATTTTTGGATATGCTGACTGTATACATATACTCTAGTCAACCCTTACGTTTTTACATGTGGAAATACCCAAATCCGCTTCGAGTGCTCTATTTTCTCAAGGAGGAGAATGACCATTTCAACAAAGTGCACAATGAATTACAATTACTTTCAATATTGTCCGTCCAAAGTTCACGTTGACTAGAATATATGTATAGGTATAACATATCCAAAAACTAGGTCAATCCGAGGAGTACTCCAAGTGCTACAGGCGACCTGCTGAAAGCCGAGACTTTTCGGCAGAAATTGCATTTTCTGATGGCATCAAAAATACCGGTATTAGCTTGACTGCAGATTTTGAATACGATTCCAACGCACCTACTCCCGAGCCAATCCGGTCAAAATTGCGCTCAGGACAGCGGACCTGGTGGAAATCACCGAAATCAGACAAAAACGGCCGCGCCCTAAGTTCTGCAAAGAGCTGTAAGAGTACCTACAAGGGCAGAACAAAGCCAGTCTAACCCAAACTATGATCTCTCCAATTCCCTATTGAGCTGAAACCATCGACTGATGTGAGGTCCTCCAATGCTTCGTAAATTCGAAGTATTGGGCCCGAGGACTGTGATTAGCTCCCCATAGTTGCCCCATAGAGGTGAAATATGATAGGATAATAACAGTATAGCTAATAATATTTCCAATAGCTTCAACGACCATCCGACAGCAATGGATCAATTTTGGGATCAATCTATCTGCAATTTCGATTAGAACTGTCTCCTCAGATTTCCTTCTAGCGTCCCAGGTCCTTTCCAGGAAACCTTTGTGCTCTCCATTCCAGTGCAAACAAATGCAATTCAACGGTGGTTTGGTGTGCCGAGTTTCGGGCTGCGCACCCAAATACAATTCAATGGCAGCTTTTGGTGTGCCGAGATTCGTATCAAATCAGTAAATTGCCCTGTTTGGAGCCATTTCAAAGCACATTTTCACAGGACCTTGTTTGTGCGATAGCCAGCGCAATTTCCGTTCAAACGCTAAAACTGATCGACTGCCAAACATGTTAGTGCATGAAGCACAAGGGGAATACAATGTACCCACTATGTACTGCTTGTGGGCTTGGTGCGTTCGTCGCAGCAGTGCATCTTGCTACAAATAATTGGCCGCCCATGCTGCGGGTCTGCACACAATTATGAGCGAGTAAGGATGGTATGCTTACCGGGATGGTAGACATTCTGCAAACAACGAAAGAATTGCGTGTATCTCAGCGAGTTCTTATTGTATCGACCTAAAAACTAGCTAGAATTGACGGGCTAATTCATGCGCAATTAGTGATAGAGACAGAATCGGGAAATCATTTTAATGATTGGGCAACTGGGCCTCTCCAGGGCAGAAACCCTCCTAGCATCCTCAGTTCATGTCCATTCGGGCTGATAGTTGAGGGAAGGGGACTTGGGGATACTATAATACATCTCATAGAGCCATAACTGCTAATATATATATTTGCTGTCTTTGGTAGTGCACTCCAACACATTTCTAATAGGAAATAAAGACTTCAGTGTATCTGGTCATCCAGAAATGCGGTCACACCGACACAAGTGGCCATTGAATGCCCACTAACTTTAGGTAGTGGGTCCTGTAGCGCCCTATCAAAATTTTTTGGCAGTAATGATCTCTTTTTGATGAAATCAGTCCTTTTTGATTGATCCTTTGATGTATATCCGGTTCCACCCGACTTTTCTAATTTTGGAGGGTCTTCAGTTCGATTCCAGGCCTTGCAACCTTTTTTCCGGTACTACCCGACGACACGTGCATTTCGGATTTTGGGCCGATTCCGTGGTGATATACGTGGCGATTGCGTGCTTGTTTGTCTTCGTTTCACATTGGCTTCCTCAAAATTTCACCCTCTTACCTTCCGCCACCATCTCTGCTCAGTACCCTGATGTCTATTCTGGTAGATGCTGTCCACACCTCTAGCGTCTCCCTGTCCTCCAGCTCTCCTCATTCTCTTGTGTCTTCTCGCTTTATTCAAGCCCACTTTGCTAGCCGTCGTTCTACTCACTTCGAATTCGTCGTGGCTGGTGGTGCTTATGGTCCTTTCTCTATTGGATTGACCTGCTCTGTTTCCCCATATCTCACTGCGGATGTCGTGCTTGGCCTGGATTGGCAGCGGGGCTTGCGAGAATGGTTCTCTCGAGGTCCTGGACACGGTCAATCCAATAATCTGGATGTGTCTTCGTTCTTACATGCGCCCTGTTTGTGCCTGTCATGTTCCCAGTGATCATACTGATTGTATTTTCAGTCCCAACATCGTCTTCGGTGATTACACCACCACCAACACCCACGGAGGCGGCCCAAAATGTTCCAAATGCTGGGTCGCTTATAGGCGCAGGCTCTTTACCCAGTAAGTAGTTCTTTTTCCTTCAGCCTTATCATCCTCATTCACTATTCTCTTTGCCATAGCTTCTGTGACACTGGCCTCTATGGCTTCGGCGGGTCCGACGGTGTCCGCCGCGTCTTCTTCATCCATGTCATCGATATACCCTATAAATCAGACTCAATATAATAATGATGCATTCGTGCTTCATCCTGTTGCGTTCGCGCATGGGTCTGGGTTGTACGCAACCCAGGATTCTTCACGTTCAACTGCTGCTTATCCTGTACCTCATCCCTCCCAACCTGCGTATCCTATTGCTGGTCCGTCTCAAATTCGAGTAACTAATGGCCCTGTCTCACCTTTTGGGTCGTCGTGCGACCTTACCGCATTGCTCACTTCTACAGACCCGCTTCAGGATATTGTAGGTGGCGAGTTGCATCATGTTTATATGCATTTAGAACACCACGGGATTCCGGTGCATGGACTCAGCACGGTAGATGCACGATGCGCGATTCTTTATCATTTATTAACGGGAATGTGTGCAACTATTACACCCAATGGATCTCCCGCAATGCCACATCTTGGTTGTCGTTCAGTCGCTTCCCAGTTTAGTTCGCCTCAGCATATGAGCCACTCTGCTTATAGTATACTGTTGTCTGCAATGTTGCCTGAGACGCACTTATGTGTCATTGCATCGTCTCTTAATACTATACCCTCTCATCTGAGTCGCGTTTTAGCTCAAAGACGGGCCGATTTGGTTGCGAGCCATGGAATATCCAATCCATTGCACTCCATTTTTGACAAGGTTGAACAACTTAGGAAGCCGGCCTTGATATCTTTAGCTGCTCTTCACGGTGTCGACATTGCCACCTCTAATCTTGATGCCGGCCGGACTTTAGTTGCTGCACATATTGCCAGCGGGAGGTGCGGGCTCCATAAATCGGGTTTCAGACATATTGGCTGTGAATCACTTCTGAGTCTCTCACAAGACGCTAATGCCGATTTGCATGTTTCAGCGATAGATCTTGAGACGGCGAGTGCTGTGAATTTCGACTTAGCCCAGATAAATATTCTAGCCAGTGTCATGCCCACACTCTCTAAACGTCCGTTGCGACGTATTCTTCAGATGCACAATGTCGATTTTGAACCTACCGATGGCGTAGCAAGGTTGCGTCGTCATCTGAAAAAATATCTCCGACGACTCAGGCGAGGTAAAAAACTCACAGAGCAAACGTCGCACGATCGGGATGAAAAGGAGCGAGAGCTAGAGTCCCTTCGCTCTGACTGGCCTAGAATGGTACCACTTGGCAGGAAACGCATGCTTTTGGAGGCCTTTAATTTGGCGATTTCCAAAGACGAGCTTTCTATGTTTGTCTGCGCGAGTTGCTCTGGTAATCATTTTGTCAAGAATAAAAGGACCTTGGCTCTGGATGACTTCGACATCAATTTGTTGAGACGTCCCGACTATATTAGCCCGGATGAGCCGCCCGAATCTCCTGATGTGGAACGCGGAGAAGATATAATGGATGTGGATCTAGATCTTAGCGCAAACGATGGTGCCACGCAAACCACGCAAACCGGGGAACCTGAATATGAACCTGATGTGTGTGACGGATCTTGGCTCGATTCAGATTGTGTCCCTCCACCAATGCCTTTTGACAACGACGGTGATGAATTTGGCGGTTATTTATCGGGGGCCTTGGTTGATCCGGAGGGAATAGAATCGGGAGAATCAGGAGAGCCTGTTCTTGCCACATGTAAAAATTGCTACTCTTTCCTGAAGCGCGGTAAGGTCCCCAGACTTGCCCTCTCAAATTATAATTTTCTCGGCCCTGTACCGGAAGAATTGAGTAATCTTACTGTCATAGAGGAGGCCATGATTGCGCGATGCCGGGCAAAATGCTGGATTATTCAACTCAAGGAAGAAGGAGACTATTCTACTCCGATTACGCAACGTGGTGTTCGTGGTCATGTAATTGTCTATCCCCAGAAACCCTCCGCCATAGCCAAAGTTCTACCACCGTCGGTTGACGAGGTTATTACTCCTATCTGCGTCATATTCGTAGGTTCAAATCCCCCAACGTCGGAGTGGCTTCAGAAAAAGGCAAAGCCCCTTACAGTTCGGAAAGAGAAGGTATTGAACGCCCTTCGCTGGTTACGTAGTCACAACCCATTCTACAAAGACGTTGAAATCGATTCAACCGTGTTTGATGGTATGCCGGATGAGACCATCCTGCCTTTTCATGTTCAGCATGTTGTACCTTCTGGTGGTATCGATTCATCAACCTCTTCGTATGTACCAAATACCACGACTCCGTGCCCGGATCTTTCTGACATTGTAAATCCACCCACAGCGTCCGCCCCCATCCCTTTCGAATCTGTTGTAGTGACCAATATTGACGGCCATGCTTCTTCTAATGAATTACGCAAGGCTGCTGTTGAGCATATGAAACTTCCTGGTAAGAATTATGTCGGCATTCCCCATGATCGTGATCCTGTGAATGAATTCAATAATCCTTCCCTTTTTCCCATGATCTATCCGACGCTCTTCCCGTACGGACTCGGCGGATGTGAAGATAAGAGACGAAAGACTCCACTCGGCATGCACACCCATATCAAGCACTTTTTTAACCTCTCTGACCGCAGATTTCAGGAGCACTATTCTTTTCTATTCACGGCATTTAACATGCTTCAACGACGGCAGGTCCTTTTACGTACTAGCATGAAGGTCAAGCGCTCTAATTTTGACCATGTGGCTGCTCAATTTGCGACTGTATCCCCCGAGGCCGTTCATGTTGTCTCCGAACGAATTGCCAATGGAGACCACCGAACGGCGAATAATGATGAAGAGAGACGTGTCTTAAAGTTGATGAAGGAAGTCAACGTCATTAATTCTCATGTTGCAGGTTCTTCGCAGTCAAAATTGGTCATGAGAAACCAGATTCGTGGGCTCATGATTGAAAAAGGTCTACCGAGCTTCTACATTACTATCAACCCGGCTGATGTTTTCAACCCCCTTGTAAAATTTCTTGCTGGGGACGAAGTCAATCTGGATGAAATGACGAAGGATACTGTACCAAAGTACTTCGATCAAGCCAGCCTGGTTGCCAAAAATCCTGCCGTTGCGGCCCAATTTTTCAACATCTACATGAAGGCTTTCATTTCGACTATTCTTGGATACGATCCAAAGCAAGAAAATATGGAAGGAGGCATTCTTGGGGTAGTCAAGGCATACTATGGGTGTGTGGAAGCGCAGGGCCGCGGTACTCTGCATTGTCATATGTTGATTTGGTTGGAAGGCGGACTTAACCCGAATCAGATTAAAGCTAAAGCGCTCGGAGACGGTGGCGATCAAGCCTTCCAGAAACGTCTAATTGATTTTCTGGATGATACAATCTCAAACTCTATCCCTCCCGACCCAGATCCATCGTTTGAGACAGAGTTGGGATCATTTGACCCTTGCGCCACAAGAGGTCCCACACCGTTGGACCGGGCTCAAAATGCGACTCTTTCCCGGGATAAAGACTTGCACAAACTTGTTAAACGATGTCAATCTCATACACATCATCCGACGTGTTATAAATACTGGCGCGGACCACCAGAACCGAAGGAGTGTCGTTTCGACTTGGATGAAAACAATGTGATACCCGTGAGTATGATGGATCCAGACACTGGTGAGTTAACGCTTCGGTGTCTCGATGGCTTGGTGAATAATTTTAACGAGACCATGTTAGAAGCCATACGCAATAATATGGATATTAAATTCATCGGGTCCGGTCCGGCCGCGAAGGCAGTTATGTATTACATTACTGACTACATCACAAAGACCCAGCTTCAAGCTCACGTTGCATATGCGGCGCTAGAGCTTGCCGTTAGTCGTCTTGGGGAATACGATCCAGACACAGATGAACGTACAGTAAGAGCCAAGAGATTGCTTCAGAAGTGTGCGCATTCTATGATAGCCAAACAGGAGTTATCTGCTCAACAAGTTGTTTCGTACCTTATGGATTTTGAGGATCATTTCACCAGCCATAAATTCACTAATTTGTACTGGACCGGGTTCGAAAAGTTCATCAATGAGGAGGATCCGAGTCCCGAATGTTACCGGAAGCAGACACCAAACACAGAGGGGGCCGAGTCCGATTCCGCCATTGATATACAAAATGGGGGTATTCCGGACTCCGATGGTGAGGACGTTGATGTCGACATTACCGACTCCACAAACGAGGAGGAATTACCACCCGAGATGATTGAGGAGAGCGAGAGACAGTCGGACAGAGAGGAGCTGAATGTGGATGAGATACCTGCCCTGCCAACTGAATCCAACGAAGACGAGTTAACTCTTGTATTTGGTCCGTCTGGCCGCATTCAGCCTTCTGCAAATCAGATTTCGGATTATCAGAATCGAGGTTCACTTTTGGAGCAGATTAACGTGTGGGATTTCGTAGCTCGTGTGGAAAAGACTTCAAAAGCAGCAGCCAAGCGAAAGCATGGGGCCTCGGACGATGGTCCCGGTGCGCGAGATGAGATGGACGCGTTGGACGTACTTGAAAATGAAAACAGTGGTCATGGATTACAGCAGGAAATGAGTAGCTCGGATCTAGCTGACAACAACGATACAGAAGAAGATGTGGATGCTTTGGAAGAAACTCTAGAAGAATTTGACGGTGATATACTGGAATATTCGGGTAGAGTACGCCCCAAAGTTGATCTTAAAGTACCCCATATAGAGGCCTCTACACATTTCTTGCGGGTATGTGCTCCTGTCTCGCGGAAAGTGCCTGTACCTATTGGACCCGCTCTTCCGAGACGTGACATGGAGGATCTAAAACCAAAGCACGCACGTTTAATGTTGATTTTATTCAAGCCGTGGCGCCATGCCGACGATCTGAGAGAGGAGGGTCAATCTTGGGAGGACGCATATTTGCAGTTTAGGTCGGACTGCTCATCGTTTGTCTTGGAAGCGATTGACAATATTCAGATCTTGCATGAGTGTAAGGATAGTAGGGATGCTCACTTTTCAAACAGGCAGAATCGCAAGCGTGCGGGCATAAACCGAGATATGATCAGAAAGGCTGCCGCAAATGAAGATGCCATGGATGCGCAGGAAGACGAAGCATTGGTTCTAGATCATCTTGAGCGCATTGACCAAACCAGGTCTAACTACCTGGCAACGTCAGCTGCCAAGATATCGGACACGCTGCTCGCAGCAGAACTTAGTGGTATGTTCGAAGTCGCAGATAGTGATAAGAATATAACGCAGCAAGATGAGACTGCTGGCTCTCACATTGCGGTTGAAGAAACTCATCCTGTCGCTGAACATAATTGGGCAAAGTCCTATCAAGCCCGTAAAGATCGGTGGAAAAAATCCGCTTCTTTTGATTCCGCTCCGGTTGATTTACCAGTCACATGCACTCCATGCACGGGTCTTGCAGACGGATCCGAATTCAGGGCTCCTGAGACCGCATTTCAGCAAATTATGGGAGTGCATGACGCAGGTCAGAAGCAAACTGTAAGCGCTATTTCGCCTGCAACCGTTGATGAGGTCGTAGAAGAGTATACGCTTAATACGGAGCAGGCAAGAGCTTTCAGATTGATTGCTGATCACAGCCTGAAGAAGCAGGATGCACCGCTCCGAATGTTCCTTGGTGGTCCTGGTGGGACAGGAAAGTCTCGGGTTATAAATGCACTCACTGATTTTTTCACCCGAAGGGGTCAAGATCGTCGCTTCAGATTGGCTTCTTACACTGGTGTTGCTGCACGTAACATCACCGGAATGACTTTGCACGCTGCTTTGAATCTAGGTCGAGTATCCAATATGAGCAGCAAGGCCAAACGAGACCTGATGGCGATGTGGGAGGGGGTTGATTTTCTGTTCATTGACGAGGTATCGATGATTGGCTGTGGACTCCTGTGTGATATCAGTGAGGCGTTGAGCATAGCCAAGGGTAACACCGACTCATTTGGTGGTATTAACGTGATATTTGCCGGTGATTTTTCACAACTGCCCCCAGTAGGTAATACCAAGCTATATGCAAACATAATGAAGTCTGGATTAAGCGCAACAACGCGTCCCACGCAAAAAATTGTTTTCGGAAAATTACTTTGGCTGTCCTTTAACACCGTGGTATTGCTGACAGAAAATAAACGTCAGAGTGGGCCTGAAAATGAGAGATTCTTGGCATTACTCAATCGCCTTAGGGAGGGTCGGTGTACGGACTCTGATTATGACCTCCTGAATACCCGCGTTTTGTCCAACACAAATGTAGACTGGACAGCAGACGAATGGCGTAAAGCTCCTATCATTGTATCAGACAATGCGACCAAGGATGCGTTCAACATCAAGGCGGCTTATACCTTTGCCAGACGCACTGGACGTCCGCTCCACTGGTATCACGCGTCGGACACATTGGGTCGAAGTAAACCTATTACCAATCCGGACCTCGTTCGGCGTTTGGAGGCTATGGACTCCGGTGCTACAAATTCAAGGCTGGGAAAAATACCTTTGGTTATCGGAATGCCGGTCATGATTTCACAAAATTTCGATGTGCCTGGGGGTGTAGTCAACGGCTGTTCAGGAATTCTGAGAAGCGTGAGATATAGGGTTGATGCTCACGGGAATAGACACGCTTTGTCATGTATTGTGGAGGCCCCAGATACATCACCAGGTATTATCGACGGACTTCCCGATCATCATGTCGTCGCTTTGGAAGACACAGTCAGTATAAGTTTCAAAGATCGTTATACAAAGGAGTCCGTAACAGTTAAACGTACCCAGTTGCCCCTTCTCCCTGCGTTTGCGATGACGGCTCATAAAGCTCAAGGGAAAACTCTCACTCATACCATCGTCAATTTGAGAGACTGTTCCGGTACCGAGTCACCGTACGTTATGTTATCACGAGTCACCTCCCTGAATGGTCTGTTGATACTTAAGAGCTTCTCAAAGGATAGGATAACATGCAGACAGTCCCAGGATGTCCGTGAAGAGGCTAGGAGACATCAGTATCTTGCTCTTCAGACAATAGCTCGAACCGGGGACCCTGAGGAGGCGGCCCACGCTGCTTCTAGGTTGAAGAGCATTGTTACGTTACGCGATACAAACCCGGACTTGTTAGCAGAGGATGAGAATACAGTGAGAGAGGATCACTATGTCCGTCTAGCTAGGAAAGAGAAAGAGAATGCTGTCATATCACGTGCATTGAATGCACAGCCTCCGACAGTGTCCGGCGTCTTGCCAGGACATGTCGTGTTGCCCAATCGAGTTCCGCGAAAGCGGATCGATACACCAGGTCGGCAACTTGACTCTTTTAGCAGGCCGACTCACTGATTTCTTCAAACAGGCTCTTCCGACGTCGAATCTCGCGTTTTGCCCCAGACGCCAGTCAGGACCAAACGTAAGCCTGTTGAAGTAACATCTGCACCAGAGAAGCGGCGACGAATCAGTGAGTTCACACTTACTCTAGTCTTGCAAGGTCTGATCCTCCATTTGTCGCAATCTCTTTCCCAGAGTGAAAATTGTATTCCCCATTTATATAGCAGATGAGATCTTAGATCCGCACATCTATGATCCATCATGCAGTATGATCGAGTCGCCGACAGCGGTCGACCCTCATGTTTTCCTTAAGTAAGTTGTCATGTATCTACATCTTTTCTCCCGGCCCTTACGCTTTTAATGAGTGCCCAACCCTCTTTTCTCTCTATCGTCAACTCTGTGCACTCTCTCGGCCATAGCTTTATGACTGAATGCCCTTATGGGACAACTTTCGAATCGAATGAGTGTGTTGATGGATCGTCGCTCTACACAAACTGCTTTAGCAGGAACCAGCCTTTTCGCCCTGTCATCTTTGGTGAGGTGAAGGAGATCCTTCATAGGGGGCAAGTCCAGGTGCGTCCTCGCAGTTCTTTCCCTTCCGTTATTATTTTGGGTTAACGAGCTTGATATGAAGGGCGGGTGGACTAAATCCCCTGTTGCTACTCTAAACCTGGGTCTTCCCAAGCTGGCGACCAATCTAGTAGACACTTTCTTTTGGAATCAGTTGGCCGAGCTGGACTATGGAATGCGTCGTGAATCTGCCGACAACGATAGCGAAGTACATATGCTGCCAGATGGAGGTTACATTGTGAGCTACCCGTTTCCGGCAGTCGTTACATTGCCCTCTTACATCGGAATCTAATAGCCTTTGGATTATCTGATCCCTTGGTCTCAAGGACCACTCGGAGAACCCTCCGACCGAATTTTCACCCAGATAGCGTTCGACTGTCATGTAAGACATCTTTTTTTTTCTTTCTTATTTCCCTTCTTCTTCTGACACCCCCCTTTCAATGCCCAGATACAGAGATCGTTACCATCTACAATTTCATTTCCGGCTCATTTACCTTCTCGAAGCTTTTCCTCGTCGCTGAATGAGTCGATCTCTGAGTTCATCACTGCAACTTCATCGATATCGGCTGTTGGGTCCCCTCTCATTGGCCGCTCCTCCTCTTTATTCTCTGACTCAACGTCTCACACCCCTCACAATCGCGGGACCGACTCCAACTCCAACTCGGAATATTTGGACTTTGATGATTTTTCCTCTAGCACTGTGTGCGACTGGCGTTCGATCTCAGTCGGTGATTTTGTTGTTATTGTCTGTGATCTGTCTAGGGTGGATTATCCCCACCTAGACAATTTTGTGCGCGTAAGTTGGTCATTTAAGTGCTCTGGTTGCGGTTTTTCATATCTACGTTGTTTTCAGGTTTACACAATCACGGCGCTGGCTTTGAATATAGTTGTTTAAGATACACGCTGTATGTATACAATGAAGTTCAGTTTTTACACAATGATTTTTAACGAAAATTAAAAATCTTGGCGAAATTCGGATGCGTCGGAGATATGTCGGAGTTTGCGGAGTTTCAACTGGCATATGGCGGGCTGAAAAGTGGGGGGCCTCACTTTCCTCCATGCCGTAGTGCATTAGTCCTAGGGTTCCCTTCATCCAAGTACACCATCACATTTCATAGAGGTCTGGTGCACTCTATTCACTGCATCGTAATTGTTTTGGTTCGACTTTCGGGTGTATTCATATACTGATCCGAATGAGAATAACACACGTGAATCTGGATTTGGGTCGGAGATATGTCGGACCTTGCGGAGTTTCAACTGCCATATGGCGGGCTGAAAACTGGGGGGCCTCACTTTGAACCATGTCGTAATGGGTTACTCTTAGAGTTACCTTCATCCAAGTAGGCCGCCACATTTCACAGAGGTCCAAAGCAGTCTATCCACTGCATTGTATTTTTTTGGTTTGACTTTCGGAGTACTACCATACTGATCCAGCTGATCCGAATAACATACACACGTGAACTACTACGGCTCGTCGGAGTTTCAACCTGAGTTTCAACCTGTGTACTGCAGACTAAAAAGTGGGGGGTTTCACTTCGTCCCACAATCAAGGAATAAACTTGCCCTCTGGGAATTATGAACATCACTGGACCCATTTTTCAGAGCTCCCAAATGCTCTGTATTGCTTAAATTCAAAATACAATCCAAAAACGGAACTCATTGCTTCTGATCCGAGTAAATCACGTGGGACGCGAGCGCCTTCTTCAAGTTCTTGCTTCTTGTTTACTCTCGCAATCCTCGATTGTGCTCGTCCTCGCTCGGTTGCTCAGCTGCGGTGCTGTTACATCTCCTTGCATATACCTGATATACCTGATGGTACAGCATGTACAATACATCAACGTCCTCCTTACATGGAGATGAATCTTCCTTGCATTTTCCCTGCCCTTGACTGGCTTGAACCTTGCGGCGTATGATCCGACCCAATCTGCTCTTGGCAACAAATAAACGGATAAACGGATACAAGATAAAGGTATACACAACCTACACAACCGGCTTTCTCCTTGGGAGCGAATATTCGTTGTATCTTCATTTGCCCTTGGCTGGTTTGAATCTTGGGTCATGATCCGACGCAATCTTCCTTGGCAACAAAGGACCGGATAAACGGATGTGCGGATGAGTGGATAGGTGAATAGGACCTGGGGATAAGCGAATACGCTGCACATGAAATATTCACTAGCGAGAAATAACGTGCAAGACGCCAGCTACGTCGACGGGTCTGTGACGCCATATTGCTTGATGTGATAACATATTGCCCGACGACTGCTGCTGGTTACCGACAACTTGTTGAAAAAAATTACTCCCTATGGTGGTCAATCCCCGAGCCAGGAGATCAATCCCCGAGTCAAGAGTCAAGTGCCTCCTGATTGCCTCGTGCATTACCTCGTGCATTACCGACGGTGCGGGTTACCGACAGTCAATCCCGTGCTAGGAAATCAACCCCGAGTCAAGCCCCGAGTCAAGAGTCCGGACTGTAACCAGTATCTGTCTGATTGACGAGATCACCCACTGGTAACTTTGAGAAACTCTTTTATCGCAGTGTTAACCGCTCACTACCACCCAATTTTTATCGCCTTTGCACCCATCCAACTCTCTCCAGTCGCTGACTCTCGGACTACTCCTGCACTCTTCTGCCCTTCTTGTCTTCATCTTGCTCTACCCGACATGTCCGACGGCGAGACCATCGACGATCCTACGGAGTTGGAGAACAAGTGCTTCTTCGAGCGTCGAGACTCTGGTTTCTATGACTCAGTCCTCGACCAGATGAAAGCCATGCCGAACGCCCTCGCTAACCTAGAATACATCGGCACCAAGAAACGTGGGCCTGACATCTTCAAGGGCGAGGATTGGACGAAGAATATCGTCTTCAAGGACGGCCCAGGGCAGAACGCATCCGAATATCGTGCTGCTATCTTTGGTATCAATTTCCGCTCCTATTATCTTTGCTATACTAACATTATCGTCAGGGGAGATTGCAGAGCCATGCCACGGCACTCTGGTTAGAGCTCAAGGAAACCATTACGACGGACGTGATGGTGAACCTGTACGTTTTTGCGCTCCATGTATTTGCTTCATCGCCCCAGCTGAAATGGTTCTTCAGTTCAAACCTGTCGACGACAAGTCGAAAATTAAGGACGTCCTTGTCCTGCGCGCTCCTTCGTATTGCAGTCTGGAATTGCAAAATTTGTACGACAATCAGACCGCTCTGATTCAGGATATCGAAAACACGGAGAACGCCATTGATACGGCTAAAGGCTGGGTAATCCATCTGCGATGTTGTGAGGGTTCTACCTGATTGACTCTTTGTAGACTCCCAACTTTCGCTCCAGTCTGAAGTCATCGCGCCCGGATTTCCCAACCAAAGATCTGATCACCACCTTGACGCAGAAGAAATATGCGGCACGTTTTATTTTCTCGTCGTCCTCCCTTTTCTAATACAATGACTTAGGTTCCCGCCTCCGCGGGTGGACCCAAGGTTAACCCACCTGTCGGACGAGTTGAGAGGGTCAAGAGAAAGTTTGGAAATGAGGACGATGATGAGGAAGGGGACTCATCGCCGGAATCTCCCGCCTCTGTCGAGCGAGCCTCCAAGAGCTCTAAGGGGAAGGTCAAATACCCTGCAGGTACGACATTTTCCTCCTGGCTACTTCCTACGTTAACGTCGTCTCTGTTTCCGTCTCGATTTCTTAGATAACGAGGTCAAGCTCGGCGCTTTCTATGATCCTCATGTACTCGAAGACTATGGCGGTGAATATTTCCAACATGTGAACGCTAAACTCCAGCAGCTTGATATCCGTGACGCGGATAACAAGCTGATCCCGCCTTGGAAGCAATACGCTGCCTTGCGTCCGGGTTCTCTCGTCCTCGTGTTGGTCACCATTCACATATATACATTCAAGGACCAAGGATCTGACCGGGACCGTGATCGCAAGGTGTCGTCTATTTAGTCTTGCTTCATGATATCCACTCAAATGCGTGTGACTAGCTTGTTCAACTCAACGCTCATACAATCCGAGTGCTTGATGAGTCGGACTTCCCAGTTGAGGTTCGCACTAGACCTGTACCTCGCACCCTACTCGATGGTCCCTCAACACCGAAAAAGTCCGCTGGTGGTTTCAATGAGTGCGTGATTATTGCCATTGTACCGTCGTTTATTCACTTCTCTCAGTTTCGTCGTTACACCCAGATCATCACCGAGCAAGACTGCCTCTGGGTCAGCCGCTGGGTCAGCCATGCAAGTTGACGACGCTGAGGGGCCAGCTGGAAAAAGGCCGCAAGGGAGGTCGCAAGTAGGATTCGATGTTGTGAACTGGCACTGTTGCTGAGAATTGCCTTCATTTCTGAAGGTGTCCTGTCTTTACTCTGTCCTGTCGTACTGTCTACTGTCGTTACTCGTGGTCGTTACCCGTTGTCCAGTCCGTTTTTATTCCGCACCCACGGTCTTTACTGTCTTCACTGTCATTACTCTATTGCTGATGAAAATGGATCATACACCACACCCCCGTTTTTTTGTAATTTTCGTCCGAACCGACTAGATCACATCAATTGGAGATTTCGGTGACTTCCAATTCTCCAATTCCGTGGTGACGGAATTCCCGGTATCGAATAGTAACACGTGAGACGGTAAACGGCGGCAACATCAGAACGACCATAATTGATTTAAAAGAGATTTCCGAGTACACCCCAGGTGAATCTTGTTCAAGCTTTACCACCATCCAGTATTTATCCCGCTACCAAACTGCAATTATCATTGGCTGACGTAGCTTTCAGATAATGGCAGGAGTTATCATCCCCGACATAGCGCCTGGAACGGATGCAGAGGTTAGCGAGCTGTACTATGACTTGCGCCACAATTCGAATCCTGTAAGTCCTTACTTGTCATTAGATATTATAACTGATATTGAGTCTCATCGTAGCCCTTTCAGCACTTTCAATACGGATTTTTCTACGGGACTGCGTGTCAAGCTCGTCGAACTGTAGTCATCCCTCTTGATCACGGCATCGATCAACTCATGTCAGTGGACGACCTCTATACAGAGTGCTGGGTCCCTTCTACCCAGGCACCCAACGTACACAACATGAGCATCGGCAGACTACGTGTGGACAACTTCCCCACTGGATCTACCCTGGCCCTTGACTATGCCTACACCATTTTTTACATGCGCCAGACCGATATCCAGGTTTTCGTGCCTCGGAATACTTGTCCTCCGATTGCACGCGCCGTTGTTCCCTGGTTTGGAAATATTCTTGTGGTGCGACATGGTCGTCGCAAGGATGTCATCAATATTGAAGATGAGGATGGTCGACTTGTGGATCTAATCGTTGCCAAGTACGCTCATATTTTCTTCGTTCTGATGATCAGATAAGTACTGATTCCTCTACTAGCTTGATCTCAGACGGTACTCTCACAGCCTGAGCTATCTGCGCCCTGAGTTCGGATAGGGATAACATGGTTGGCGCCCTGTAATCCGGTACTTGGCTTACCTTAAACTTACGATAGCGGGCTGGCTACATTCCTGTTGAATAACTGTGGAACTGATCTGCAAACCTATTCAAAGGGCAACGCAACTGAGATCGGAACAGGCACTTGCCGAACTGAGACAAATTAAACTTTCGCTGACTTGAAACTAATTGATTTCCGAACATGCACTTGCCGAACTGAGACAAAATAAACTTTCGCTGACTTGATACTGATTGATTTCCGCCCATGTGCTATTTGTGCATCAACATGGTAAATCCTCAACGCGTCCAAATGCTTCTGGGTTTCCGGAGCGATAACCCCCGGTTCATTGTGAAATTTTTTTCTTTCCTAATGGAGTCGAAAGAACCTCATGGCCTTCCGACGCACTACTAGGATATCTACTCCGCCCCATTCCACGCACTATATCCCTTTCTCTTTTTCTCTTGCGACACCTACTACACCTACTAAGCCGTTCCTTTGCGACACCTACCCACCTACCCGCGCTTTCTTCTCCCTCAAGGTGCACCGGCGGCTGCTCCAATACGAGGCACATTTTTTCTTTTTTACCATGAATACGTTGACTGAATATATGCAGTGACATGGCGAAAGGTCACCTGGCCAAAAAACTCAAAACCCAGCGAAAGACCCAGCGTGCTCGACTCGACAGACAATACAACTTACGTTCCACAGCGGCACACGTTCAGACCGCCGCATTTCTCGCTCGCCACGGGCTCATACTCTATCATCTACTGGAGGCTTGCTCATTGGCTACAGTGATGACGTTGAGCCACACCTCCCATCTTTTCCGAACGCTCGTTAAAACCCTCTTTCGTATTCGCCTCATCCGTCTTGTTGAGCTCTTCGTTGGTTTGGAGAATGTAGAGGAATTTTTTGCCGTCTTGCAACACACCGAGTCAGCTATCAGCGGCTCATCACTCCCTCTCGTACTCATTCCACCTATCGACGATTACATTGAAAACTGGACCCCCAACAATCTCAACATCTATGTTCCTGACGGTAATTGCGATGGATGGGACAATTTCCTCCGCCGGATTGACCTGCACCCCATGGCGGATCAACCTGGGGTATCTCAACCTTTCAACCGCGTAACCCGTTCGCATGTGGAATATTCGTCTCGTCTTTTTGTGAGTCTCATCTCATCTTAATTGACCCGGCCTTCGCTAACTTCTTATTGAGAGAAAAACAATCATGATCTCGGAGAGCATTGATGCTTGTGTGATTACTCCCGCAACGGCCGCTACAACTACTCTTGGTACGTGCTTCCTGTCGTCGTGTTTCTTGCACTTCATTCTGACCATGCTTACGTCAGGCATGTGCATTGCGACTTGTTCGTCGATGTACATTCTATATCCGGATCTTATCTCGAAACGCCGCACCCTGGAAGGTTGGTTTGCACCCTCCATCAAGTCTTGTGTCACAATGGAGTTGCGTGGCTATCGCCGTTCCCTCTCCACAATGGGGTGGAGTGAAAGCTGTGGATGGAATTGTCCGTTTGTGTGGCGCCGCATTCAAGGTTTACGTGGAGTGGGAGTATTCTGTTGGGGAGGTTACGATGCCAGCATATCCGACAACTCGTCTATCGGTGTACCTTTTACTGACGTCTCGATGAAATGGAGACTCAGTGATAGTTGCTCCAATGTGCATTGTCCATGGTCCCCACTCTTCATTCATCGTAGGACCGTTAGTTAATTTTTTGTTTCGAGTACTTGTCGGTGTAATAATTTAAATAAATACCTGACAGCTTGACATGTGATCCGGCATACTTGAGCCGTTTGATGTCTTTGATCCAACTACCGACATATTCAATCTCAGCTGATCCGGACTTGAATCTCCGATGTTCAGTAACTGTCTTCCACCGAATAGGGGGTTTCACTTTCAATCCTGAGTCGCAGGCTATATAAGTGATGTTGGGGTTGTGTACCCTTACCACTGGAATCCAGAGCTCCCAGCATTCAGTGGTTGTACGGTACTTGATACTAGAAATAACATCATGAAGACTACTACAGCGTCAGATCTGCCCACTTTTTGGCAAGAGAGGCTATGAGAGATCTGTTCTTGACCCTTGCGGTATCCCTGGGTCCCAATCTTCTGGTCTTACTATCCAACCGAAGGCCCCTAATTTTGTGTAAAAGATCATTTCGCTCACTCTTTCGATGTTTAATGATCTGAGCTGAAAAATAATCAGAAGTTGCCGTTGCGGCCGCGACAGCTCCCATGTCCTTGGATATTGCAGTGCGGATCTTGCTTCGGCCAGTTTCTTCTCGACAACTACTTGATCTTTAGCCAGTTTACGCATACCCTGGGGATACCGACTGCGGGCATCCCAAGACGCTTGCATCTTGAGCATCTGAGATGGCGCTAGATCAGGGTGCCAGAAACAAAGGCCGACAAACCTAAACAGTCAGTAAATATGCAGAAATAAAATTTCGATCCAAACATACGAAGAACTGCCATGATGAATAATCCGACCATGACCAACAAAATCATATGGCCCAACCGTCCAACCCTTGGTTTTATTCTTGATATATTCGATTGTAGACCTCGTCATGAAGGGTGTCGGACTGAATGGTATAGAGAGGTTTGTGCTCCAACTGTTCACCGTTCTTGGAGATACGGCTTATGTGTTCAGAATCAGAACTTAGGAAAGGAAGCAATTAGGACAAGGACGAGCCTTCGGGTGGACCGGCTGATAAATGGGGGGGCAAAGAGTGGTCCAGATAAACCTGTTCTGGTCTCCATCTTCACGAGGTACGTATCACGCCAGAAGTTCTTGCTAGATACCAAGGAAAGTCTTCGCTGATCAATTCGTGTGCCTGTAAACAATTGAGTCTCTTTGAATTGACACTAAGAAAAACCGAAATTGACAGGACTTAGCATGGTTAATGTTTCTGAAGTGTTTAATGATCGGATTTTCTGACCACCCAACCAGACGTTGCAGCTCGGCATACTCGGGTGAAGACAGAAGATGCTCGGGCTTCAATAATAAAAGTTCGGAAGGTCGGAGCCATGCGTGAAAGACTTTGGTGTTCCTTCTCGAGGCTTCTTGAGCAATTCGGGACTCTCGAGTAACTCTCCCTTGATCGCCTCCCAGTATTACCGGCTATCAAGGGTCCCAAGTGTCCAAAACTTCATGACACTGGAACGGACGTTGGCAAAATCAAAGGGGAAGAAGACTCGAGGTCAATCAGTCTTGGACGCAAAGAGATTTTCGCTCGGAGTCCGTTTTTGGGCAAGGGAAATGCTCGTCCAGGTGTTTCAGGCTTGCCTCCTTTTAAGCCATTAGGTAGTACATAATTGAGAGAATGGACTTTACATTATATTTACTCAATCAATTCTGCCTCATTGTCGCTCACAAGGTTCGGCTTCGGCCGTGTGTCCTAAGTGTTTCAATGTATCTGGGGGAACGAATTCATGATGAGTCTGTAAGCAAAGGAAAAGGCTAGATTCACTCTAGCTGTTGTTTCAAGGTCGTGTTGATTGAATGGTCGAAGTTGTCGTCATCCTGGGTTGTGGCGGAAGGAGATGCCGAAGCGGCCTTGCGATAATATTCCCTGTTGCTGATAAGATGGTAAATTGACAATGGTAAATGCAACCGACTCAGCCTTGACACCACGAGTGGAAACAAATTCGAAGAATGCTTCACAGATTATACCAAACAGAACTGGGTCGTTCAGTACGACGTTGAATAAGATCCATGCTGGAATCCCTGGAGGATATTTTAGTATCAGTAAAGGTAAACAGGTACCTAATAATCGAACGAACCTGCAATTGACAGGACTTCATTAGCACCATACCGCCCAGACCTCTGAAAGGTTGCCTGCCAGGTGCTGAGAGAGCCTCGAGGATGGTCAAGTTCTTCAGGGATTTGCGAGAAACTTGGCGCAACCAAACTACTGTATATGTGCACCAATGAGGATATTCATGGATCGGATCTAAGTCTCGTCTTAACTGTGAATCTGGTATATCAAAATGCGACGTAACCTACCCCGGGACGTAGGATTTTTTAAAGGACTCAGAAAATTCAGCCCGTGTTCGCCAATGTAGCTGGGGGATGAGTTAAACTCTATACTGCGAGAAGGGGCTCTAACTGACTCGAAAATTGTTTATCGAACGAGTTCCAGCTCAGGGTGTGAGTCGCAAAATTCGGAGGGCATAGCCGATCTTGAATCCCCGATGCTAATGGATTGTTGACGTGATATTCAAATGAATAAAATTAAACCGAGTACGTTGACTCACTGTTCGCGGGACCTGGATTACACCCCTCCATTGTTTGCTGGTGTAGATTTGGGGGGATGTATGTAGAAGTGGTTCGAACTAATACGAATGTATCAAATCTATCGAAAAATATAACCCCGGCTTACCTCCAAAATGCTGTGCCGAGATTACATTATCGTCTTCCGAGCGTCGTAGACCAACCCGACAAGTCTCAACCGCCGAAGCAATAACATTACCGGCAGAGAGAATTGGAAGAGAATAACATGGCCAGAAATAGCCAGAAAAATCGGTCCCCTCTCCATGCTCCAAATTGTTGGCAGATTTACCAGGCGGGTGAGAGCCTTCAAGAGGGGTGTTGTCAGGTTCAGGTTCGAGAATCATCCCTGTGTCCAAATCTTCGTCATCGACGTCGGAGACAACACTGTTTGGAGGGGACACAGATCTAGCCTTGCTTTTCTTTCGCCTTGTTGGGTCCGGGTCTCGGCCCCTAAAGAGTTCCGGCATATGTCCATTCAGCTTAACTGCCAGGCCGCTACGGGACGGAGTATTGCCGATTTCATATGGGATGTGGGAAGCGAGTGGACGACGGTGCCATGGGATAGGTACTGATCGCGCCAGCATTAATGACTTGCTCTCCATAAGATATGATATACTCACAAATGTCAGGAATTGTTGGATAATCCGGCGAGAGATTTCGGAGTGCAGCACAAAATGAAGGCCAGGAAGAATGGTTGGGAGACACTTGGCGACGGATTGGAGGCGGGAGCCCTTTCCATATCTTGAACCGATGCCGGTATATGAACACAAATAGAGATACTTGATTTGATAACGTACTGTGTATCATCAGGCCATGCGTATCTGGGATTGC
>JARKIA010000328.1:0-165872 GCA_029289565.1 Mycena galericulata
GGGATTTCGACTGCGCAGGTATCGTGATGTCTGTCTGCGGAATTAGCGACAACTATGGAGGTCCCGAGTCCCGAGTCCCGAGGCTGGCCTGGCTCTCTATGTAAGTTGAGATCGCATAGCTAGCATGGGCGGCAACTCGTAATCGGGACCGTCTAGATCTGGCAGGCGTACACCGTGACGATACACCAGAGGTAGGAACGGCCGTATATTATAATTGGATCCGCGAGTCCAAGTTCCAAGTTGGTTGGCGGTAAGCAAGTTGCCAGGGCCCAGGGGAGAAGCACCGGGTGTGCGGGATGTATAATTCTGAGAGAACAAAGAATGATTTTCTCGTAGCTTTTTCTGAGGCTAAAAATAATCCTTCTTTCTCTTGGTAAAACACAGGTAAAATCATTCATTTTACCACCCAAATTCCGCTGTTTGGGCTGGTAAAGAAAAATGTCCACTTTCAGCTCTCGTACTCCGCCGAAGACTGGCGGTGACACCAACCAAGTGTTCAAATTTGCAACCAGCTGTAACGGGGATGTTACGAGGTTCATTCACTTAGGGTTGCCTTTGACAGAGTCCCCCAAATTCGGGACCTTTCTGTAACGGGTGAGGAACCCCGTTTCATTACGGCGTCTGTCTACGACCTTTCGGGACCCGCACCCTCGGTATTCACTCCGGAAATTGCAATGTATCTGGCCTGTCTGAAAAGTTTAGTTCTAGGATAAGACTCTGGATAAAATTAAGCCCAGCGCGGTCCCTACCCGGCGAGAAAGACTTCCTCTTGCTCGGGGGCAACACATCCGTCAACGGGAGACGGCAGCAACAGATTCTAGTCGTTGCTACTCTTCATCAGGAAAACCCTCCTTTCAAAATTTGTGACAATTTGGTAGGATTGGGCCGAACTGAACAAATCCTGCCACAATCGAGCCAAATTTGGCCTAATGCTAAATTTTGACAATTGTGCAAACCCGATCATTGGTCTACGAGTTTTGACAGATTTTGACAGATTTTGACAGATCCGCGACAGATCTGCGACGTGTTTTCAGAAATTTTTGTCGCCTTCTGGTCCATTCCTCAACACACAATGAATAAGATATAACAGGTATATATTGACTATAGATGTAGATGTACATGGTACAGCTCAAACAAAGTAATATACTACTACTAACACTAATTGATAGAGGCCACGCAATAGTCACGAGACGTTCAGCAAGGTACCTGCAAAATAATTACTATTAGGGCCAAAAAGGGAAGTTACGCCAAACAAAATGCACCTGTATGATGTATCGGCCAAAAAAAGCTGTTCGGATCACTTGAACACTGTAACAACAGTCAGAAGGTTTCCGAGGAACAGGCATGGCAAATATCGCTTACCAACACAGAAAATCTGTTACATCAGTCGACATGAGTCGGTCGTGTCCGGGAAGGGTGGGCCATGACATCCTATCGTGGTGGGAATATACATACAGCTGTGAGCGTGGTTACCATGGAAAGGCGACAGCAACAGACATACTTGGAATGACAAGCTAGCTATAGGGCTGCCAGGCTACAGTAAATATGAGAGCAGGGCAACATTGAGGAAATTCACACACCCGAAATGAGCCCCAGATAGGATGGGCTGACATCTGAGACCTTGTCGGGTTAAGGGAAGTGAGACAATAACGGCAGCAAGGAGTGTCAGTGAGGAAAGATGTTGATGGGTCGGCACACACCTGAAATTGGTTGGTTGGTAAAGATTACACATGGAGGTTGTTTCATGCTGAAGAAGTAGCGACAACCATGGGAAGTGCGACGATGGCGACGGTGAAAAGGGCGACGATGACGATGGTGAAAAGGAAGACTGTCAGTGAGGGAGGGTGTAGATAACTCGGCACATACCTGAAACTGGGTGGTAAAGATTGCAAGTTGAGGCTGGTTCACGCTGAGGAAGTCGCAACGACGATGGTGGGAGGTAGTGGGAGAAGGCAAGAAAGGTTGACGGGATGTGACTTGTTTGTTCGTTTCGGACTGTCAACATAGCACGTGACTTACTGCCGAACCCTCGCTTGCTGAACCCTCGCTTCGACTTCAAAGTTTTTCCGGTGCCAACTTGTCGCGCCGACTCTAGGACCAGAGCCATCCCCGTTATGCCAGTTATGCCAGTACTCAACTTGTGTCATTAGTGGCTCCTGTTGGAATTTATCAGGACCTACACCTCCGCGGCGCACATCACTAATACTCTATCGCTCCTATCAACTTATCATGATACGAGTGTTGGAATATCATACTTAAAACTGGATCTTCTGAGGATGCCATTCAATGCCCCTCTTTTTGTGGTCCCCATTCCTATCAGAGTGAATGTGAAATAATAACTGTTGTTGGGTTGACAAGTAAATTATCTCCTTAAGCACCTGTTGAGCACTAGAAGAAAGAAAAACAGAGGTTGTGCCTGTAACGCTACTGAGTTGGAAGTGACACTCCAATGGCGAGACCTAGTCAAAATTCTCAGAGCCAATTCAAAATCTGTCAGAATTTGGGTAGAATTGGCATCGCTTAGTACCATTTATGTCGCTTAGCCTCACTTGTCACAATTGTGCCGAAACTGCCAAATTGTCACGGATTCCGAAAGGAGGATTTTCCTGATGTTTGTTCCCTCCATGCGGCGCAGATTTAGCGCTGGACGTCCTAGAGGCTATAATCCCTACGGAAAACATCCTGCGCAAATTCTGCGTGATCTCAGAGTGCCTCGGCAGAGTCAATCAGTGCACCGAGAACCACCAAAGTGCAAACACGCACCGAGTCCGCCCATCTCTGTCTTAGTCCGGTGTCAGGACATTGGTTCCGACGGTCGAAAGTGACTTTCGGGCTGTATCGGACAGCGAGCAGGGATGTCTCAGAGACCCCTGCGGAACTCGGACGCACCCGAGACTTTAGGAGTCAATTAATAGGGGCAATATAATCGAGACAGCATGATATCATCCAGCTCAGCGGCCGAACTGCCACTGTATCTTCATTCTCCATGACGGTTATCTCATACACAACACGAGCAAAACATTGATATAGAACAATGTGAGCAACCGCGTATCCTCCATGCTCCAATTGCCAAATTATGGGCATTTGCTCGCTTCTCCCTAACTTTGAAGAATTATTCAAAGAAAGCCTCCGAGGATGGTCATTACGCGCGGTATATACCACCTCATCAGATCCCAGACCCTGAACACGTCACAACTTTTCTGGACCCTTCCCTTCTGCTTCCGACACTTGTGAGACGGTTATACTGTTCAAACCGAGTTTAGGTGTAGTTGACTGTAGCATACACTCAGAGGCTTTGTGTATGTAGGTACGGTACCCGTATGTTCCTCAATGGGACCACCGCGGTAATACAACCTCCTCCTCCTCCTCCTCCTCCTCCTCCTGCTCACCTGATCTTGCTCCTGATCTTGCTCCTGATAATTTAAGGTGCCGGGGGTTTGGGGTGGCCTGAAATTAAATGTAATAGGAGCACGCCTGTTCAGATACATTTTTGGGAGGCCCAAAATAAGACTTTAACAGGAGTGAGTATGTACTGGACCCTCTCGTACAACCGAAACCGAATGGCACTCTCGCCGCGCTATGGCGCGAGGATAGACTGCCGATCTCATTTTGGCATAAAAAGACATGCCGGAGACTAAGTAAAGAATGGAATCTATGTCTTGCTAAAATCCCGCAGTGGACGAGATGGCTCCGCTGGAGTACTTACTGTCCCGGAAAATGTCTGTACTCTCAAAAGAAAACGTCAGGATCAGATTCTAGGGGGTTTCTGACCAAATGCGCTGTTGCACTCAATATCCCGCGACCAATGTATCCGAACGACCAAATTGCGCGGTGGTGGGTTGCAGGGTCGCGTCAATGGCATGGACTTGAGAGGTAGAATGACACGCCGCCCAGTCCCACTCTTGACAGAATGTGGCGAAGTTCGCCGATCTGTTACAGATTCTCCGGTAACAAATGGTGTCGTAATAATTCATAGGCGGTCGTAATATGATCTTCTGACGCGACACAACAGGCTTTGGCAATTGCGCATGCCAGCGCGGCTGCCATTGAGTCTGTCTTGGTCTGTCGCGGTCGCCCTGATCCCCTCTTTTCCAGCATAGAACCTCCGCCTCTCAGGACTACTTATACGTGCCGTCGAAGGTTCACCCAATCTCAAGATGTCGGATCCCTCATCACTTGTCCCTCCCTCAGTCGACCGCACATTCATCCTGACTTGGGGAATTGCGTTCATCGCATATACCTTGGACACTGCGTAAGTCTACGGTCATCCGAAGTCCAGCAGCTAACATTGGTCTCAGTTTTTGGGGGGTTGCAGTGGTTACTCCGTTTTCCTTCTTAAACCTCCAATCTATTGAGTTATATTCCAGATTTCTGCCCTGAAATATTTTCGTAAATATACCAGAAAAGACCCCCTTGTGATCCGCAGTACGGTGAGAGCATGTTTTATGGGAGGCCCTTCGTTTTTATTGATTCAAATCAGGTCGCCCTTCTTGCGTAAGAATAAGCAACACACTGTAAATGCTGGTTCGAATTTCATCCTTGCTCTAGGTTCTTCACCACTGTCCACTCTGTTTTCCTCGCGATGCGAAACTACAAGGAATTTGTCCTACTTTTCGGAAATTTTGAGGGACAAAATTCTATTGCGTAAGTCTTATTTCCGTTCCACAACCATTCAACACTCTGACTATTTTGAAGGTACGAGACAAATGTCAGACTTCAGTTGACCACTCTATTATATCCACTTATCACACTGGATGGCAGGTGGCGGTATGCTCAGAGGTAAGTTGTATATCTCTCATGGGATCGCTAACTGAATGTTTCAGTTCTTGGTAGCATTTATCGCTCAGATGTGTGTGGTTGCGTTTCAACATATGCTTTCTGAGTCTGACTCCAATCTCTAGGTTCTACGCGAGTCGCATATGGATTTGTGAGACGGACCATTACTTCTTTCCTCACCTGTGATATCCTGATTAGACGAACAGTGTCGAACCAAGATTGGCGATATGTTACACCCGTGGTAAGTAAAATATCCTCATTCTTTCCCGAAAGTGTCTCAGCATGTGGTCAAGATATTGCTTGCCGTGTTGCAACTCGGTGAGTCAATTCTCAAACACATGGACCATTGAATAATTTTTATTCCCCCAGCTGCTGGCATAGGTATGTACACTATGCACACCAGTTGAAGATGAAGTATATTGAAGCGACTCGGTATTCAGCTCAAACCGTCGAAATGTAAGTCGAAATGTAATGGAATTGTCTTGGAAAATCATCCATAACCCGTTGACTCGAGTTTTTAGAAGCAACGCTCATCATTACTCTGAACTGAAATCCATAGGGGTGCGGGCCGTTTTCTTTGCCTATTTTTTGTTCGAACGGGCCTACAGGCAACACAAGCAACTCAGGCAGTCGCCACTCTCGCCTGCGACGTCGCGATCACTGGGATCCTTTCTCACATGCTTCGGAGGGCTCGAATCGGTGTACGAAGGCAAGAAAAGGATATTTTGTAATTATTCCCCGCCTTGATTAACAGGGCTCCGATGTTGCAGGACCGATTCTGTTCTGGACAAGATGATTTTATATGCTTTCAGTCGTGGAGCAATGACAAGGTATGTCGTCGTGACGCTACGAGAATGTCTTTTCATTGTTGGCCACAGTCTCTTAGCACTCCTTCAGTTTATCTTCGTGCGCTATTCCTCTTAGTATTCCTCCCAGACCAATGCCTCTCTGTTTTTAGTTCATTGCCATGCCCGGGACCTTCATATTGTCAGCGGAATACTTACAGAGATAGAAACCGGATTCACTGACTACGACAACAGCACCATTTTCGTCGGCCCAAGCTGCCATGGTCTGTCTCGTTCCATTGTACTGTGTAATCCGTCTCATTCTCTTCGCTATCAGTCTACGTGATTTCGGTTTGCAGCATGTTCGTGACCGGATTGTAACCCTACGCACGGTGCATGCTCACTAGTTATTAGGCTGACCTCCCGAGAAACCCTTCGCGCAGACATGACTCGGAGAAGTACCGGCAGCTTCGCTATGCCTACTGTGGAGTCGAACTCGACGTCGACACAAAATAATCTGGCCAACGAATCCATAGCGCACGGGGTTCATGTGGTGGGTTACAAGTATTATCCTGAAGACAACCCTTGACTGACCCGCTACAGTCCACATCTGTGGTCAAATGGGTGGAGAGTATACCGGCAGACGATGATAACATGGAAAATCGGGATGCCCACAAAATGTATCTGCGGTGCGTTCAATTTATTTTTTTGCGCCTTCAGGTCTGATCCGACTTGACTCTTCAGACACACAGTTGTGTAATAACAGCTTTGTGATGACGGTATTTCCAACCCGTTAGCGTTCAAGTCGGCAATTCCTCACACTCCCACCCTTCAATCCATTCTAATGTATATATTACGGATATCGATCTTAATACACCACCCTCCCTACAGTCTTCATCTTGTAGCAGAGTATTTATTATTAGTAGCGCGCCGGGGCGCGCACTTCGTCTAAAGTGTAGGAAATTGAAAAATCAACCTTCGAAAGGCTTGAAGCTGCTAAATTCGTCGCTTCATCGTGGCGGTCGGCAGACGTTATTTTATAAAGAGTAGAACTAGTGGCAGCGGTCGTTCAGAGTTGATTTTTGCAGCCCACCACGTATGCATAGGCGGAATGCCTTTATTTTGTCTGGTTCGAAACCACCGATGTAAGGGGCGGCCGCGGTGATCGAGATGATCCATCCACAATCCATTTCAGACATCTTTTCGTTTCGTTTCGGCATAATTCCCGGCACGCACCCGGAGGAGGAGGAGATAATATTACCCGAAAGGTGGCCCCGAGGCGGTGATTCCCGATTCTTTTGTTTTGTTGTCGGGACCGGGGAACCGTTCGTTTTTGGGCAGCCGATAGCTGTATATGTTGTTCGTTTATGGCCAGCGCCCGAGACTGATCTTGAAACTACATATTAGTTAGTTTCAGGCGCAGCGCCTGATACGGGAAATTCCGGGTGGTTTCCTAAACCAGGTGTATTTCAGTTACATACCAACCATTGAGTACATACAACTTTAGTAGCATAGGCGTTCGGCCCGTTGACCGAACGCCTACTTGCCGCGTGAATGCCTATCGCCTGTGGATCAGCCATCACACCATCAATAGCAGCATGCCAGCAAAACAACCAAGTCCTTTCTTCAACAACCTCTTCAATATACCTGGGGACCTAACCAGAACACCAAACTTAACCATACCTAACTTTTCTAACCCAAATTTAACCCAAACCTAACCCCCCACGCACAGTGGATACAGAGTTGAGGGATTTAACAATTTTCGGCAACCAACGGCAAATCCATCACTCCGTGATGCGCTCAACATGATGGATAGGCGTTCGCGCCATCAATAGGCATTCCACGCCATCAATAGGTGTTCGGTCAACGGACCGAACGCCTATGCTACTAAAGTTGTCGTGCCTCCATTTTAGCGTCGGCCCGGATACCCTGCATTTCAGGTTGGTTTCAGACCGACTTGGCCTCGCTGATATGTATGCTCTTAAACGCGCTGAAACATCACCTTTTCAATTCGGAGGAATTGTGTGAACTTGAAAATCGTCCTTTGCTACTGCGAGTCCGCGGCCGTCCTTGGTTCGTACTACATAGTGCGTGGTGTTGGGAGGACAGGGACATGTATTGGATGGAGGTCGAACGGATGGGAACATGTATTCAATATTGGGGAACGGACGGATGGGAACCATCGGCATCCCGGCGGCGGTAGGTGGCCATGGTCACTGACTCACGGTTAACCGCGAATTGATTGATTGATATGTACAAACATACATATTGGTGGATGGATGCGTTGACCATTGAGGGGAGGATCTGAGGGCCACCGATAGTAGCGTAGCATACACTACCTCTCCAACTGTGAGTTTGAGAATTCAAATGGATGGATGGAATCGGTACATGTACCTAAGTAAGTGTTTATCACGTAGACGAATATCACCTTGTTCAATTATTAAATCGGTCGGAGTCGGGGGGTGCAGTCTGGGAGAGAGAGAAAGAGAGAGAGACGTCGACGGCGACGGGCTACTACCGGAGAGCGCGCATGGCACTGGGGTTCAATAGGATTCCGGTACGGTACACGCGCGCACTGCGGTCAGGTTTGAGTAAACGAATCGAATCAGAACGAGGATGGATGCTCGCGCTCGAGGATTGGGGTGCGAAGAGGAAGGGAGATGGATGAGGAGGATAAATACATATAGGTCAGAGCTTATCCCGAAAGAATGTTTTGAGTTGAGATGACGAGCGGATGCGCGATTCTGGGCATGGGCGCGGCGCGGTGTAGGGTCTGTCTAAACTCGCCGGAAGAACGAGAGTAAAGCCTTCGTATTAAGTAGACTGCCACGAAGAAGATGCCGAGACGCTGAGAGCGGTAAGAGAGGATCTGGGTGGGCCGGGCTCAGGCGTTGAAGATTGGAAGTCGCAGTCAACAGTTAGAATGCCCGTTGGACATTGAGTAAGTTGGTTGTAGTATCAATGTACATGCAGAGCCATCCTAGATGTGGACGCGATTTGGCCGACGAAGCGACAATGCGCAGCCGCGCCCTTGAATGGAATGAACACACGGGACGGGACGGGTCGGCGACTCCGTGGAATGTTAGCTACGTCGCATCGCGGGCGCAGCAGGTCGTCAAGCTAAAAGCGCGCACCGCTGGCATCGGGTGATGTCGGCCGCGCGGCTGAAACGCGAAGTCTTCCCGCTAGGGCTGTCCGTGGGAATAGCTGTAAAATCAATTCTCAACAGCTTCGCTGCGCAGCGGGAGGATATCTTTCGAATGAATGAATGAATGTTCGAGCCGTTGACAAGCCGTTGAGAGAAAGAAGTTGAGAGAAAACAACGGAGGCTGTGCACTGCGGAGTTGACCCGGCACGAATAGCAAGCAAGCACGAACAACTAGCGCTGTGCTGGAAATTAAATAGCAGTTATTAACTTTTGCTAGAAATTCCAGAGCCCTAGGTCCATAGCTAGCACATGTTATTAGCAGCTATATAGCATTGATGCTATTATCGGCTATTTACTGCTATAAATCGATAAATAGCATGTTATATATGCTAAGAATGCTAAAAATCAGTCATCCACGTCCCACTCCTCGTTTTCAGCCTCCGCTGCTGTCACCTGAGAAGGCTCCGCAACCCCGGGCGCATCGTCATCCTTCTTCCCGGGCGAGATGAGTTCCGCGAGAGCCTGAAATTTAGAGATCGCGGCGAAATTTGATTTTCTCACGTGCATTAAATCTCAAGTCTGATCCGATCCAATTCTTGCTTATTTCACGTCGTAACTATTGAGACAGCCTCTGAGATGTCTCTAGCAGTCCTTTATAATTTATAGCAATAAATAGCAGGCCTTCCAGGAGGTCTCCAGCTAGAAATGTTATTAACATGTTATTAGCATGCTATTTATTGCCTGTTATTAATACTAAGGCCCTCCGGGCATGTCCTGGCACCTTTGCCAGAACTGGTTCCGTTGAAAAGCCATAAACAAGCAGCAGACACGGACCTGCAGCTCAAGGTTCGCTCGGTCAACGCTCACGCGTCGACCAGCTCACATTGAGCCCAGGATGGCAGGATTTATTTTACGATTATTTTCTTTTCTTTTATCGGATCAAGACGGATGCGAAGATAATTTAAGGGCAATTTATACGCCATAATTATTTATTTTTGGGTCGGATCAACCGGGTACACTGATGCAATTCGACTTTCAGACCTGGTTCCTAATCGGTACCAGGAACATGTGAGTTTCCAGCACAGCACTACGAACAACCCATCGCGGCCGCATTCGGATTCGGGATCATCATACGCACGCAGCTAAACAGGCTACATACACAAAGAAAACAAAACGTAAGAAAAGCTACACTACATACAACCGCGCGCTCGGAAGGGAGCCGCGGTAACGGGTACGTAATAAGTAAGCAGCATGAAGGGTGGGTGGGTGGGTACTAGTGCGGACGGGATCGGGGGAATGAATATTCGTACATCGTACATCGTAGAAGGCGTCGTCGTCGTCGTCGTCCAGAATGGGTGGGATAGTGATTTTGAAGATTTTGTCGTCGAATCCACTCTCATCTCGTCACGTCGTCGAAGGTCCTACACTCCTACACTCCGCGCTCCCCCCCTCAAATATTCGCCATACTATTCAACACCCCCGCCCGTATCACCGAGCCCTCCCCCGGGTCCTGGCCCTGCCCCTGCCCGCTTGTACTCCCCCCAAAATTGGAGTTGGCCGAACCAGACTGGGCGGCAAGCTGCCCGACGACGTCCGACTGCAGCTGCATCGGCACGAAGATGACTTTACTGTTGCCCGATTTCGCCATCGCTTGTACTGTCCACGCCAAAAAGAAAGGTTATCAGCCCTCAGCCCTCCATCAAAAAAAAAGAAAAAAAGAGAGGGAGAGGGAGAGAGAGAACGAATGGAAAGATGTGGATGAAAAGAAAAGGAAAAAATGGAATGAACCAAGTCAAAGAAAAACCACTCACGCGCCTCCAACTGCCTAATCTGCATCGCCGCCGGACTCGCCAAAATATCCGCCGCCTGCCTCATCAACCGCGCCGAATCCACCTCCGCCCTCGCCGCAATAACCTTACTCTCCCCCAACCTCTTCTGCTGCGCCGCACTACTCAAACTCGCGCTTACCTCCGCGCTAAATATGATGTCTTTAATAAGAATCCCCTCAATAGCGACACCCCATTTATCGGCGACGTCCCCGACGATCTCGGCGATTTCGAAGGCGATGGCCTCGCGCTCGGTGACGACGGATTGGACGGCGCGCGCGCCGACGACGTGGCGGAGGGTTGTTTGGGCGCGCTCGATGAGGGCTTGGCGGAGGTCGCCGATGCCGAAGGCGGAGCGGTAGGGGTTGCAGATTTGGAAGTAGATGACGGAGTCGATTTCGACGTTGACGTTGTCGCGGGTGCTGGGGGGGGGGGGGTTAGTAATGGGATGGTGAGGGGTTGGGGGGAGGCGAAAGAAGGGGGGGGGAGGAAGGTGGGGAGGGGAGGAGGACGGGGGAGCAGAGAAAGAGAAGGGGAGAAGGAGGACTGGAGACGAGGAAGAGTGCGGAGAGGGCAGGGTGCGTCGGGGAGATGGGCGGGGAGAGGGGAAGAAAGAAGGGAGGCGAAAGAAGAGAGGAGAAAAGCAACGGAGGGGAGCGAAGGGAGTGAGGGAGGAGGAGGAGTGCGGGAGAGTGTGCGGAGAAGGGAGTACAAAAAATGAGGACGAGTAGAAGAAAGGGAAGAGGAGGGCGGGGAGGAGTGCGGGGAGGGGGGGCGGGCGCGCGAGAAAGAGTGGGAGTGCGGGGAGAAGGGGAGGTGCGGGGGGGAGGGGAGGAGGGCGGGGAGCAGTGAGGTGGGCGTGAGTTAAGGTGTGGGGATGGAGGGGGGGGAGAGGAGTGCGGAAACGGAGAGGTCGGAAACGAGTGAGATAAGGAGGGATTGAGGAAGGAGGGAGGTGCGCGTGGGGAAGTGTGGGGGAGCGAAGGAGCGAAGGACGAGGAGGAGTGGGGAGTTGCGGGAGGGGAGGAGTGTGGAGAGGAGTGCAGAGGGATGAATACGGGGGGAGTCAAAGACGAGGACGAGAGCGAGGGAGGCAAAGAAGGGGAGGAGGAGGGCGAGAGTGCGAGATAAGAGGGGCGGAGGGTGCGGGGAACGCGGGGAGCAGAAAAGGAAGGGGCGGGGAGAAGGGGAGGTGCGGGGGTGGGGAGGATGGAAGGGGTGCGAGAAAGAAGGGCGGGGAGTGCAAGTGCGTCGGGGAGGTAGGGAGGGGAGGAGTGCAAGGGAGGGAGGGCAATGGAGAAGAGCGGTAGGAGGAGGGGAAGGGAAGAGTGTGGGTAGTGGAGGGACAGACTGGAGGGAGGAAGAAAGGAGGCGAAAGAAGGGAGGGGAAGGAAGGTGGGGGAAAGCGCAAGAGTGCGCCGAGGAGGGGCAGGAAGGATGTGGATCGGCGCAGAGGATGGGGAAGAGTGAGGGGGGGATGCGAAGGGGATACGGGGAGAGTGGGAGTTAAAGGAGGGGGAGGAAGGAGTGTAAGAAGGGAAGAGAAGTGGGGTAACGGAGGGGAGTTGTTGCAGGAGGGAGAGGACGGGGAGCAGAGAAGGGAGGGCGGAAATGAGTGAAGGGAGGGAGGGAACGTGGATACGCGGATCGGCGTGGATGGGAGAAGGGGAGCGAAGGACGACGAGAGCGAGGGAGGCGAAAAAAGGAAGGGTGGGAGATAAGAGGTGCGTGAAGGGAAGGGAGTGCGGAGAGCAAGGGAGGTGTCCAAGGGAGGGCAGAAAATCGAGTGGGAATGCGCTCAGCCGAAATGGGGTGCTCGTCGGCGTGTGCGGAAAAGTGCGCCGACGAAAAAAAACAGCAAAAAAAACACCCACATAACACTCTGCCGCCCAATCGGACTTATCTGGATCTTCACATCCACGATCTTGAGCGACTCGGTGCAGACGTTCACTTGGACGAGCCCGGGGTCGACGGATTTGTAGAACTGGCCGAAGCGGGAGACGAGGCCGACGGAGCCTGTTTTTCTGCTTTAGTGTTGGGGATAAATGGGGGGGGGTGAGGAAGGGGGTGGGAGGGGGGAGGGGGGGGGGGGAGGGAGAGAGGGGGGGGGGGAAGAGGGGGAGGTAGAGGAGTTTGGGATAAGAGGGAAGGGGAGAAGGGGAGGGGGGAAGGGGGAAGAAAGGAAGAGGGGGGGAGAGAGGAGGGGAAGGGAGGAAGAAGGGAGACGACACTACGAGCCGACGACGGAGACGGAGACGGAGACACCACGAGCCGACGACGAAGACGAAGACGGAGACGAAGCCAACGACGGAGATGGAGACGATGACGATGACGACGGCAAGACCACCCGGCAGACGACAAAACGACGGAGGGCAGGCCCGCCTCCCTCGCCCGCCCGCCGCGTCCGCACCGCACGCCTGGCAGACGACGACGACGAGCGCACCCGCCAGCGACACGCGACGGACGTAGGAACGCCCCGCCCGTTCGCCGCGTCCGCACCCGCGCCGGAGGCCCGACACGCACTCCCCACCCCCCGGGCCATGATCCGAATCCGAATCCGAATCCAAATGCGCGCGCGAGGACGCCTCCGTACGCCCGGACACGGCTGGCACACCTCCGGGCACGGCTCGACCACGAGCGCGAGCATGGGCACGAGGATGGGTATGAGCACGAGTACGAGCGCGAGCGCGACATGAGCATGGGCATGGGCATGACCGCGCCCCGTCACCGCATCCGCCGACTCCAGCTCGACTCCCCCGACCCGCCGCGGAGGCCGACACGCAGCGGCGTACGACACGGCATGACACGACACGAAGCGAGACACACGCACTCCCCTCGACGCGCACTCCCCCCCAATGTCCACATAAGCGACGGCGCCTTGAACTCACGAGCGCACCCGTGCCCGGAGTGCGACGGCGACCCACGACCCCCGCCGACTACAACGCCAACTCCAACTCCACGCCCCCCGACCCCACACGGAGCGGCGTCCGGACACGATGCGCACGCAGAGGGATGGGGCACGACACACCACGCCCGCCGGCCCGCCCCAGTCGACCCCCGTCGAACGTCGACGCGCGCACGCCCGCCCCCAGCCGAGCGCCTGCAAACACAGCGGCAGCGGACGCAGAGGGGCGGGGTACCCCTCGTTCTTCGTCCCTCCTGAATCCGGGACGACGGTCCCGCACACGCGCACGCTCGGACTCGGTCCCTCGCGGCCGCGCCAGCAGAATGAGGGACATGGAATGCGGGATGCGGGATGCGGGGCTTGAGCGCGAGACGGGAAACGCGGAAGGGGAAGGGCGGGGTCCAGACGTGGACTAGACTAAGCCTAGCCCGTGCGAATGCCAAGGGCGGGGGAGATAGCAAGAAAAGAAAAGAAAAAAGCGTCGCCCCTCTCCCAACGAAAGTAAAAAAAACAAAACAACGAAAAGATAGAAAGGCGTGGAGGACGAAAAGCACCATAGAAAAGGGAAAAACACAGGAGAAAGGGCACTCACCCTGCTGGACCTCGCGGAATGGATTGGGGAACGGGCAGCAGGGGATCATGCCGCACACGCCGACGACGGAGCCGAGGCCCTGCAGGAGGGAGCCGTACAGCCCGTGCGTCACCTCGCCCGTGCCGAGGTCCTGCGCGTACGAGGGCTACCATATCGCATCTCAGTACTAGGATTCTTCGATTTCATGAGGAGCAAAGAGGAGGAGAGGGCACCTGCATCTCAGCGCGCTTGATCGGCTGGACGGTGATGATGTGCTTGCTGGGGTCGGCCGCGCGGCGCGGGAGGGCGGGCAGGTCGTCCGTTACTGTACCGTCGCTTCATGAGAATCCCTTCTTCCTCTTTGCAACAATGGCATGAGAGAAAAGGCGCACCGTTGGCGGCGTGGTGGTCGACGACATTGCCGCGGGAGCCCTGCGAGTCGGTGGGCGAGGGCACCCGGTCTTTGCGGTCGATGCTTGTTCCGTTCTGCGCTGACATTCTGGGGGAGTGAAAGCACGGAGAGTGGGACGAGGGCGACTTATATGCGTGAGTGTGAGATTCTTGCCAACTCCGCAGTGGTGCACAGCCTCCTTCTCAAAGTCTCCAAGATCGGGACAAGATCCTCCCGCGAGCCGAGTAGCTCCGAGTCCTGTATGAATTGATTTTACAGCTCGACGCCCCTAGAGTAGCGACGCGCGCCGACATCACCCGACGCCAGCGTTGCGCAATTTTAGCCAGGGTCAGTCCACCTGCTGCGCCCCCGACGTCCACCGACCCGTCCCGTCCCGTGTCTTCTTTCATCCAACGGTGCTGCGCATTGTCGCGAGTCGCGTCCACATCTAGAATGGCCTATCTTTGCACACTGTTCACCGGACTTGCAACGGGCACTCTAACTGCGACTTCCAACTCCCAGTCTCTCCAACGCCTAGACCCTTGCGCCCTCCCCGAACCTCCTAGTCCAAGTCTTACTACACTCTTAGTGTTAGTCTGCCTCTTAGACCAGATCCTCTCCTGCCCTTCTCCGCTTCTCGGCATCTTCTTCGCGGCAGGCCAATACGAAGGCCTTACTCGCCGACGCGTTAAGTAAATACACATTCTCGGCGGGCCGTCTCCTGCTCGTCCCCTCAAATCAATTCAACTCAAATCAAATCTTCCCGTCCTCTCCCTCCGCGTCCGCACCCCCATCCGCATCCCCGGCAAGCTCTCGAGCATCCTCATCCTCATCCTGACTACTCACACCCCCGTGCCGTACCGCGCTCTCCGGATCCGGGTAGGCCGTCTCTGTCTGTCTGTCTCTCCCCCTCTCTCCCGCGTCTCCATCTCCATTCTCATATATACCCACAGCTATCCGTGTCGCAAGCCCGGCCCCGACACTCCACTCAACACCCGGTACTCCACTCAACACCCAACGCATCCATGCATCCATGTATCCAACACGTACATCACATCCGGGCTCTCAACAAAGCCGCCACCGCGCCGTTCTCGATTCAATTCACTACCCCGGGCCCGCGTCCCCAACGCCAACGCCAACGACACGGACCACTGGCGCAGCAGCAGCAGAGGCAACGGCAAAGGCAACGGCATGCGTTCTGAGACCAGCTTTCGATGAGGAGGCGCTGGCGCGGAAAGCAGAACGCAGAAACAACTTACAAGCTCGGAGGAAGGAGGAAGGCGGGCGATGTATCAGTTCAAGCAGGTGTGCCTTGTGCGTACCCTACCTCAGTACCTTCAACGCCTCTCTATCACCATCACCACGGCCACGGCTCACCGCCGTACTGATGCAGTCGCGTTTTCTTCAAGTTGTGCTAGCGCTCAACCCACAGCCAAGTGGCGTCCGTTCAGCTGAGCAAGCAGCGCGGCGTCACGGTGACGCGCAGAGCAGAAAGTTGTGTATTCCAGGCAAGATCTTAAGAAAGAAAGACTTTGGGGTGTTCGTCGTGGGTGGTGCATACTGACGGTTCAATTAAGTAGTATGCCAGCCTGGGGGAACGACTCGGACCTGGTTGGATCCGAATCGGTTCGGTCTGCGCCGCCGCGGCCGGAGGACGTCAAGTTGAGCTACTTACATTATACATACAATCTACAAGTCGAGATAACTCCGCCCTAGTAGAACCCCTCGCCTCCGCACCGGAAGTTTTAACAGTTACCGTTCTGAAAACGAACGCCGAACTACTTACCCGCGCATGTGGGCGCGTGCGACACTCACTACTCGCGTTTAGGCCCAGAATCACACAACCCTACTTATTCATCATCGCTGGTGAGCAGGTACATAACCGATGTCCCAGTGGCAGGAACGCCAACCAAGGTTAGGTTCCAGTGGCGACTAAGAGCTTTTTGAGGCGATAATTGACTGACCAAGTCGCCCCGCACTGCGCTCATCGATTCAGACTGGTCTAAAAACTAGTACTGCGCGAGAGACGTTGATTTCGTGTGCGCTATGTACTTAGTTCCTCGGGCGTTTGTACGTACGTCCCAGCCAGATGAAGCTTTAATTTTCTCTGTTGTTCTGAATCATCTCAACCTCACAAACCCAACCCTGTTTTTCCGCCTAATGCTTTCTTTCTTGCCGGCATATTTCGGGCGACATTCGTATCTATCGAAGCTATCCGATCCTGTCGGCAAAATACTCACGTCGCCCTTCTTCCAGCGTTGAAGCAGCTATACATAATGCGAATTTTATTTTGCCTGGAAAGACTCGGAGAAGCACATGCCACTCCCGCGCAGCGAAGATGAGGGCCGATTTTTCCAAGTACCGCGCTTTCGCTGAACAGTCTTCGTTGCATCGAGATGGCGGACCAGACACTCGCGGAGGCCCACGAACTGGATGGGCTGGGCTGTTGAGCCAATGCGCTGGCTTGACAGATTTAAACCTGTAGAATGTGTCGTTTGTGGACACTTCTAGATCTAGCAAGATACCAACCATCCCTATCACCGGGTGCGCAGATCGTTCTGGTTCTGGACTCACTCAAAATTTGCTTCATGGAAGAAGAACCAATGATCTCCGCCATGTTGCATTTGTTCACTAAAATGAACATGACGAATCTCATCTCACTGGAGAAGTTGTCGGGACGCCCGCCCTTTTAGCAAATCTAACACATTATGGTTGCGAATTGCGTTGCTGTCAGTATCTAAGTTGTAGAGTTTACTACGTACATCGAAAACCTAGAACCATGGGGCATCATGAATTCCGTGGGCATCAATGTCGATAGGGTGACTTGGCACAGGAGTTGCAGAATCGAGAATCGGATCATATCACTGATCAGACGTCGAGGCTTTTCTCTTTCGCTCCCCTTCCAATGTCAGCCCCGCCTGTAGCAGGTCAAAAGCCGCTGCTTTTGCCTGGAATTGCTCCCCATCTGTTCCAGACCCGTACACCTACTCACCGCCGCCGTTCAATGATTGTAGAGAAACCCTCTTCTCCACCCGCCGGCCCCAGCCCAGACCATGACCGCACACCCTCGAACGAGTCAACTACAGTCGCCGCGGGAGACGACGTGTATCTACGTGTGTAGACTTTTTGTCTTGTTATCGTGTTTCCGCCAGACAACTAACCATTGTGTTAGGCCTCCAGGCCGTTGAAACGAAAATAGACGCATTGGCTGATCAGATGGCTGCAGGGTTTGCCCGGATGGATGCCGCGGCGGCTCCCAGACCCACATTATCGACTCTTTTCATTGGGTGGGTGGTGAACAAGATTTGGGCCTTCATTTTGTTCCCGGTCTCATGGTGAGTCTCGCGTTTTCCCATTCTCCTCTGCAAATCACTTTCTTCATCATGTTCCTGATACCGTCATTATAGACACTGCGGGCCTTGATATCCTAAAGATTGCACTTTTTTGTCGTCGTATAATAATACTGTTTCTAACTCTGTGGTCTCCGTTCAGCCGGACTCGATGTCTTTTCGCTCGACACTCTATCTCATCTTTTTGCATCACCGTCTTGCCTTTTGATCTCGTAACCGGGGCCCTGCCCGTATTCCCGGCCTTCCTCTGGAATTACGCGCGGATCTCGCCGTACTTCATCTCCTGCACGAATCCCGGCACGACGGTTTTTCGCCGACCCCGATTCCATTTTCATCGTAAGGGCTCGGCCAGAAAACTTTCGTTCTGGTTTTCCAACAGCAACCTGCAGACTCAAAGGAGAGTGGGGCGAGGGCGACTTATATGCGTGGGTGTGAGATTCTTCAATGACAACTCCGCAGGGCACAGACTCCGTCTCTCTCAATGTCTCCAAGATTTATTCAGCGAGATCCTCCCGCTGGGCCGAGTAGCTCCGAGTGCTGTCTACCTAGGAAAAAGCTGTATGAATTGACTCTACAGCTATTCCATGTCGACACCCCTTAGCGGGCGCGTTTCAGACGCGCCGACATCATCCGACGCCAGCGGTGCGCAATTTTAGCCTGACAGCCTGCGCGTCGTCCCAGGGTCACTCGACCTGCTGCGCCCCCGACGTCCACCGACCCGTCCCGTCCCGTGTCTTCCTTAATTCAAGGGCGCTGCGCATTGTCAACGTTATCGCTCCGTCGGCCGAGTCGCGTCCACATCTAGAATGACCTATTCAATGTATACTAACTACAACTCGACGTTCAACGGACTTACAAGGGCACTCTAACTACGCCTTCCAACTCACGCTCTTTAACGCCTAGGTCCTCTGCGCCCCTCCACGGACCTCCTAGATCCTCTCTTGCCCTTCTCGGCATCCCGGCATCTTCTTCGTGGCAGTCCAATACGAATCCCTTCCTCTTGTTCCTCCGACGAGTTCAAGTACACGCCCCGGCCAGCATCGCGCCTCAGCTCCCTCTCCTGCTCTCATCTCATCTCATCTCATCTCAAATCAAATCAAATCGTTCTAGGATACGTCCGAACCTATTAATCCTCCTCGTCCCCCGGGCCCTTCCTCTTCGCACCCGCACCCATCTCCGATCCTCGAGCTGATTCCCACAACCTCCGCGCCATGCGGCGCGCTTTGCGCACCTCGCTCTCCAGGTAGGCCGTCTCTCTGTCTCTGTCTCTGTCTCTCTCTCTTGCACTCTCTCGCTCTCTCTCCCCCTCCCTACATCATGACACGAATTCATTCCATCCGACTCAATTCTCATACTTACAGTCAGAGTCGCACAAACTAAGTACATTCCGTATCCTACCGTTGGCGGCACGAGCCCGAGCCCGACACTATGTAGCATTCCGTACTCCGTTCAATGCATCCACCCAATTCCGAGTCGCCGCATGAGACTCGCCGCCGGGATCCTTCCCTTCCCCTTCCCGTTCTCGATTCAATCAACACTCAAACTTAAATATATTCGACTGAAGCTCAAATACCCTATGCCATAATACTCGAAAACTTGAATACTCGATATGGCCATGCTTGTCTGTGGGAGTCCGGATGTTGACACCTTTTTGAGACAGCCTTGGGATAACGGCATGACTGATCCCGTCCAAATCCGGTCGGAGGGAAAAGACCTCAAGCTCCAGTTGGCTCGAGGAAACTATGGGAAAGGCTGAGAAGACCGGCGGTGAGCTAACCCCCCTCGTTGAAACAACTCAGATTGTTTGATCAAAATTTCAACACCCCCCGCTATTCATAAAGTTTGCTGGCCGCGGAAGTAGTGACGTTCAGTTTCAAGCGCTGAAGCCCACCAGGCTGAGCGCTACGAAGTCCAAGCCCAAGCTCGCGCGGGGGGCTCCAACACCTCGGAGTCTGCGTGTCAACGTCAATGCGATACGATACTGGGATTCAGACAACTCGCAACATTACAATTCGAATTCGAGCGAACTGACAATGGTAACGATAATAGCGACTAGACACAGGCCGCCGCGATCCAGTTAAGGTCAAGTCCAGGAAGAGGCCTACACGGCGATGTACATGTAAACAGTGCCGCAAGAAGCGAGCTTCGCAGCAACTGAGCTGGGCACTGGGTCGGACGAGCGGCTTGGTTCGCTTTGGGCAAGGAGAGTAGTCTAACTTTAAGGTCCTTGGGGTGCAAGTAACTTTTTTACTCAGATATCAAGTACTTATGCGGAAAGCCATGGAAAGTTGAACATGCCCGAGGTGCCCGGCTTCGGTATGTTGCGAACCCGAATCTGAATCCTGTAACCCGACCTGATCCGAAGTACCTCTCGGATCTCTCCTGCGGGAATCTCGTTTCCCGCTCGTGTATATATATATCCGGTAGATGAGATTGTCAGCGAATTCTTTTTGGCGTAAGGCGGGTACAGAAAATGAAGTAAGGCTCGCCTAGGTGGCACATTCCTCATAAATTATAATCTAATGTTGTCAAAACTCGGAAAGTCCTCGGCTGAAGTCGGCACCACCAAGTCGACTCGGAGACTCGGAGTCCGAGTCGCGCGAGACATTATGGACCTCATTGCAGTAGCTCGGCACTTGATTTCACGCTCCCGGAAAACCCCATGTGCACGTGTTTAGGAAGAATGTAGTGCGGTTTCGGTGAATATGGATATATGTGGTAGTTTCAACGTTGCAGCCGTTACTAATTATTTAAACGTCGTGTGGGCCGCTGAATAAATGACCAAGGACCCTCTCCGAGTTGCACGAGGAAGCCATTCCCGTAGTTTCCTCGTTTTATGCTTGTCAGTACCGCCATATATATTGATTTCCCTCAATTCCAACCGAGCATCTAGATCCGCCCAAATAGCCTCGCCGATCGGATGATTGCTACTTCGGATAGTCAATGTGATAGCTTCAAGTGCGGGGAAACACTTGAACCACCCGAAGCTGGCTAGGACGAGAGCGGCGGATGATACGCGGTACACATCGAGATCGATGGTACGGAGGTTCATAACCATGGTTCCTTGGAATGGCGCACCAGAAGCATACACAGCTGCATCGTATGTTAGTCATCTCAGGAATCGGATCGAGCGACTGCATTTGACCTTCATCAAAGACTTTAATTTTCATATCATGGAGTGAGGATGCGTTCGCTGCGAGGAGACTTGCGGCAGGGGTCCCGACAAGCTCCAGCGAGATGAGATTCGTCACGTTGATTTTAGTGAATGAGTGCAACATGGCGGTGATCATTGATTCTTCCATGAAGCAAATTTTGAGTGAGTCCAGAACGATCTGCTTAGCCGGTGATAGGGATGTTATCTTGCTAGAAGTGTCCACAAACGACACATTCTGCAGGATTAAATCCATTAAGCCGGCGCATTGGCTCAACAGCCCATCCAGTTCACGGGCGTCCGCGAATGTCTGGTCCGCCATCTCGATGCAACGAAAATTTTTCAGTGAAAGGGCGGTATAAAAATCGGCCCTCATATTCGCTGGGTGGGATTGCCATCTGCTTCTTTTTTCAGGCAAAATTCGGAGCTGCTTCAACGCTGGAAGAAGGGCGAGTATTTTGCCGAAAGGATCGGATAGCTTCGATACGAATAAGGTCTTGACGTAGCCGGAAATATGCGGGCAAGAAAGCACCAGGTGGAAAAACAGTGTTGGGTTTGTGAAGTTGAGATGAACAACAGAGAAAAGCTTCATCTGGCTGGGACGTACAAACGCCTGAGAAACTAGCGCACACGAAATCAATGTCTCTCGCGCAGTTTTTCGGTCTGAATCGACGAGCTTTTGATCGTAGTGCGGGTCGACTTCGTCGATTATCGCCTCAAAAAGTTCTTGCGGAAAGTCGCCATTGGTACCTAAGATAGTCAACCTTGGTTGGAGTCCCCACATCGGTTATCTCCTCACCAGCGATGAATAGGCTTGCTTGTATGATTATGGATGGGCGCCGGGATCCAAGAGTTACGAACGGTCCGAGCCTGAACGCAGGTGCCGCACGCGGCCAACGCCCACCTACGCCCACATAGCGGCGGGGGTAATTCGCTTTGAGACGCGGCGTTTGCAGAATGGGAACGGTTGAACTTCCGGTGCAGAGCCGAGGGTTCTAGGGCAGAATCCATCGGAGTTATCTCGACGTGTAGATTGTAGCTCAACTTGACGTCATGTGAACCATAGGACGCCGCTTTACGAAGGATCTTTTCTCATGTATCGACCTTTCATTCGAACGGGGATTGCCGTGTCGAACCACTGGCACCATGTGCACCGGATTCGTGCACTGGAGTCAAGTGCGCGGACTATAACACCGCTGTCCAGGTCGCACCCGAGATTCCCTTAGACTGAGTCAGTCTAAGGGAATCTCGGGGTTGTACAGTAAATCTGCCTCCCTTCGTGACATAGAAGGCTAACGACGCGGACCCTACAGTGGGACGGGCAAACGTGGGGACACTGTAGCGCGGCGCTCGAAAGCACAAAGGTTCTAAATACCTCACTGATACTCATTGCATTACAGTACAACTCTCCACCCTTCAACTTCACCGCTCTGTCCATGGCCGGGCTGCGGCCATGCACGTCGCCGCGGTGGGTTCCATTTCTCCGACTGCACGAGACCCTACCTGCGACTTCTGCGCCGACCCTAATAAGGTTACGAATATGTTGACCCTGTTAACACTGACTCGTTTAATTCTCGAGCACACGGGCCTCAGAAGCAGCAGCAGCGACAACTGAGTAAATCGTAACTCCACAACCAGCAGGAGTCTCAGGTCGGCCATACGGAAATGGATGCTAAGGCCAAACGACTCTGCGGCATGCCCTGGTAAATGATTGCTGGTTGGTTGAACTGCATAGAGGCTAGCCTTATGAGCCGAGGGGTGATAACCCAAAAGCCCATATGATTGACTATAAAGGAGTCAATGCACAATTTAGTATACAAGTCGGGGAGGAGCGGCTCACATACTGCTTTGCTTCACCGTCGCTTGTTACCAGTTGAACCAGTTTCCCTGTTGTTTCCTACTTATCGACCGATACGATTCAGTCATCCATCGCGAAATCTTTACGGCACTAGACAAGCTTGCGAGCGCCGCAACCATCGCTTCCGCAAGTTTACGTTGGTGTTCACCTTCCTCGAGGGTCGGAACTTATAAGAATTCCAAACAGTCGCATCATCAGCAAAAGAATATCCAAAATGGAAGGGAAAAAAAAACCTGCGTCCGTCGGCGACGCGGCAAAAAGTTCCTGCACTAATTTTCTGAACGTATTTTCGAGCTGCGGTGCGGAACGGGTCTCAGAAGAAACATCCGGATCGTTGAAGTCGTACCGAGCGCAAAGGACTTACTTCCGTGATTGGTTCCGGCATCTCCTCGAGCATCGTCTCCACATAGGATCCATCAGGCATCTTCGCGGACGCCCGAATTTCGGTCCGCTTGATAATCGGCACAGTCCTCCCGTTCATCACGAATAGATCCTCCTCAAAAACTCGATGCCCAGTCCGCGAAAGTCCGTACAGCTCGCCGCCTTCTTCAGCTGGTCCGAGATCGAAGTAGACCGTCGTGGGGCAAGAGGCCTGCGAATATTGATATTGCGATTAGTCCCTCATCGGACTCATCATGTCGCGGGGACTGAGTACTGACCACCTGCGGGCGGCTCCAACTAGACTGCCGCAGCTGCTCCGAACATTCCCGCGCCCTCCGCACATAGCGTTCCATCGCTGCCCAGCGGTCAGCAGGGACGCTGCGCAGCCGGCCAGACTTGCTCATGGCGACTCCCCCGCCATGCGGGCTGTAGAGCAGCGCAGAACCAAGGGAAGTGCCGCTCATTGTGGAGAATGAATCTATCAAGAGGATGTTGCTGGGCGCGGGGAGAAAATACGGGGCGGTGAAGATGATGTCGGGCGGGGAGGTTTCTGCAGTAGCGGCCGGGTCGGCTTTCGCCTGCCAATAAGTCGACGGGCTGATACCCATTGTGATGAGGCTGCGCGGATGGTCGAACTTTGCTGAAGGACAGGAAGGTACTGTGACTGGATCGAGAAAGAATGAGACTCTAAGCTTTGATCAAGCTCGGCGTGTGTAGACATATGGCTGTGCCCACCCATTCCGGAGTCATCGGGCCGTTTCGGTTAAATTCGGACTCCACGTCCGATCTCCACATTATTCTAGACTCTCTGCTTCTTCTTATCCTCTAGTCCAGCCACTATCCATCCAGTGTCCAGACAGGTCCAGCGACTCCAGCCTCCATATGCACAGCGGGACAATCCATTGTCATCTTTCGTAAACAGAGGACATAGCATTGCCGACGCTTCGGTGAATCGGCAACTTCAGCCGCGCGATGGCCGTGATATTACAACGAAAGCGAGTATTTGTGGTTTATTTCATACGGGGTTTCCCTCGCATATGCATTCTACACTAGGTTTATAGATGTAATCGTATACTCTCATCCGGGAGGAAAAGTGCCAGAAACTCGATCAATTCAGTCAGTAATGACTTGAAAATAATATACAGTTCACCTTTGGCTGGTGAGATCCTAACCTGGGAACAAATATATACTGCGCACAAATAATTTGAAGAGGAATGGATCGAAACTTGGGGAGGAAATGTCGAGTGTGGAGAGGTTGATGGTAAAATTTACGGCTGGCCTCTTTGCAGTTCTGGACTGTTACCTCTGCATTTCCGGGGAGAAACATTTAGCTGTAGTCGCCGGGCTAGCCTTAGGCAACACTTGTAACCCCCCATGCCTATGTTATCACATTTAGAACAGAAACTGATAATACTCCATGGTTGGTTGGCTCGGCAAAAATATCTCATTTACATGCACCTCAAATTAATCGGAATATTCACAGTCAGCACTGCGGCAAAAATTGCAGCTTTCAGATCACATTCCGAACAAAAAATGAGCGCAAGTGACGGAGAAACTTCGCTTTTCGGGGTCAAAGTAAAGGTTCGGGCCGCGCAGCCGGTGACGGCCGGTTCGCAGAAGCATCGGCAATGATGTCCGGTGTTAACATGATACCACGTTGCATGGCAAACGGCCGATCTGAGGTCCCTAATCTTTGCTATAGACAAGCTATAGACATCTGTCGTCCAGCGGTCCTAGAGGGACCTCGACACAATACTGGAACTATTCAAGAGTCTCAATAACGACTTCGATGCACCGACCCGATTGCCAGTGCCGCTCGACTCGAAGGCTCGACCCAATAAATGGCTGCAACCAGGCTACTCGTCCTTCTGGACTCCGGAGTCTGCTTGCTCTTCATCCGCTCTACTGCCCTTGCATCTTACCTTTTCGGAGACCCCAGGACTAGCCCCCCTCGGCCCCGCACGTTCCGCGATACGGTTGGAATTAAATTCCCGCGCGATTCACGCGTGCAACCTAAAATTATTTCGGGGCCAGACTTTATGGAGAATTTTGCTGCTCTGAAGGAACGTTCGAAGTTACATCATGTGGAGCAGAGGATAAGAGCAAACGCCGCCTCCTTGGAGTGCCACCAGCGATGCTCGGCGCCGCCACTCTGTTGACCGCGCTTTTCCTCGCCCACAGCACCACGGGCGAGTCGACCTTAAACCCAGTCGCGTCCTCCTTTGCCGGAGCAACGACCAGCGGCATCTGGCCACCCCCCGGCGCCTCCCTCAACCCCTCCGCCTTCCCCGATGCCACCCAGATAGATGTCTTCGGCCCCACCCCCACCGGCGCCGAGGCCCTCGCCATCGAGACCGCGCCCGCCTCCCCAGACTACGCAAACATCTTCCCTCTCGTCGAGCCCGCCACCGCCGACAAGAAGCCCTTCGACGTCCTCCACTCGTGGGGCAACCTCTCCCCGTTCCAGTCGAGCAGCCTGGGCCTGGAGAGTAGCCCGCGGGTGCCCGAGGGGTGCAGCATCACGCAGGTGCACCTCCTCCATCGCCACGGCGCGCGCTACCCCACGAGCGGGAGCGCGCCGGCGGCGTTCGCGGCCGCGCTGCACGATGCCGCGGCGAATGGCACCGTGCGTGCGACGGGTGCGCTGGCGTTTTTGAACACGTGGACGTTCAAGCTCGGTGCGGAGATCCTGACGCCGTTTGGGCGGGCGCAGTTGTGCGTCTCGTATTTGTCGAGTGTTAAACCGTGACTTACCTTGTCGATGCACATAGGTTCGAGCTCGGGGTGGGCTTCCGCGTCAAGTACGGGGACTTGCTCAAGGGGTTCACGAAGCTGCCCGTGTGGCGCACGACGTCGGAGGGTGCGTCCTTCTTCCCCATCCCTCTTATCGACACCAATGCTAAATGACCGCCCACCGCAGAACGCATGGTCGACTCGGCACTCCACTTCGCCGCGGGGTTCTTCGGCGTGCAGCAGTACCAGTCGGACTACGAGCAGCTCATCGAGATCGAGGTGCGCTTGCGGCTTTTCCTTCCCTCCTTCCCTCCTCCCCAATAATTGCCTCCCTTCCCCCCAACAATTAACCACCCCTCCCCATACAGGCACAGGGCTTCAACTCCACCCTCGCGCCCTACGACCAATGCCCGAACGCGAACAACGCCGTGTCCGCCATCGCCGCGCCGCTCCTCGCTCAGTGGCAGGCCATCTACCTCAAAAATGCCGTCGCGCGATTCGGAAAGGAGTTCGAGAGCAGCACGGGGATGGTGTTGAATGCGACGTGGGTGTACGCGATGCAGCAGTTGTGTGCTTACGAGGTGCGTGCGTGCGGTTTTAAGTTATACATGGACCCTTCGCGAGTCGGGTTCTCCTCGCCTCGACGCAAAACGTTATTTGGATTCGATGCAACGGCACTAACGCGCACGTACAGACCGTCGCCCTAGGCTACTCGGCCTTCTGCGACCTCTTCACGGAGGAGGAGTGGGAGGGGTATGAGTATTCCATCGGTGCGCTGACTCGCCTTCTCTTCTTTTACTATCCTCTTCCTGTTAGTTTTTGTTTTCTGTTTCGAGTTTTGCCTAATACAACGCTTCCGACGCTGACACCTACTTCACGCCGCAGACCTCACCTTCTGGTACGACAACGGGCCGGGGAACCCGTCCGTCGCAGCGCAGGGCGTGGGCTGGGTGCAGGAGTTGACCGCGAGGCTTACGCAGGTCCGTCACGGTGTATTTTCTCCCCTTTCTTTCCGTTGCGAGATCCATTTTTGTTTTCGTATTCCATTTTCATTTTCGATTCGTAGTAGTAGTGATCCGGAATCCAAACTGATCTGCATCCCCCACCCAGTCCCGTGCGTCGCTGCAGTCCAGCCTCGCATCGACGATCAACCAGACGATCGTGCAGAGTAACGTCACCTTCCCGCTCGACCAGCCGATCTACGTCGACGCGACGCACGATACGGTTATTAGCACTAGTACGTGTGATCGCTCTCTGTCCACTTCATCGAATCCAGCGTATTCATTGATTAATCATTATTTTTCTCTTCCCGCAGTCGTGGTCGCGATGAACTTCACAAGCCTCGTCAAAACGGGCTCGCTGCCTGCGACGCACATCCCCCCAAATCGCGTACGTCCCGTCCCCATGTAAACCCGCGGAATCAGCTTAAGGAACCTAACACGCGTTCGTCCGTCGCAGTCCTACAAAGTGAACCAAATCTCGCCCTTTGGCTCCAACCTCGTCGGCCAAGTCCTCTCCTGCCCCTCCCTCGCCTCTTCCTCTTCCACTTCCACTCCCGCTAAAACGACGACTGCCTCCGAGGACAGCGGCCCCACGCACATCCGCTGGCTCCTCAACGACGCCACCGTCCCCCTCACCGGCATCACCGGCTGCGGCCCCTCCGAGGACGGCTTGTGTGCGCTCGACACCTTCGTGGGGGGGATGCAGCGGCGGATCACGGAGATTGATTTTGCGGGGGGGTGTTTTGGGGATGTTGTGGTGCCGAGTGGGGGTGGTGGCATTGTCACGGGGCAGGGGCCACGGGCGGGGAGGCACTAGATTCTTTGGGTGCGGGAGAGGCGTCACGGTGGAACGGAAGGAAGGAGAGGAAATAAAATTAGTGGGGACGCATGTTTTACTTTACTTACTTGCTGACCTTAGTAGTTAATAATTGAGAGATTTAAACCTCTCGACTGGCCTGTTCGCTCTCATTGGGTACGGTCTACTCTTTCAAGTAATTATGATGCTCGCACATACTTCGTCGGATACGACCCCGAAGCAGTCCCAGAGCGTCTACAGCCACAACTGCCCACAGAGTGAGATGGGAACGTAGACAAGGCCCTTCACGCAGTCTGCGCCCTTTCAGCCGTCATCGCGATATTCTGCGGGATAAAGGCGCTTTTTGTTGACGCGAAGCCGTGGTGGGATCCCAGTCTTGTGTGTCAGTATCACAGCTAAGGGGTTGGACAGCGTTTGACGATTGTTATCCCAACGAACCTCCGTTCGTGAAGCCGGTCGTAGGCGTAGGGCTATACAGCCAGCTGCCGTGGTGTGACATCGAGAGACGCGGCCTCGGCCTTTCCTCCGACTCACCGTTCGGTGAGCGACTGGCGGTCGTGTGTCTTGCAGGGGTTATGGTATCTTCTAGAATTCGAGGGGCACATCACAAATCTGCTCTGGCCCATCGCCAAACTGGTCGTGACCAGCTATGCGGTCATTTGTATTTTGGCTGTTCTCGCCTTGCTCGTGGCAGCTGTCATGGAGTGTGTTAGTTCAAGTCGTTCGAGCGCAGTGTCTTCCCAGCAAGCATCGCATAGGAGGAAGAAGGTGATGTCCTGAAGGGGAGGAAAACGCAGAGAGGCGACCTAAATGGTGTTGCAGACTTCCGGTACGCGTCGGATTACTGATGAATCTGAAGCTCTCCCTCACTTGACTGAACGACTCCTTCCAGATTCGCGTGTGCTTTCTATTATCTTGAAAGGTTTTGTTTTACAGCAACGGAATGTCAATGACCCATTATGGATGCCCGATGACCGCGCACATGGAGAAAGGAGACTTGGACACCAGGGTTACCCACAAAGAGGACAAGTGCCGCGGGAGCATCGAGAGACCGGCAACAAAGAAAAGCCAGAAACAGCAGAACGACAGAAAAATGGCCCAGGGAAATCGGACAGCACGGTGAACGCAAAGAAACGCGTGAGCTGCTGGGTGCTGCACGGAGAAAACGAGTACCGAGAGCTCGGAGGATGGAGTCTCACGGAGAACGGCAGTACCGACGCATGTCATCCGATATCCATCCCAGGGCAGGGCAGTGGTGGGAGAAGGGATCGCCCGAGAACTACGAGCCGTATGATTAGCGTGAAATTTAGCAGAAGACGCAGCGAGGGTCAGGGCTCGGTAGGGGCGCCGCGGGACATGGTGGGGAAGCAAAGGATCAGTGGCAGTGGTAGTATATCCAACCGGAGATACCGGATCCACGGAAATTGTTCCGAGGCAGAAATTGATGAAAATTTGATTGGGGAACACTGCCCTATAACGTCTGGTGCAGTTTGGTTGGTAGGGGTGCGATCGTGTCACACTTTGACTCTCAGGTACTTTTCTTTTTCGTTCTCATCCTCCGTTGCTCCGATGACCATGAAACTTTGAATATATCATCTAGACGACTCCTGAAGGCTCTGGGCATACCATGAGTAATTTAATACAATTTATTTGAGGCACAGTGACTTGAGCAATATGGGAGGCCTTCATGTGTTCTTTGACCCCAGTAAATGTCCAGACTTCGAGATAATATCCCCAGATGCACTAGATTTATTCATAAACTGCTCTGCATCATGTTCCAGGTGTCCAGGAGACCTGTAGACTACATTGGATTGAAGTACTTTTTAATCTCACTCTCAAATATGGATCCATAACGCGTCTTTCGGCCTCAAATTAATTGGGATACTTTCAGAAATCACATTGGTTATTTTACACTGCCAATGCCACGTATTCATGCTTCATGACGATGGATTCATCCCTTTTACCCCATTTTATTGGGGAAATACATGATTCTTCATAGATATTCTGTCGGAAAAATCGGAAAAGCCTTATAAGGCATTTTTGAGCCCAATGGCCTTATAGGGCATCGTAAGGCTTGGCTGTAAGCCTTGTTGGGGCTTACAAGGTCTGCCCAGGCCCAATTAGGCTGCTTGTGTAAAACACTAGGATTGTAGTCGGAACTAACTCGGAATCTTTTCTTGTATACTATTTCTCACTCAGTTGAATTAGGTTGGCAAAAAAATGCCACATCAATATCAGACCATGGCCAGCCACTCCAGAGTGGTGCTAGAGGTGGATAATGAGTATTGTAACTGATCTGAAAGTCCTCCCATAATGTAGACAGACGTTGTAAATAGTTGTGCCTATGATTTTGTGGGGCATGTCACAAGAAGTTAGTAGACCTTCGGAGGTCGTGCCGGGCCCTATAAGGTCTTGTAAGGAAAGATCTGTGGTATATATTGAGCATATTTCGATTGGTCTGTGTCAGCTGTGTAGTAGAGTGCTTAAATGCTCTGTGTTTTTATTGTTACAACGCAAGTTCGAACCCGGCCAGTGAAACAATTTACTATAACATTAATTACATTAGTTATGTTACTTTCTGTAGTCAAAACATTAGAACGCTAGTAGTCAGTTAAGCTTGCGATGTAATGTCGGAAGCAAAGAGCTTTTGCAATTTGAAAGCCCCCCCAGTCTTGCACGGCCTTAAAGGGCCTCATAAGGTGCGTAAGGCCCTATTAGGCCTCATAAGACCCAAAATGCCCTCTAAGGCCCTTTGAGGACATATATTGTGTAATTGTACCTATTTGAACCTTATAAGGTACCTTTTGCCCAACAGCCTTATAGGACCTTATATCGTCTAGGCAGACGTAATACTGTACTATTTCGACCAAGTGTTCACCGGGTGTGACCTGTGACCTCAAGTGTTCACTTTTGAAGTGTTCAAATTGCCTTTTTGGGCGATTTTTCGGCATTTTCCGGGGCCAAAATAGCCTAATTTACACGAAAACCTCGATCCAAAAGGCCGAAAAGCCGTGACATTTTTGCCAAGTGTTCAAATCGGCCGTCAATGTGACTAGTGACTGAACACTTGGTCGAAATAGTACAGTAACCTGGTTGAGATTTTTCCGACATCGGTGTCCTGGCTCACCTTGAAGCCTCAGAAGCATTGAGTATATTCCCACCAGTCCATTACACCTGAACTTTTTATATCACAAGTACTGTGTGCCCTAAACATCGCGACGCGTCTGGGGTACGAGTTGTGACATCCGTGACTTCCATCACGGATCGCATCCTTTACGATCAAACCAGATGTTAGGGCGGTGATCTCGCGGTTGTTTTGGCATCATTTTCTGCCTCAAATTTGAAACTCCGCTGATCCCCCTGCACCGCCCTAACATCTGGAGCCGAGATTATGGCAGTGGCCCTGTCAATGATCCGTGATGCAGGGATTACATCGACTATCGCCCTCAGCTTTCGTGCAAAAACACCAAGGCTGTCAAAACAAATCCAAAGAGACACTTCGAACCCAAATTTCGCCGGCTTATTGCTGATGCTCCAATTTTATTTGAGGCAAATCGAGCGATGATGATGATGATGATGATTCATTTTGGTTACTGTAAGTGGCCGGTAATGGCTAGGACAGCAGTTCATAGGTACGGGTTATTGGTAGGTATTGGGTGATGGTTTATTGTTGGGAGATTAGTACTAGGTAAGATAAAAATGAGAGTTAAGACATAAAATGGTTAAAGGTCGAGTGTCGCGATTCGTATATGTGATGTGATGATCGCGCAGGTGTTGGACGGGGAGCGCAGTGGTTTTGTACGTTAGAATTAAGAGAATATAATGTAGTAGAGGGAAATGGGAGGGAAGATAAAAGAGAGAGAGAGACCTTGTCATTCAAAACGGGCTGTGGTTTCAACAAATTTCCCAAGCACCTTCAGAAGCTTCGGGTGGGAGAGGAGAGGGGCGACATGGAGGGGGCCGTAGAGGCCGACGGACCTAGAGGCGGCGTAAAGAGGTTGGCGTGCGGGTTCCCAGGATTGACATTCCAGGAGAAAATGTGCGCGCATCTCGAAAGGATCACCGCAGGCGTCACATGCAGCAGAATCAACGAAGCCAGACTTCGCTCGGTCGGCATTAAGGAATGTGAAGCCAGTGCGGAGCTGGGAGATGTTGGAGGAAGTTTTGCGCGAGAGCGAGGAGGAGTACAGAGGGGCGGGGATAAGGGACGGCGGGGATTTGTCCACTGTGCGCAGCGCCGCGCCGGTTTTTGTGATCTTCCAGCGTGCGTCCCAGGAGCTTACAGTAAGGAGATGGATGTGGTGGCAAACCGAAGTAAGGGAAATGAAGAGTGACGGGTCAGGCTCCCTTGTCGTCGCTTCCTTGGCGGCGTCGTCTGCGAGCTCGTTCCCAACTGTGCCGATGTGTGCCGGCGTCCACATGTTGACTATGGTGAGTTGGGGGTACCAGAGCATCGCGTCGTGGACCAGTTGGTCATACTGGATCGCCCGGAATTGCCCCGAACGCGGTTTGGTGGACAGGATGCCTCGCAGCGCTGCCTGCAAGTCAGCGACGCATAGGATGCACGTGCATTCGTCGCGAAGAGCTTTCGTCGTAGAGCAGACCAGTCCCGCCATCTCCCCGTCGCACACTTGCCCATCCCCGAGCGGCTCCATCAGCCGCTCGCACTCCTTCCCGTCCTCCACCCTCACTGCCGCCCCACCCGCTCGTCCTTCAAGCAGCGACCCATCCGTGAACCACATCGCGCGCTTGCGTCGCTTGTCCGCCATCGCGATTTTCAGTGCTTGTAGAGCACTGTCCTTTGGGAGGATGACGGTGGTGACAGGAAGTGGGTCGGCCCAAGGCGCTGCATAGACCGGGAGAATGGGCTCCATGCCCAAGGTGTCGTCGAAGTCCATGTCCGGTGCTTCGGCGTCCCCGACGACACGCAGAACGCCACGCGCGCAGATGCGTTGACCACGAGCGGGGACCGAGTCGGGCCAGCGTGTCCCGGGAATACGTTCCACCATGTGAAGGATGGACGCGTATTTGACCTTCCTCGGGGTTGTTGCTATGGCGTCGTGCAGGAGAGGGCGGATGGGATGAAGAGGGGGGAGGGAGAGGTAGTAGGCCACGGTATTCTTCGCTTCCCGCTCGATGCGTAACTGAGCGGGAAGGATCACCGCCTCCTTCTCGAGGGCCGCAAGCGACGCCGTCCGAAAGCTGCCGGTAATGCAGCGTGCAACCGACTTGTTGACACGGTCGAGCAGCTTGAAGGCAGAGGGAGGGAGGGGGAGAAAAGAGGAGACACCGTAATCAGCACAGGGTAGGACGGTGGAGCGGGCTAGGTCACGGATGAGGAGTGGGCGGAGACCCCAAGACGAGTGCATCACCGCAATGGAGGCGTTGAGCGCTCTCATCGCTGACGTTGCACGCGCGTGGATGTGCTTTGAGCCCGAGAGTTTGCCGTCCATCCAAACCCCGATCCACTTCATCAATTCCGATGGCACTATAACTTGGCCATCGAATCGAATGGAGACACCGGAAAGGTCCTTCCAGTCAGCCTGGAAGTGGATGAGTTCTGTCTTCTCGCTCTCGAAACACGCCTCATCCTCCCGCTCCCACTCTTTCGCCACCACACCCGCCGCTTCAAGGCTCTGGACATTACGGAGGATGGAGGGGCTTGCCGCCGAGAAATTGACATCGTCGACGAAGCCGCCCAGCCAGAAAATGTCCACGTTGATACTAGAGAACTTGCGGAGGAGGCGGTTGATGGAGATGAGAAAAAGGATCACGGAGAGCGCCGAACCCTGCGGAGCCCCACGGTTGCGGCAACAGAACGTTGCCGTCCTCTTCCCGTCGATGATCACCGTGGTTAGAACCCACGCAATAGTGGAGCGAGGGAAGCCGAGCGCGGCAAGCTCTTGGACGACGACGCGATGGCTAATCCCATTGAAAGCTCCCTTCAGATCAAGGCTCAGGGTCGAGACGTAGTTCCCCGCGTCCAGCTGCGAGTGAGCACGGTGGATGAACACATCCGCTGCTTGCTGGGTGCTACGGCCAGGGCGCCCTCCGAACTGATCAGCTTGAAGTAAGCTGCGGGACTCGACCTCGAAGGTGATCCGGTTCGCCATGAGCCGCTCCAACGGTTTCGCGAGCGCCTCCGCATGTTGCTCCACGGGACGCCATGCCTTCGGACTTGTCTTGTCCTTTTTGCTGGCTTTCGCGGTTGGGATTGCGTTGGAGGACTTGAGCCGAGTAGGGAAGAGCCTGAGACGAACCGAGGACTTGAAGACGGTGTGGACCCAGTCCTCGATGACCGGCCAGGCGCGTCACACATAGCCCATCTGCATCCCATGGGAATCAGGCGCCTTCCACGCGTCTCCCGTGAAGATCACAGCATGAACTTCTTCATCCGTCACCTCCACCGCCCGCCGCTCCTCCACGATCTCCAACCCCGCCACTAGCCGCGCTCTCGCCTCCGCCCGCCGTTCCTCCTCCTCTTCCGCCTCCGTCCTCCGCCTCCGCTCCAAGCCCATCCTCTCCACCCCAACTCCCTCTCCCCCATCTCTCTCGTCACTATCGTTCACCCTTTCTCCGCTCGTCGTCGCTATACTACTTGGTGGTGTTTTTTGAATGTTTTTGTTTTTGTTTTGTATTTTCTTGGCTTTATTCGATGGTGTTTTGTCGTCTGTGCTGTTATTCGTGCGATCGTTGACTCCGTGCTCACTGTCTTTATCCCCCTTTCGCCCTTTCTCGTCCCTGTCCTGTTCCTTAACTTCCACCACCTCCACCGCCGATGTCCCAAACCATGCCTTTCCCAACATCCTTCCCCGCGCCTCGTGCTCCACCACTGCCTCCTTAGTCACCGAATCCACCAGTGACGGGAAGACCGAGTTGCGGCGGCCGCGAAGGCAGCCCAGCACATCATACATGCTAACCCGGTCTAGGTCGCGGATGAAAACATGCCAGGCGGCCTGTTTGGCTGCTGCAATCCCGCGGTAGAGCTCGCGACGAGCTTCGAGCCAGCGCTGCCGCGCCGAGGGGACACGGTGTCGCTGGAACCACCTGCACGCCCGCTTCATATCAGCGAGGAGCGCAGTTAGTTCCAACGTCCACCACTGTCGGGAGTGGCAAGAGGGGCGGCGCTTGGCGGTAGATCCACCGAGCGCTACAATCAGAGCCGTGCAGAGTAACTCCACAACGTCATCGAGTTCCTCCTGCATCGAGATTGTAGGGATAGGCTGCCCGAGTTCGTGGCGGAGGATCGCGGTGAACTTGCTGACGTCCATGGAGTCTGGATTGTAGCGGTTACACTCGACTTCCGACAGCTCCAGGTCCAGCTCGTAGGTGATCGGAAGGTGGTCGCTGCCTAGCCCGAGGCCAGCATTGACTTCCACGTTCCCGATGTGCCATACGAGTGATGGCGACGCGAACCCGAGATCGATGACATTGCCTGAGGGAAGGTGAGTGGGAACGTCGGGGGGGGTAATGAGTGTGAGAGGGTGGGCAATGAGAAGATCGTGGAGGTCGAAGTCCTCAGGGCGGACCTGCGTATTGGTCCTGGAGTCCCACAAGATGTGGTGAGAGTTGGAGTCGAGGACCAGGAATATCTCTGCGTGCCCCAGCTTTGCCAGGACCACCGCAAGCAGTCCGACACCAGCGCGCATCTCGCAGTCGTTGTATAGATTAATGATCGTGATTTTGCGGTTCTTTGATATGAAGTCGACGACCAGGATGTCGGGCGACGTGGATAAATCGGGGCGGGGGCAGATGGATGACGCCGGGATTGTCAATTGCTTAAAGTACATTGAGACGCGGTGGCGGGTATCGCAATTGGGGGTGATGTGGAAGTAGCCGCTATGGTCAAATGAGTCCACCTCCTTCTCCCAGGGCTCCTGGAGACAGAGTATGTCAAAGTCGTGAACCCCCATTAGTATATCAAGAGGATTCCGCGACTTCCAGGTGTTGCTTTGGATGAGCCGGAGCATCAAAGACGCTCGGGCAGCTGCGGCGCCAAGGGGGAGTGAGCAGTGGGTGATGTGGACGCGAAGCCAGCCAGGTTGACCGTGGGCGAGAGGGGGGAGAGGGAAGCAATAGGGGGCGATAGAGGGTTGGTGTAGGGCGATTGCGCGTCCAGCATGTCACAAAGGTCCGCCACTCGTGCTCACAGTTGCTCCGCAATCCACTTGCGCGACGGGCAAATGAAATTGTCTGCACGATGCGCGCCCCCGCAGTTAATGCAGGACGGTTTCTCGGGGCAAACCACTCCGTGGGCGTCTTTGCCGCATCCCGCGCAGCGCGGCTCCGTTACGCTGCAGCGCACGCGTGTGTGGCCGAACTTGAGACAACCCCAGCATTGTACGATGCGGAGGTGGGGGAACCCTCGCCCCACCGCTGGCGCTGTGCCCGCCAGTATCACCCATTTGCCCGCTACTGCTTTATCCACCATGCCGCGGTCCTCCAGCCGGATGAAGAGCAAACCGAGCTGAGGATTACGCTCTTCAAACTCGCGGTGTAGTTCGTCCAGCGTTCCCGCACCCGCGAAGGGAATCCCGTCTACCTGCAGGAAGCAGTGCGTCGCTACCGGAGCAATACTGCCTCCGGGAAGAACGAGCGGCGCCCAGCTGTCCCACTTGTCCAAGAGTACGCGCAGGTCCTCCTTCGTTGCAGGGACAACGAAGATTCCGGACTCCGAGTGCTTCTGGGTGTACATGAGCATCGGGAGCTTCAATTTTGCTAGGCACGCATTGATGCTGCTGAGGATCTCGGGGTACGGGAGCGAGAGGATGGGCGGGACGACACCGTGGAAGCGTACCAGGATTCGCTCATCGGAGGGATTGGGGAGCGGGGCAGGTTTACGCTTTGGGGACGGAGAGGCGGCGGCTGCAGCGTATGACGCCGACGCCGCTGGGGCAGAGAACAGCGGAGCGTTTTTCAGGCTCTCCACTGACTTTGTGAGCGACTGGATCGCGCGCTGCTGTGCATCGACCTGGGCGGTAAGAGATGCGACGGGAGATTTAACAGAGCGGGAGAGGACGGTACTGAACGACTTGTGGCTCTCATCCTCCCTCGGGAAAGTGTGGTGGTTGGTGAGACGCTCCTGGATGCACTCCAGCAGGCTGAAGCATTGCTTGGTCGGCGCCGCCTTGTACAGCTTCATCGTCGCCACCATCTCCGCGAATGTCTCCGCAAGCGCGTCAAACGTCTGGGCTGTCTCCGCTGCGTGCTCCAGTTCGGCGTATTTGTCTTTCTTGGCGCTGTCGCGCTTTTTCCCTGGGGGTTTATCTGCAGAAGTCCGCTTGGGTGCATCAGAGGTGACCGGGGGGGCAGGCTGTGTATCTTGCCTGTCCGCACGAGGCGGAAGCTCATCCTGCGCCATAGACGCCTGATGAGCCCCCCCTCGCGTTCCATGGGCGTCACTCCGCTCAGCGCGAGTGCCCGGGGCCACGGTCACTTCTGGGAGTGGTGCTGACTTCGAGTTCGCATCCTTTGCCAACGCCTTGCTGTTCTTTCCACGTGCCTGTCGCGTTTCGATCCTAATCTGGGGGGCGGGTCGATGGGGCGAGGGCGGGGCCAGGGGAGTGTCGGCGTCTTTCTCTTTCCTCCGGGGCTGCTGGCGAGGGGGTGTGATGACCGTGGTGTCGGTCGGGAGCGGGGGAACTTCGCGCTGGCGAGAGCGGCGTGTGCGAAACGTTACGTTAACGGGATTGCCGTTTTCGTTTGCCTCCGCGGGAGTCCCAGGCACCGCCTCGGTGTCAGAGATAAGGTTGCGCGGTAGATTAGATATGTGTATGGGGGTAGTAGATGCGTGGGAGGGCGGGGAGTGGGTATCCGGCGGATCGGTCATGATGGTTGGACCCCAAGTCGCAACTCCGAGAAACGACAATAATAATAATATTAATAAGAAGCCCCGGGCCGGCAAGAACCCCGGTCTGCTGCTCGTGAGAACCTGAACGTCTTGACGGCTTCTGGTTCTTTGCCTCTTCCCTCATGCCCCACCAATCCCTGGCTCTGAGACACTTGTCCAAGCTCCCTGTGGCTATCAGGGTTCGTGCAATCTCTCATGCACTGTCTTAATGCGCTCATCTGTTTGAGTTTTGCAGCGACGCGCCCAGGATGCTCTGAATGGGAACACAGACGAGCTACGGGCCTTGAATGGCATGATCCATTACACACCAACCGCCACCTATCTGTTGCCGCTCTACTACGCTGGTCTCGACGTGGCAGAAATGCCTTCTCTCCTGGCGCGATTGGATTCAGAGGCCGAACAGGACCTGACATCCGTTGTCTCGAAGCTGTCCCACATCGTGGTCTGCATTGAGGGTATCATGATACTCGACGGAAATCGTCGCCTTCCAGCTCCAGCCTCCGTAGATCTCTGGGAACGGGCATGGCCGTGGATCGAATTTCTGGGAACCCATCGAGACACCTTACCTCACATTCCAGTTCTGTCCCAGGTAAATCCCTTATCCCTGGTAGACGCGCTGGTAAGGGACAACCAAGACACAGCCGCTTTGGTTCGGGCCACCCCAGGTTTTCTTATTTACTCCTTCCGAGCTTGGGCGCTGTGTTTCGACCAAGCACGGCTGACTCCGATCACGCCAGCTTTCGAGATTTTCTGTACATTCATTCAAGACTTCCCTCTGACTATCACCGATGAACGTGATTTCGCGGAGGCGATTGAGGGATCTGGTGGGAACAGGATCCTTCTTGCCCGTCTTTGCGTCAACCACGTCAAGTGTGTTGCGAAATCAAACGTGATTACTGGTGGAGTCTCGTCGATGCAGAGTGTAATCATGCTTCTTCAGCGTCGGTGCGAGGTGGACGAATCCTTCCGGAAAATCCTCATCGATGAAGGAGTAGTCACCGCCCTCACCTCTGCCGCGTGTCGCTTCAGTGTGGCGTTCGCCGCGCACGATCAGTATTTCAACTTGTCCTGGGCGGTTCGATACTACCTCAACGCGCCGTTTGGACACGATACAGCTACCGAAGCGCTTCGTGCCGGTCTTCTCCGCGCGGTCCTGACGTGGGGACGGATGAGCCCTCCTAAACCACAGGCTCTCCAGCAATTAGAATTCATCTTGGAAATACTATCCGGGGCGTTGGTCTATCTGTCAACGTTGGCGCAGTTTCGAACCGCCGTCACGGAACTGGGAATTCCCATTGACGGCCACACCTTCCAAGGATTCCCGATCTCCGATACATGGGAGGCTTTCTGGTCCCTTCTACAGTCTCGCTGGGCCCTCATGGAAACGCATCTGAAACGAGAAAAAGCGGCCGCAAAGGCAGTGTGCCATAATGTGGCGGTGGGCATTTTCGTCGATGTTCTCGCCGTAAACTGACGAGTCCGGGCATAGTGTTCTCTGATTGCCACTAAATCCGACTTGAAGCGCTGCTCTGGCTGCTCGGAGTGCAGATATTGCTCCAAAGAGTGTCAAAAAATGGACTGGCGCCATGGTGGCCACCGTCAGACGTGTGAAAAAAGTCCAGGTGTTGATCTTACGTCTAGATACAGACCGCTCATCGTGGGATAGGCAACGATATTGGCAAGCGAGACGGATCATTCCTCCTCGCCCTCCTCGACGACGACTATTCCAAGATGAAGCCCAGTATCTTGATGAAGGAAGTCGTATATATGCGATCCAGCCCTGACACCGACTCCTACGTTTTGTTCGATTACTGCACTCCGTACAGTGCCTGTGCGGTTTCCGTCGAGGATGTCAACAGCTTCAAACTTGACGGTGAAGTGTGGCGCCGTCAGACCAAGCGCGCCAGAGAGAGCGGTGGGCGAGTGCAGATTCATGTGATGCGCCTTGCGGACGGTGGGTGTGATGCGATCTGGGTCTTTCCGCTATACTCTGCCTCAGCAGAGCGCAGGGAAGGAGTACAGGCCCTTGCGGTGCAAACACCCCTTTCCGACGAAAACGAGCAAAGACAGGCGGATGGCGCGAAAATAAAAAGCCTAGCAGAGCTGGATATACTGGAACTTCACCTTTAGGTCCGTAGTTGATGTTTTTGATTTATATGACTTTTTTGGGTTAACCTGCCTGTGGAGATTTCTCAGATTCGCCAATGCGCTGAACTCTTGGTACCACCTTCCTGATTTTCCGTGAGAGCGCAGTAAATTGGTCGAACGTTGGAAAGAATTCTCGATTTCAAACAAGAAACGCGTCTTTCGATCGCATCCGATCTTGGTCGCCCTGCATGGCTTGCAACTGGGATGGTTATCTTCTATGACGCATGCGTTTTGTCTTGCTATTACTGTATTACATTTTGAGCATGCCTTTCCTTCTGGTTAGCTGGGTTCTACATTTGGCGACGGTGCAAACGGACGCAACAACAGTGTTTACCCGGTTCCATTCTCGAATCTCTGGGCCACCTATCCAATTGTTCGTTTCGTCGTGGGTTCGCATCGTGAGTTTAGGGACACGGATCCAGAATAACTCTACCGCGTCGTTGCTTGGTCCCACAAGAACGAGGACATTGTCTGTCTATCGGCGGCCGCCAGTGTAGCTTGGTCGTACGGCGTTGGACGCGCAGAACAAAGATTAAGGAAGCAATTCGATGCAAAGATGAGAAGGCACGAAAAATGTTCGATAGGTAGGTACATTTTATACAAATTTTATATATCTCACAGAAACTGAAATTCGTCCGATAATGTAGAAGGGAAAGGCCGAGAGATACTGCAACAGGGAACACCCAATATCGTCAAGCAGTCAATAGGGGCTGGGATTCAGTCGGAGAGATTTCCTCCGCCCTTCGCCGAGATCTGGACCGCTGGACTTGCGCTTTAGACCAGAGGTGCTACTGCTGTCAACGTTGGTGCCGGTTTGAAAACGACGTTGAAGCGCAGCATACAACCAAGAGTCGAAGCCAACGCATTGCAGGCCAAAACACTCGGTGAGGATCTTGCCGCTGGCCGATGGGAAGACGACCTTCGTGCCAGCGCCGATCCCAGCAGCACGGCGCATAGCATCCTCGGACTAAAATATAATTAACGCGGATCAGCAATAGTATGAAAAATGCGCACCAAATCATCGGGGAGGGTAGAACCTGCTCGATGGACCTTTCTGAGACACTTCAACGTGTATGTACCGACGTAGTAGACCGATGATCCCTGGGAAATAAAAAGGTCGAACTCGGGTCCACAGAGGTCGCGAATCCTTGTACTAGTTTTCCACTGGCCGAGAGCTTTATCATACACGAGTGTGGGTCCGAAGAGGAGAGCATGGACACGCTGGTCCGAGCACCAGACCACGAGGTCCGAGAAGTACAGTGTTTTCCTTTAATCATGTTAGCTTTGGGACAATGGGAGGAATGAGAAGTGCGAACCTGTTTGTTTCCAAGCTCTGGTCGGAATGGAGGCCAGGTCAGTGACGAGACGATAGCTGGATGATTTGTATATACATGATTCAAAAAATACTGTTCATCTTGACTCGTGCTCGCGATGGGCGAAAGAATACTGAAACGCGGCCGCTCAGCCGGGACAGGGAACGTGCGCATGAACTGGAGGTAGAGCGCCCGCTCTTGTTGGGCAATCAACTAGATAATTCAAGCAGTGAAATTCATGTGTTCAGAGGAAATATGCCACTGACACGCGATGTTAGAGGGCCGGACGACTGCAAAACGATTTCAATGCACGGAATCCGACATCGGAGATGCTCATACCACGTCGGAGGAGGATGATAAACGACTCGTGCGATTTTGCATTTCCGGACTACGCCGCTGTATCGTCGAGGAAGATGGAAGGCTCAAGTGGGGCGGCACAGCGCGTCCCTAACAATATTGACCAATTTATGCACAGTAATGAACCTGTCGACTTACCTGGCCTGGCTTCGAAACAATCATGCCAATCGAGTTGGATTTTGAGGTTGGATAACCAGTCAGATCCTGTGCACTGTTTAGTCTGGATAGCAGCGCGGGAAACGACATGACGGACTGCTGCCAATTCGCCATCTTCTTCATACTGTAGGACCAAGGTTATCAAGGCTTTGAGAAGACAGACCGGAAAAATGTTTCATACCGGTCGAAAGGTAGTGCATTCTCGCCGACTGGAATTCAGTCTCTATAATATGATGATGCTTCCAGATGAGCGAGATAGGGAGCTCAAGTTCGTTCACCTCTCGCGCGTTGTTCAGAATCTTCTGTTTCAGTCGAGCAATCTCGGCCTATACAACATTACCTGCGAACTACCAATAGATATAAGGTGATACGCACTTCGGCCACACGGAGCGCGCGGTTTCCTTCATCTCGGTCTTTTCGGAGCGCCCGACTTTCCTGAAGGTGGTGAACTCAGCAAAGAAATGAATGCGCAGATAGGTGGGACATACATCTTTCCAGCGCTCCTCAGCAGCTCGGAAGTGTGAAACCTCTTGCTCCAGTGATAAGCGGGCTTGGTCCGCCGCCACTGCCGCCGACGTCTCCATCTGTTTGAGTTTCTGAAACAGGCTCAACTTAGGTATATTTCAAATACTCAGTTGACATACCTCGCTGAGTCGTGCACTAATGGTTCTTTCTCGGCGGACATCGTCATCAAGTTCCTGAATGCTTGTCAAATCGAACTCAGGAAATGCGGCGATGTGTGAACGTACGAATTCGAGACGCCGAGCACTCTCCAGCTCATGTGTGAGTTTCGACCGTTCGTTTTCTGCGGCGGAGGCATCGGCCTGGGCATCTTCTAGGCTCTGAAACCAACATCAACGATCAACGGCGTGCGCAGTGCTGGCCCCATACCTGCTGCAGCGCACGGATCGTGGTTGTGGATTCTCGTGCCAACTTGTCAAATTCCGCCTGCTTGGCGATCACTTTGCCGTTGCTAATGCTCAGAGTCTAAAATCAGTCAGCAAAGGAAGAGAGGTAATGCTATATGAGTTCTGACTTCTTTGAACAGGGTTTGACGCTGAGTGGCGGCGGCGGATGTATGCAATGTCAGTGCCTGGAACCTCTGCCCAGGCGTCAATTTAACGGGAGGAAAAGAAGATGCTACGAATTTACCCCTTCCACCGTCTTGAGTTCCTTCTGCTTGGCCTCCACCGTGCACTCAAGAACACGGATTTTGTCCAGGAGTTGAGTTTCTCGGGAGCGGTGTGCCTGTTAGGAGACGCGATAAGTTCGTATCATCACTTTGCATGTAGACAATACTCGCCGCCTCTAAGGCCGTTTTCTCCGCCTCCACGGCATCAAACCGCTGCCTCAATTCCGCGAGGGCGCTCTCGTCATTGGAGGATTCCGCGGTCAGGGCCTGCAGAAACGTTAGTCAACCATTCATAGAGAAGATATGTGGGAGAAGGACCTCAATCGAAGGTTTGTGCTCCTCTAAATCCTTATCATATGCGCGGCGGCGTGCTTCGAGGTCCGTTTCCTGGGTCCGGATGGAAATATAGCGTTCCTCTAGGGCCTAGACGATCTCAATGGGATAAGCTGAAGCCGAAATGTTTATCAATTACGCGCACCGTACGCAGCTCGCTTCCGATCTTCCGCTCCCGATCATATTCGTCTCGGAGATCTGACAGGCTTGATTTGACACTGTTCAACTCCGCAGACTCGCGGGTCAGAGCCTTTGACAACCGAGAGTGTGGTCAAGTCGAGTTCCACCGACAATTTGGGTAGGACTCACCTCTGATAGCTCAGCATTGACGGACTGCTCCCGTTCCAGGTCTAGGCGCATAGTTGATAGATTCTGTTCCAAAATCGCTTTATTATCGCTTAACTGTCCACGGAGATTGTCGTTCGTTAGATGTGGGGAACAAACAATATAATACTTTTCCGCACTGCTTGAATTTCGTTATCTTTGCGGAATTGTAGCTCCAGACTTTCCGATTCGATTTGAGCAATCTTGCGTAATTTTTGTTCGGAGCAGTCAGAAGATCCAGTGCCCGGGGAGGAGTTCCTATCCGACGCGCAAGAATTGCCTTCATTTTCTGGAGGGTGGGTGGTGATAGATTGCTGATTAGACTGATCGCGCAGTGCGATTGCCTCGGCCAATTGTTCCTCGAGTTCTTGAACACGGCGTTGTGATTCCGTCAGAGCACCAGACAGGACTTGGAAGAACCCTGGGGCGAGCTCGGGATGAGCATCCAGAACCTCCATCGTCGTCGTGAAGATCAAAACGAAAACAAAGGCTTTTATTTGGCATCGACTGATAGAACAAATAGTAGGTCTGCATCCGAGCAATTGATGGCCGAAATATTGCCGAAATTTCTTGGTCCTTCGTACTCAGTCCTCTGGTGACGATCTCGGTGCACAACATGGCTCTCGCTGGCATCTCCATCCCAAACGATGTTACAAACCACCTCCTTTCTGCCTCGCCCGACTTCAGCACGCTGTACAGTGCGATTGGAGTCTGCAAAACTTGGCACCGCGTTTTCAAGGCGCACCCGAAGGCCGTGATGCGCTCCGTGGCGTGCAATCTAGCGGGTCCGGTATTACCGCAGGCGGTGCAGTTCCTACGATATCCGTACGAAGAGAAGAGGAGCGAATGGAGTGATCCGGATGGCCATGAGAACGATGCAGGTGAGGAGGAGAACGAGGATCCCGCAGAGGATGATGCACTCCCCGTGAAATTCACCACTACCAAAAGTCTTGCCGCATCTACAGAAAGCGCTGAGATTGGTGATTTGAGTCTTGAAGAAAAGACGCAGCTGCAGAAGAACGCCAAGATTGTTCAAAATTTGGAGGGAATCTTTCGGCTCCGGTGAGTCTGTCCTCTCCGCGTTCCTTGTATTTTTGCTTTGTTTTACAACGCAACTTTCAGGCATATGGACCGTGCCCGGTAGCTCACCGCACTCGAGTCACACCATTTTAGGCGTGCCATGTACCGCGTCATGTTGTACTGCAAACTGTTTTATCTCCCCCTCAACCTCGAAGACATCGCCTCCATGGAGGATGTTCCAGATGAACTCGATCAGATGCTGGAAGCACGGCACTCGATGCTCAACGAATACTCCACACCTGAGTTACTCGAGATCCGCGCGGTCGTCGCCTTCCTTCATGAGCTTATCAGGGAGGTGCTGGATCAAGGGGACTACGACCGTTTGGCTCTTCTCCTTCTCTAATGCCAGTAACGAAAGCTGACTTTCATACAGGGTTGAAGGATATCTCCCTCTCGACAGGTCCTGAGGTAATACTCGAAGCTTACCTCTCCAAACAACGCGCATCCTTCGAGGCAGCGCTGGAACCTGGGGTCATGACGGGCGGTGGGCAGACTTCCCTCTTCCCAGGTTTTTTCGAGGACAATTCCTTCTTCGGCGGGTGGTTCTCGGCTCCACTAGATCGGATTTGGAAGGAGCGGACAGTGGTGCCTCCCCCTTTTGAATGGCATGCGATTTTCCTCGACACGTCCGCCGCTTGTAGGCTTTCTTTATCCTCTTCCGAGTCCATTTAGACCTGGCCCTGACTGAGGAACAGGTGCGCAATGCAGCGTCGTTCCGGGACCCGGACTCAGGCTGTGGGGCGAAGCCAGTGAGCATGTTACTTTGACGCGCATAACAAAAATTCACCAGGATTGATCCAAAAGACTGGGCGAACCTCGCCACTGTTGACTTTTGCGCGCTTCTCCTGGGTAACCTTAAGAACAACATCGTCGAGACAGAGGCGCTTTTAGCGCTGTTCACGTCGCCGGGGTGCGGCGCGGACATCGTCGTTTTGGAGATCTATGACCTGAAGACCCCGGCGTTCGCTACGTGGAAGAAGGAGGAGCGGCTCTGCTCAGCGTGTCTTGACAAACTCGTCGCCGCGCATCTGCACCTGTGGCTATTCAGGCGCAAAGTTCAAAGTATGAGATATGATTTCATTTCGCGCGCTATTTTCTTTTATCATGGCTACTGCGCGTAGATGGGTGGACGCCGACCGAGGACTGCTGGTATGGATACAATTGCAGGACGCAGACGCACAAGCGCGAGCATGCCAAAAACAAAAATGTGCGTAGCCTGGGACTCTCGGCTTCTTGCTCAGTGATCACATGCCTCCCTAGCATCTGTGCGCACCGACGCGGTGAGACGACTCTACACAATACTATATTCTACTGCCCTGCCGGGTTCATCAAAAGTACCGTATAATCTATACGATTTAATTTCCGGCGACAATGGAGGCGATTTTACACTTTCGACTGTATGAAACATTCGAAATTTCGAATCGGGTTCAGCTTGCTCGAATAACCCGTCGTGCCTCGTGATTCCTTCAACTCTTCGAAGACCGCCCCAGAATGTAGCCTCGACCCGCCACCTCGCCTGCTGCAGTCGTTCCAAGATAAGTAAGCGCCTATCTTTCATAAACACCGAGTTTGAAGAAATAAGCCCCACTAACGCTGCGCCGTTCAAGAGCCAGACCGCTGTTCTGGTTCATGCTCCTCTCTTGGACGTATCTCGGGCTCTTATTGGCATGCATTACTTGTCGTCGAGATCCAGCTCACTTCGACACTCCACCACTGAAAGACATTAACCGCTTCTACACCTCATTATAATTATTTCGACGCTGGTGCGAAGAAATAAAATCCGCACGCAATGAACAACATACCCTTCTGCAGTCAGGGAATTTTTCCTGGAAAACACGTTTCTCTGGAGCATTGCGGGTGAGGGGAGGGAGACACGCATCTGGTTACGTAGTAATTATTAATCATTGAAGGCGCATTTGTCGTAACGCATCCGATTGATTCACGTCAATATCTTGAAATAATATCATATCTAGAACCTATAAACTTTTTGCGAGGTGAGCGGAGGTCATTCTCGTCTCGAGCGGAGCCACATCCAATTTCCGTATAAAGGCTGGGTCGACTGATGCAAGCTTGGCATCCACTTGTGCGACGGATTTTGCCTGAGAACACCGTTCGAAGAGAGATCTTGCTGTGCGCCACAGTTGAACCGACTTGGAGATATCGGCACGGCGTTCGAAGATTTCCGCCATCCGCAACATGCAATCTGCACGCCACCTATGGATATCCATGGACGAGAATTCCTCCAAGGCCAGACGGAAAAGACTGAGAGCAGTATCGTCGTCTCCTTGTTCAACGAAAATCTGCCCGAAGCATTGAAGGCTGTGAACGGTGGCTTTCCGTTCCGTTACTTTCAGTGAATGAACGAGGTAAAGCCCAGCCCATCGCAATGTTTCTTGCAGGCCGAACATCCCGGCGTCCCAACTTGCCATCCTCTCGAAGCATATCAACACAAGGCGCCAGCAGGCTCCGAAATTTGACGCCAGCTAAGCGCCTTATTAATATTTAGTTATTAACCGCACAAGAACCCTGCCGGGTTCAATAGGTGCCAAACTCGGCGACGGTATTTTTGCGAAGAGGCCATTATTCTCACCAAACATGGGAGTACGATACAGAACGACTCGAGTACATTCGGGCAGGTAAGTTAGGTATTTTTTATACATTTTATCTAACAAACCTCTAAACCTACACTGCGATTTTACTTTTCTCCATTTTCCTTTATCTATTGGTTTTCAATTTTCTGCCGACCGAGGAAACGCGCCATCATGAATTTCCGGCGCGTGGGGAGCGTAGGGCGTGCGTTTTGCGCCACGGTGCGGTAGTCCGTCGGTTGCGGCTGCGGCTGTGGTTTGCTTAGCGGCGATGGGCGAGCGGGGCGGAGGTAGGCGCGGGGAGGGAGCATAGGGCGTGCGGCGACCGCCAGGGCCGGGATGCTAGAGACGCTGACGCCGGACGGATCGACCGCGGACGTCGCTGGGGTAGTTGGTGGCGTCGAGTCGACAGCGCTGCTGTCGATACTCAGAGAGGATGAACCGGACGACGGGAGGGAGGAGGATGCGGAGGGGGAGGGGGATGATGACGGCGGCGGGGAGGCGAAAGAAAACTCCGGTTCGGAGGAGGAGGAGGGAGAGCCGGCAACAAAAGGCGAAAACTGTATGGCAATGGGCTGAGGCGCGTGGATCGGGAAGGCGGGTCTGGGTGTCTCGCACTCCTCGAAGGTGGACGGTGTCGCGATGACCCATTCAAGCGTCTCAGATGCTGCGACAGGGATGGGCTGCACCAGCCGGCACAGCGGCGGCGACACGGGCGCCTCTGGCAGGACATCATCGACCGAGAAGCACTCAATCTCATTGACGGCGTCGCGGAACTGGGCCAGAGTCGGGCGGCGGAGTGGGTTCATGTGGAAGCAGCGCTTGAGCAGGGCGTGCGCGGGGCGCGTGATGCGGAGCGCCTTGAGCAAGTACTCGTTGTTGCTCCGGAACGCAGCGAACCCGTCATCGGAAACCTCTGCAGTCATCCAGGGATGGCAACGAGATATCATAGTCGTGAAAATGACGCTGAGAGCCCAGAGGTCAGAATGCCGCGCCGAATAACACCCATGGGCATACGCGGGGTCGATAGACTCTGATAATATAACATCAATGAATAAACGCGAGTCGAAATCAAGCGCAGAATGTCATACCTGGGCTCATGTAAGACCGGCTTCCGCACCCAAACTGCTGCGAAACCGCGACCTGCGTAGCGAGGCCAAAATCGGCCAGCCGAATATCCGTGCCCGCGGAATTACAGAGAATATTTTCGGGTTTGATATCGCGATGGAAGACACTATTCCTGTGGAGATACTCGACCGCATCGAGCAGCTCGCCGAACGCTTTCTTGATCAGCACAGGATTACCGTAGAAACGCTGCTCGTCGACCATCGCGGTGAAGAAGTCGCCGCCGGTGCAGAGCTCGAGGACGACGAAGACGAACTCGTCGGTTTCGAACTGGCGGTAGTAGCTGATGACGCGCGGGTGGCCTGTGATCATTCGGTGCGTCATGAGCTCGTTTTCCTGTATCTGTGCTCCTCGCGAGTCCGGCTCGTATCGAGGCATGCATTTGACTGCGTAGTACTCGAGGTCGTCCGGCGGCGAGGTGGTATCGAGAGCCTTATACACTCGTCCGTACGCGCCAGAGCCCAGGAGAGAAATCAATTCGAGCGATCCGTCGTCGATGAACTCGCCCGTGAGATCTGGAAGATAACTGGAAGCGGATGGGGACATGGTAGAGATGAGGTGTGATAGAGATTGTAAAAAGGGCAAAAAGGCAGTTAAAGGCGCTAGAGCTCTGCTTAAGCGATTGTAAGATGGAGGTAAAGTGCAAGAAGCGCTAAGTTAGGAGCTATGTTCCAGATAGTTGAAAGGAGAGGATTTACTTCCGATGTGAGACCTTCCGCAAAATCAGCCGCCGCCAGTGGACCACTCTTCAATGCTCGGGCGAAAATTGAGCGAGATTGGTATGATCCATTCCATATGGCAAGCGGAAAATGTGTCGTTCGAGGGCAACTGAAGCCGCGTTCTGAATCTATGTGCATGTTCGAGCGAAAGAGAGCGAAAGAGTGGTTGATCACACGTGGTCAGCGAAAAATGCGGACACGTGATAGCACAGCCTTTAATCAGCGTCCTATTGACGCGTTCCAGGTCGTCACACGCGATTATGCCGTCCCTAGAGGAATTATCTACTCTGGATGCCCTTGGTATGTAGTCGCAAAAAATTCCCCGATACGTCGGGCTGGATTCCATCACACTCCACCTCCCAAATTGTGGGCAGGCATCAGCCGCCATTTTCGACACTTCACACGCTCGAGGCTGATAGTCGCTAGATATGAAGCGAAACGATTGGATCATGAACTGTACAATCGTCCCGGCCCTTGTAACGGGCATGCGCAGCGACAATGGACATCTGGGCTACAGGTTAGCACAAGATATCATGTAACTTGGTGTTGTCTTGGTCGCCAGTAAAATTGATTGTTCGAGTGGACCAACTGTTAGTATCCACTCACCCTCATCTTCCCTTCTCTCAACCTTTGTTCCCGCCAGCCCGATCGAAGAACAGTCGCTTCAGATGATTTTTTCCCCGTACAGTGTAGTAGGGTTCCTTGGATGACAACTTTGATGTTTCCCCTGTAGAGCTTGCAATCAATTACAGAAAATTCTGAATCTAATCATGTACATACTAGAGCATATAAGAAGTGATACTGTGGCAGAATTTGAGGATTCCAGGTGCGAGAATGTGGCTACAGAACTAAAATATGTTCGACATGCAAAGTGTCACATGTCGGGTTCCTTGGATGTCACGCATCACCGTCATCCATTGGCTCCATTGCATCTCGGTTCTTGTCTCTTACTTAGCTGGAGCTCTTTATTAATGCCCCAGTGTTGATCTGAGAGACATACAGGCCTTTTCCAGCCACGGGAGAAATAATAGGATGGGAAATGGATCAGTGATGACAAATGCAGGAGTCACGCTTTTATACGCGGTGCAGTTATATACCAATCTAGGATTGTCAGTCTTGGTCAGATTGTCTCACTCTTTTGGGGAAGAATGTAGCTGATATTGTGGTCTATCATAAGAAAAATAGTGTGAGGCCAATATGGTCCGGATTTAACCACAATCAGGCAAAAGAAAAGTCAATCACAGCTCTGATGTATTACTGATTGACCTTCAAATGTGTCGCATTCAGCACTCAGCTGTATTCTCGGCTTGAAATTAATTGAGGACATAGGAATAGTATATAGAATGTTACAGGCAAAAGGAATTGTGCCCAGGACAAGTGTGCATGGCTTAAAAAATGAATTATCCAGTGATATGTCATCATCCATCGAACCCTACCTTACACTGTAGGCCTTTGCCTTCTTTCTTATTTAGATCAACGAACATTGATGAGATGCCTGACCGTTGCTTCTCTCTATATGCCAAAATAAAGGTCGATGTGACGCCGCTCTTGTGCCATCGTGGGGTGTTTCTGAATCTCTCCAATTCAGGCTTAATTTAACAGCATGAAATTGCTGTGCATTGAAGTCCGCAGCCTTCAGTTTCCACAGCTTCCAAGTTCAGCTCTGATGAACCGAAATTGCGGGAATAGTGCGAATGATGCAGTTAGGTTAGGATAAATGTTGAAAGGCTATGACCCGTTGGCAGAGCAACTTACGCGAGTAACCCTACTCGCCCTTCTCTCTTCATGACCTCCTACACAGAGCAAAGTTTGGCGTACCTCGGCAGGCACGCTAATTTTCCCATTTACATGCCGTCATCTCTAATCATTATTCCATGGAGAGAGCCGTAGTGCGGTGATAATCCGTTTGTGGTCGTCCGTCCTTCCTCTTCATATCCCGAATGTGTTCTGGCTGGGTGGCTGTCTCTCGGACGGTAGCAGTTCACCAATAATCCAGGTTCAACAAAACGAAAACACTTTTTTTTGGAAATGTTCAACTTCAAATTGCAACTCCACTTATTTTATGAAGCCAGTATCTTCTATTGGCTATATAGCATATTTTCTTCATTATAAGTCAAGACGTTCAGAGATCTATCCAGCAACTTGAAGGCCAGAGTCAGAAGGAACATGAAAAAAATTGCAAGGTATTCACTTGTTTGATGGGCCCCCGGCCTGGCGATTTATGTCGGTTTCACCAGGTCTTTGACCTTGCCGGACGTCCATTTGTACGGAAACAGACGAGTTTTTCCGACATCCGAACTCAGAATCCCCTTTACGTGTTATGTTTTCTCATTTCAATTGCAGAAAAGCAAAACATACGGAGAAAATAGTCTTACATCTAGAAGTAAGCCCGAGGAGGCTGCCTGCATCCAGCCCATCCAGTTTTCACTCAGCTCAGACTGGCCTGCCGGACTGGAATATCGGGGGGCCAAATAACACGTTAATTCCCAAAAAGGCGGCGAGATTTGATCGGAGTTGTACCCATCGACTCAACACTGGAACAATGGCCATAATATGGCGCCGAGGCTATGCCGATACTGTAAGTTCAAAGCCATTGTTGCTTTCATATTTCCGTTTTCAGTCTCCATCCGGACCCTCACCTAAGATGTCGATTTGGTGGCGTTCGGTGGGGCCGACCGAATTCAATGCTCCAGCCCTTCTACACAGCACCGCTCGACAGTACTTCGATAGTTAAAGAGCGCTGTACTCGGTTCCTAGCGCGACGACCTAGATGAAACAGTTCTAAAATTGCTTGAGGGTCTTTTAAAAACGCTCGTCCACAAGCAGGCACACCCACTCCTCCATCTCAGTTCCTCACAACCGAAATGTTGTTCCAAAGCTTTGTCATTGCCGCTTTAGCTGTGGGGTTCGCCAACGGCGTTGCGATTCGGGTGCGTATACCCTCATGTACTTTTGTGTGGTTCTTAGCATATTGAATGAGGAGAGCAGGTGCCGCGTGCGCCCGATGGCAGCAACGGCCTCTACAGGCGCCAAGATATCCCTGCAGAGCCTCCTACCAGCTCACCCAATGGCGGGGTGATCATCTACGGCCGCCAAGATATCCCTGCAGAGGATCCTACCAGCTCGCCCAACGGCGGGGTGATCATCTACGGGCGCCAGGATATCCCTGCAGAGAATCCTACCAGCTCGCCCAACGGTGGGGTGATCGTCTACGTGCGCCAGGATATCCCTGCAGAGCCTCCTACCAGCTCGCCCAACGGCGGGGTGATCGTCTACGGGCGCCAGGATATCCCTGCAGAGCCTCCTACCAGCTCGCCCAACGGCGGGGTGATCGTCTACGGGCGCCAGGATATCCCTGCAGAGCCTCCTACCAGCTCGCCCAACGGTGGGGTGATCGTCTACGGGCGCCAGGACATCCCCAAGTAGTGCGATGTCACCCAGCAAAAGGGCGGTGTGCTCGTGCCACTCGAGTAATCGAGTAATCATGGATCGTACGCGCCTACGGAGGATTAGCTTGTAAATGTATGTATGATAGAAATATGACTGAGGTCCCCCCTTCCCTTATCTCGGCGGGCGGGATGAGGGCGTTGCCGGTTTTTTACAATAGTATTGCCATGGGCTCCAGATCGGGCCCTCATCCTTGTCGTCAAATCCAAAACCAAGAGAGATGCATAGGTCTAGCCGCTGTAGAGGCGCGCGTCTACGGGTGTAGCGTGTCTTGCCGTGGAACAAAAATCGCCGGGCGCATTGCAAATTTTGTTGGGCGGGTGGAAAGAGCGAGCTCTGAGAACTTAGAAGGCCATTGAATAAAATACAAGAGTGACCTCTACTCTACTCCGGTATCCACAGTCGCGGGACAGCTTGAAAATACTTACAAGGCCAAAAAAGTGCAATGTAATGTCGGAGACTACGACAGAGTTGATACAATACAGTGGAATTTTCAATTTTCACGGTCGACGAAGAAAGAAAAAATAATGCATTCATTCAGCCGGAGAGCAGACGTCGGAGACGGACAAATTATTGAGCAAAACAATAAACTCGGGAGTCCCGTCGGAGTAATGAAACGATGTTGCATCTCGTCGGCCGTGCGTAGGCAATAGTGGAACAATAAAGCAGAAAACATATTTTACACCGTAATATGTAAATTCTCCTCTGAGCCCTACCTCTGCCCTAGAATTTCCACGTCCGCTCCCGCGCTTCCGCCCCAAGCCGCGCCTCCAAAATCGATTGTTCGAAAAGACCAACAGTAAGTGACCAGTCATCTTCAGCTTCCCTTCTCTCGACCTTTCCGATCGAAGAACAATTATCGCCTCAGATAACTTTTTCCCGTAGGCCTTTGCATTTTTTCATATTTATCTCTACTCTGAAGGTTCGAAGCCCTCTCCAAGATAGGCTCGCCCCGGGGGCCCACTGCGTGGGGCTTTGCGCCTTCGGCGCGTGCGCGTCGGGGCGCAATCTGATGACTCGATGGCCAGATCGGATGCCAGCGCACAGGAGTCCCATTCTCAGCACAAGTTAATGAGAACTATCAGGCAGATACGGGAAAGATGATACGAGTGAGAAAAAGATCTGCGATCTCGAAGAAATCTACGATCTTTCAGTGCGACGGGAGATGGAACGAGTCTGTTTGTGGTGTTTGCGGAGGGTTCGGTCGTCCCGGGTGACTGGGGAGCTTCCGGGCAGCCTGGAAAGGGCCAGGAAGACCCGAGTCGCGAAAGGACGGACCGGGCATGGCCGAACCCGTACACAAGGGCCGCTGGGAACAGGGCCGGCGAACGAAGCCCAAGAGCAGCCCAAGCGTAAGCTCAAAAAAGAAAAGGGACGGGCGGGAGGGAAAAATTCGAGTGTTTTCGAGTGCGGACGAATACGAGAATAACGAGTTTGCTGGAGTGATATGGTATGCGGAAGCAAAAGTGATGAAACGTGGCAGTGCGATTAGATGTGATCTAATCGCACTGCCCGGGACGAAATGCCGATCCTATCTAGTTCTATTTAACTTGTCTTACACTCAGGCCGGCTCGCATGCTCGCCTTGCCTGAGCTGGCACTTTTATCAATGGGACTCGGCCTTCGGACCGGTGGTTAAGCGACTCCCATTGTCGCGAGTCCCATTCTTCTTGTCATTACTCGAAGCCAAGAATTAAGCACCCCAGGCCTGACGGTTCGCCCAAAAAAAAAGAGGCAAAGTGATGCGGCGATCAAAAGCTGTGCGGTGGCAAGTTTGAATTTTCTTACGGAACTCCGATCACACATCCGCAACTGCACACTGTTGAGAAATAGTCCACCTTCGCTCTCATACTCCCGCGAAGAATGGCGGTAACACCAAGTGTGCAGATTTGCAACCAGCTGTAACGGGGAGAGGCTCATTTACTTAGTGCCAAGATCGAGCACCTCTCATTGCAGGCTTGCTTTGACAGAGTCCCCCGAGTTCCCGACCTTTATGTAATGGGCGAGGAACCCCATCTTTATTACGGCGTCTGTCTAGGACCCCTCGGAATCCACGCCCCCGCACTAGTACTGGACCCTCTCGCACAGTCGAAACCTGGCACTCTCACCGTGCTATGGCGCGAGGACCGACTGCCGATCCCCTTTGGCGTAAAAAACATGCCGGAGACTAAGTAAAGAATTGCCTTGCCAAAATCCCGCAGCGCTCCGTTGGAGTTCTTCCTGCCCCGGAAAATGTCTGTACTCTCCAAAAAACGCGTCAGGATCAGATTCTGGGACGTTTCTGACCAGATGCGGTGCGTGGCGCCCATCATACAGTTTGCAGGTACACAATATCCCTTTCATTATCGTAATCGATGTATCTGAACCGCGGTGAACCATGGTTGCAGGGTCGCGTCACTGGCATGGACTTGACAGAATGTGGCGAAGTTCGCCGATCTGTTACAGGTTCTCCAGTAACAAGATGGCGTAATAATTCCACATAGTTGGTCGTAATCTGCCCTGCTGACGCGACACGACAGGCTTTGGCAATTGCGCATCCGAGCCCGGTTGCCATCGAGTCTGTCTTGGTCTGTCGTAGTTGCCTTGATCCCCTGTTTCCGGCACGCCTCTCAGCATTACTTATACGTGCCGTCGAAGGTTCACCCAATTTTAAAGATGTCGGATCCCTCATCAATGGGCCCTCCCTCAGTCGACCGCACATTCATCCTGACTTGGGGAGTCGAGTTCATCGCATATACCTTGGACATTGCGTAAGTCTATGGTCATCGAGAGTCTAGTGGCTAACATCGGACCCAGTTTATGGGGTGTTGCAGTGGTTACCCTATTTTCCTTCTTAAACCTGCCCTCTCTTGAGTTATATTCCAGATTTCTATGCTGCTATATTTTCGTAAATATACCAAAAAAGACTCACTTGCGATCCGCAGTGCGGTGAGAGCATATTTTATGGGAGGCCCTTGATTTTTATTGATTCAAATCAGGTTGCCCTTCTTGCGTAAGAAACACACTGTAAATGCTGGTTCCAATTTCATCCTCGCGCTAGGATTTTCACCACTGTCCACTCTCTTTTCCTCGCGATATACAACTACAAGGGTTTTGTCTCGCTTTTCGGAAATTTTGAGGGACAAGATGTAATTGTGTAAGTCCTGTTTCCGTTCCATGACCATTCAACACTCTGACCATTTTCAAGGTACGAGGCAAATGTCAGACTTCAGTTTGCTACTTTATTATATCCATTGATCACACTGGATGGCAGGTGGCGGTATGCTCAGAGGTAAGGTGTACAAGTATATCACTCGTGGTATCGCTGACTGAATGCTTTAGTTCTTGGTTGCATTTACTGCCCAAATGTATGTGGTCGCGTTTCAGCACTTGCTTTCTGATTCTGACGCTAACCTCTAGGTTCTACGCGAGTCGGATATGGATTTGTGAGACGGACCGTTACTTCCTTCCTCACCTGTGATATCCTGATGCTAGACGGGAGTGTCGAACCAAGATTGGCGATATGTTGCACCCGTGGTAAGTAAATAATCCTCATTCTTTCCCCAATGTGTCTCAACGTGTGGTCAAGATGTTACTTGCCGTGTTGCAACTCTGTGAGTCAATTCTCAGATACACGGACCATTCAATAATTTATGTCCACCCCAGCTGCTGGTATCGGTACGTACACTGGTCGAAGATAAAGTATATTGACGCGACTTGGTATTCAGCTCAAACCGTCGAAGTGTAAGTGAATTGTCTGGGAAAATCATTCACGATCCATTGACTTGACATTTAAGAGCCAAGGTTCATCTCAACTCTCGGCTGGGATCCACAGTGGTGCGGGCCGAGGCTTTCCTTCCCAAACTCCTTTTTTTTTACCGAACAGGCCTACAGGTGACAGCAACCACTCAGGCAGTAGCCACTCTCGCCTGCGACGTCACCATCACTGTCAACCTTTCCCAAATCCTTCGGAAATCTCGAACCGGTGTACAAAGGCAAGAAAAGCATCTGTCATAATTATTCCTGTCTTGATTAACAGGGCTCCGATGGTGCAGAACCGATTCTGTCCTGGACAAGATGATTGTATATGCTTTCAGTCGTGGAGCAATGACAAGGTATGTCGTCCTGACGCCACGAGAATGAATTTTCATTATTGGTCACAGTCTCTTCGCACTCCTCCAGGTTGTCTTTGTGCGCTATTCCTCTCAGTGCTACTCCCAAAAATTTAAACCAATCCCTCTCTGTTTTAAGTGGATTGCCATTCCCAGGACCTTCGTATTGTCAGTGAAACACTTACAGAGTTGGAAACCGGATTTACTGACCATCAGAACAGTGAGGTTTTCGTCTCCCCAAGCTGCCATGGTCTGTCTGATTCGATTGTGCTGTGAAATCCGCCTCATTCTCTTTGCTATTAGTCTACGTGATTTCGGTTTGCAGCATGTTCATGGCCACATTGTAACACTATGCACAACGTATGCTGACTAGTTATTAGGCTAATCTCCCGAGAAACCTTTCGGGAAGAGCTGAGAAGTCGTGATGGAATCCTCAGCACCTTCACTATGCCCACTATGCAGCCGAACTCGACACATAATAATCTAACCGACGAATCTATTGCGCACGGGGTTCATGTGGTGAGCTTCAACTATTATCCCGGAGACACCCCGGGCCCTTGACTGACCCGACTAAGTCCACATCTGTGGTCAAATGGGTGGAGAGTATACCGGCAGACGACAGTACTATGGAAAATCATCATGCCATTGAAATGTCTGTGCGGTGTGTTCAATTTATTTTTTTGCGCTTCAGTTTTGATCTAACTCGACTCTTCAGACACACAGTGGTCTAATAACAACTTTGTGATGACGGGTATTGGCAGCCGTTAGCGTTCAAGTTGGAAATTATTCAGACTCCTCACCGATTCATTTTAATGTATATTACGGTTCCTATATATTACACCACTCTCCCTGCCCTCTTCATCCGATTCTACGCTACTGCCATCTGGCACCCTAGTCGCGATCCGTCTATATCCACTTGTAAATATTGCTGGAATTTGGATGGTGATCTTATCTGCCCGGAAATTTCTCAAGAACTTATGAATTTCGACTTCAAGAGGAACATGCGTCCTCAGAATCAAGTTTTTCCCCCCTCTTCCAGAAAAACAAAACTTGTATTTATGGTCTGACTACGGGAGTCTACATCGGACGGAATTTGGGACTCCCCTCTGCAGGACAATTCGTCGGTAGGCAGTTGCCGCAAGCCCGAACTTTGTGCCAGCCGAACATCACGGTGATGGTGACCGGATATGCTTACGTTATCCGATAAACCGGGCTTTCCCCCCGCCTCTCATCGCAGCAAACGCCGAGCATCGCGGTCAGTACCACTGATGCACTATATAGGCTCCCAAATCGCATATAAAGGGGACGGTGCCCATGGAATACCTCACCCAAAATGCCAACTCTCGCAGTCGCAGAAGCCTCCAACGCAACATACTCACCAACCTACATCCCAGTCGCCGTATTTGTGGGCGGGACCTCCGGCGTGGGCCAAGCGATGGCGGAAGCCTTTGCGCGCCAGACGAACGGACGCGCACACGTCATCCTTGTCGGACGCAATGCGCGCGCGGCGCGAGACATTTTTGCTGGCCTACCGAAACCAACGGCTGACGAGGTAGGGTGCCGATACGAGCTCATGGCCTGCGATGCGAGGAGCATGGGCAACGTACGCGATGTGTGTGCGAGCCTCCGCTCGCGGCTCCCGCGCATTAATTTCCTGGTGATCACTGCGTCGGGTCCCGCGGCGAATACGATGATCGCGTGTGGAGAGACGCCCGAGGGGCTGGACAACCACTTGGCTATGCGGTGCGGAATGCTAATCTTCCGACGCTGTGGGGAGTCCTGATATTATGTATGCACACCCCAGATACTTTGCGCGCTACGTATTCACCAAGGAGCTCCTCCCGCTGCTCGTCTCCGCGCGGGAGAGCGGACAGCCAGCGCACGTCATGACGGTGCTCGGCGCCGGGTTGGGCTTCAAGATCCCCACAGACGACCTCGGCCTCGACGAGGCGCGGCGGGGTAGCTACAAGATATTGCAGGGCGCCGCGGTCGTGCGTCTTCTTTTCTACAAGTTCTTGCCAGGCCCAGCCTGAGGTCCACTCACCCATCTCTCAAATCGTACAGTGTTTCGCCGCAGTCAAGGGCATGATGCGCGGTGCCGCATACAACGATGCTCTCGTCGCTGTACGCATTCCATCCAACTTCCAGCTATATATCCAATCATCTTACATGAGTACGCGCGGTGCAGTCCTTCGCAGCCCAGCACCCTGACCTCGCATTCACGCACATATACCCCGGCCAGGTGCGCACCAGCAGCGCGCACGTGAACCTAGGGTGGCTCCTTGCGCCGCTGGGGTGGCTCCTCGAGCGCCACAGAGCGGCGATGCGGATTCCTCCGGTACGGTTTCGCACTATGCGGCTTTCTTCGCGCGCAGCTGATTTTTCTTTCTTTCTGCTGCATGCACAGGAAGAATGCGCGCAATACATGCTCTACGCGCTGCTACACGGCGAGCGCGGCATGTTCATCCGGGATAACCACGGCGACGTCGTGTGCGCGCACGTCTTCGGGAGCCACGCCGCGCTGTTTGCCGAGGACTTGGACGCGCCTGCGGCACACAAAGTCGTGCGTTTGATTTCTCTCTTGCATTCTTTATGTTTTTTTGCTTACGTTCTTCATGATTTCTTTCTCACATTCTTTATGATTCCTTTCTTACATTCTTCATCTCTTTCCCTTTCTCGAATTTTTTCCGACTTCACGCGCTTCCCTCATCTCCAACTCATCTCCGACCAGGGCTTCCTGAACGGCATCCCGCTTCAAGGCTTCGGCGGGTCGGACGCCCGCGTCGCGGGGCTGATCGCGTATACGGAGCGGGTGCTTTCTGGGATATACAGTAGGTAGTTCGGGCGGAGGGAACGATTGGTTAGAGATGGATATTACTGTTCACGGGTGATTATAGCGTTACGTTGAATGCATTTTTTCAAGCGTCCTGTTCGGGGCCAGACAGGTCTTATCACGCCCATCAGGCTTTAGGCCTGCACGCGCAAAGATCTGAGCCGAGAACGTCGCAATGGCAGAATATCATGTATGCTTCGCCCGAGATGCCTGAATTCACAAGAACAGTGCGGAGGTCTGAGCCTGCAGGTCTGCGAGTCACACAGACCGCTATACTCTCAGTGAGTGATGCTGTTTTCGCGTTCGAAGAATTTCCAGGGGGAGGTCTCCTAGTAGTGAGTGATGTTGTTTCACAAGTCTCTTGTTCTTGTGCGAGGTTGGTTCGAGGAAACAAACGGAGATATCTATGGGTTGAGATGAGAATGGGGATGACAATGGCATTTGTGCCCTCCAGGAGGGAGTGCAAAGTTTTGATCAGGGCGGATCACTCCGGTATGTTCTCACGGGCACAGCCACTGGTTGAAACCTGAGTGTTTCAACATCACGAAACTCGTTGTTCATGTTGTGGACCACGCGAGTATAATATATCCTCCCCCCCCCCCCCCCCGAAATTCACAGTACTTTTTTGCACAGATTCACTGAATATAGATGAAAGGACATAAACGGATACCATGTTACAGCAGTTTTCTCTCCCTATATCCGTGTAATTTTCCACAAACTCGTTGAAGCTCGACTATTCAACCACAGTTTGAGGTTTTTCAAGGCCCTATGATACGAAGCCCTTCGCATGAACGTACAATCTTGCCATTTATGGCTTTGAGCATATATAGAGACACAGAACTGACGAGCCTTTACATGGGTAGTTCGCCATTGAACCCATCACACAAATGATACACACTTAGACTCTCGACCAATCAAAGATCAGGAATCTTCACGTTCGCGGGGCCCGAGAGCACCTCGAACGCCTCCTCAGTGTACGGTGGATACCGGTGCTGGAAGAAAGGCTCCGCACTGCCGGGGGAGGGAGACTCGTGAGCGGCTGTACACTGGAATATGGAGGAGCAAACGACGCACGCGGGAGGGACGTTAACGTAACTGCGGCGATGGACAAAAGTGTCGAAGGAGAATTTGCCGAGGTACGAGCCGTCTGGAATGCATCAAGATAGCCATGAGACCAATACCTGGGGGATAAAGAGCGATTCACGCACAGCCCGATTCGCCTTGGCCGCCGAAGGGTATCTCGTGGACTAAGCAAGTAGGACGACGAATATCAACGGAATATCAGTACAACGGGATTCGTGCTCACCGCCAAGTTGCATGAAAGTATCATTTAGAACGAGGGTACCACTACTGGTAGAGTCGAGGACTAATACGGACGCAGATCAATGGTATATTCAAAATTAAAAGGACAAATGACACACATTTATTCTTCGTGTCCGCGCTGTCCGTGAAGACGTAAATGACAAGAGGAACGGGCCTGAAATCCAGAATGTCAGATTATCAACACTGGAACGAGCCGAGGCACAGACCGTCCACGAATGATTTCAATCGCCTCGTGCACGCCCTCGACCGGCACGATGGGTATGATTGGGCCGAAAAGTTCGCTGTGAGCTGTCTGTCAGCATTCTAACCGGGCGTCACGATCAAATGACGAACTGCTCCATAAGCGCATCGTCGAGGCCGACATTAGCCACCACCGTCGGCTCCAGTCTTTTGGTGCCCTCTGCGCTGCTGCCAAGCACGACGGTACCCTGCGTCCGAGCTAGCAGGGCCCGCAGACGCGCGTGATGCTGGGGGTTCAGGATCGCGCCGAACTCGGAAAGCGGGTCGAGGGCCCCCTTGGGGTGAGGCCAAAACGTCTGGTACGCCTTCTTAAACGCGGCGACGACCGCATCTTGGTGGGTCCGGGGGACGAGGATATAGTCCGGCGCCACGCAGATCTGACGCAAGGGCGAGTCAACTTCGCAAAATATGCATTGGAGAGGGGGAATGAAAGTAGACCTGGCCAGCATTCTGCTGCTTCCCCCAAAGAATGCGCTTCGCCGCGAGCTCTATGTCGGTGTTCTCTGCGTCGACGAATACGGGGGACTTGCTCCCTAGCTCCAACGTAACAGGTGTTACATGCTTCGCGGCAGCGGCAGCGACGATCCGCCCCACGCGCCCGCTCCCGGTGAAGAAAATGTGGTCCCACCGGAGCTCGAGGAGGGCGGTCGTCTCAGGAGCGGCGCCGTTGATGATGCGGTATGCCGTCGTATCGAGATATTTCGGGAACAGGTCCGCTAGGAGAGCCGCGCAGGCGGGGTTTAGCTCGGAGGGCTTGACGATACACGTGCAGCCCGCCGCGATGGCGCCGATGAGCGGGAGCATCGTCGTGACGTACGGGTAGTTCCAGGGCCTGCAGCGCACGGCGTGTGAATAGCGTTCTCGATGTGTATGTATGCATGTAAGTACACACCCGATGATGAGGACGACGCCCTTGGCGGTGGTGTAGATGGTGGTGTCCCAGGAGCTGCGCCACGCTTCCACCACCGGCTTCTCGGGCCTGTGCCATTCCTCCAGGCTCTCGGCTGCACGCACGGCGCCTGAGACGATGGGCCCGATTTCGGGGAGTGAGACCTCGAGCTTGTGGCGCCCCAGGTCCGCGTAGAGGGCCTCAGACAGGCTGACGCTGTTCTCCTGGAAGAGTCGCGCGAGCTGCAAGAGCTGGGCGCGGCGGAAGGGTAGCGGCGCGGTCTTTCTGTCTTGGAATGATCGTTTCAGCGCGGAGTGGGCCTAGAGATTGAGATGAGCAGGAAAATAGACAGATGGGCACGGGAAACTTGTCTCACCGCCTGTAAATCTCCAATGGATGCGTATTTCAAAGCCATCGTGAATGGAGAGGAACGTGAATGAAGGAAAGTCGGAACTTGATAATCGATACCTCTGCTTAAGTTCCGCGAATGGACCCACAAGCTCGAAATAACCGGAACACATGACAATGGAGGGACCCACAAGACGACGGTGAAATTGTAGTTCCGTTGCGGAAAACGTCGACGCTGAACTATCACGACTGACGCAAAAATGGTTGCCTTGGGCTGCTTGCAAAGAATCGAAAAGAGCTACCCCTGCTGTGGGAGTTGCAGACTAAGAGCGGCGGTATCCAGTCGAAGCCGCCGGGACGGAGAAGTCGTCGAGTTACGGAACATGGAAGGCAGGGCCCAGGCGGGTGCTGAGTCGCCGTGATACATGTCTGGCCGGGTGCGCTCTGTAATATACTCCCGGGCAACAGGGGGAACTCGGAGAATCGAGATCGGCTTGAAAGAGATTGGCCACCTGGTAACCGGAGTCTGGTGTACTAGTCATCCACATGCATTTGAGCTTTGGAGTTGGACGCCCGAGAGTTTCGAACCTGCGGGAGGGAATACGAAAGTGATGCGGCGATCAAAAGCTATGGCTTGGCCGTGGCGAATTTTCTTATGGAAATTCGAGTGGCGCCAGGATCCTGGGCTGATCCCTGGCACAACTAATGCGGAGAACTCGTCCGCTTTCAGCTCTCTATTCCGTCGGGGAGTGGCCGTGGAGGGCCGTGGCACCAAGCGACCAAATTTGTATTTAACGGGGAAGTTACGAGGCTCATTCACTTAATGATGCGGCTACTCCCAGGCTTTCTGTAATGGGCGAGGAACCTCGAGGACCCCTTTTCATTACGGTATCTGTTCAGGACCTTTCGGGAGTCGGGACCCACACCCACTTGCACAACCGAAACCGAATGACTCTCTCGCGGCGGCGGCGCGCTATGGTTTGAGGATAGACTCCGGACGTGTATGTCCTGCATGGCGTCTATCATACGGTTTGCAGGTACGTGCGGTCAATATCCTTTCAAATATCGTGATCGATTTATCCGAACAACCGAATTGCGCGCTGAACCGTAGGTTGCAGGGTCGCGTCTCACTGCCTCGGACTTGAACGGACGAGACAGAATGTGGGGAAGTTCGGCGATCTGTAACGACCTTAGTTTTTCGGAGTATGGGGTTATAATCCCGGCGATATAATGACTAACTGCTTTTTTGTATTGAATCTAACAGGGGGACACGGGATTCTGGTGGGACCGCGAGCTCGTTCTAGTTGATGAAGAGAGGCCCAAGGACAAAGGTGTAATTTGCTTATACACTGGATAATTCTTGGACCTGGCGTTCATTGTTCGGACCGCGCCGGATAATACAGGGTAATACCTTCCTAACTAAGCTTACCTTCAGTAACAAATGGTGTCGTAATAATTCACATAGTCGGTAATATGCTCTTTCTGACACGACAGGCGTTCGCTAACCATCAATTGCGCATGCGAACCCGGTTGCCATTGGGCTGTCACGGTCTTCTGGCATAGAACCTTCGCCTCTCACCACTACTAATACGTGCCGTCGAAGGTTCACCCAATTACAGGATGTCGGATCCCCCATATCTTGGCCCTCACTCAGTCGACCGCACATTCATTCTGACTTGGGGAGTTGAGTTCATCGCATATACCTTGGACATTGCGTAAGTCTATGGTTATCGAGAGTCTAGTGGCTAATATCGGGCCCAGTTTATGGGGGGTTGCAATGGTTGCCCTTTTTTCCTTCTTTAACCTGAATTCTATTGAGTTACATTCCAGGTTTCTGTGCTGCAGTATTTTCGCAAATATACCAGAAAAGATTCACTGGTGACCCGCAGTACGGTGAGAGCATATTCTATGGGAGACCCTGGGTTTTTGTTGATCCAAATCAGGTCGCCCTTCTTGCGTAAGAAACACACTCTAAACGCAGATTCCAATTCATCCTCGCCCTAGGATTTTCACCACTGTCCACTCTGTTTTCCTCGCGATGCAAAACTACAAGGAACTTGTTTTACTTTTCGGAAATTTTGAGGGACAAAATGTAATTGTGTAAGTCTTGTTTCCGTTCCAGAACCATTCAATACTCTAACCATTTTGAAGGTACGAGGCAAATGTCAGACTTCAACTTGCCACTCTATCATATCCACTGATCAAACTGGATGGCAGGTAATGATATGCGCAGCGGTAAGTCGTATATTTCTCGTAGGATCAGTGACTGAATGTTTTAGTTCTTGGTCGCATTTACTGCCCAAATGTGTGTGGTTGCGTTTCAACACATGCTTTCTGATTCTGACGCCAACCTCTAGGTTCTATGCGAGTCGCATATGGATTTGTGAGACGGACCATGGCTTCTTTCCTCACCTGTGATATCCTCATGCTACACGACAGTGTCGAACAAAGATTGGCGATATGTTGCACCCGTGGTAAGTGAACTAGCCCCTATCTTCTCGAATCTGTTTCAATGTGTGGTCAAGATATTGCTTGCTGTTTTGCAACTCTGTGGGTCAATTCTCAGATACATGGACCATTCAATGATTTTCCTCCACCACAGCTGCGGGTATCGGTACGTACACCGGTCGAAGATAGAGTATATTGATGCGACTTAGGCATTCAGCTCAAACCGTCCAAGTGTAAATGAATTGTCTGGCAAAATCATTCGCAATTCATTGACTCGAGGTTTAAGAGCCAAGGCTCATCTAAACTCTCGGCTGGAATCCACAGTGGTGCGGGCCGCTTTCCTTCCCTATTCTTTTGTATTTTGCCGAACGGGCCTACAGGTGACAGCAACAACTCAGGGAGCAGCCACTCTCGCCTGCGACGTCACCATCACTACGATTCTGTCTCGCATTCTTGGGAAATCTCGAACCGGTGTACGAAGGCAAGAAAGGCATCTGGTATAATTATCCCTATCTTGATTAACGAGGCTCCGATGTTGCAGAACCGATTCTGTTCTGGACAAGATGATTATATATGCTATCAATCGTGGAGCAATGACAAGGTATGTCGTCCTAACGGCACGAGAATGACTTTTCATTGTTGGTTGCAGTCTCTTGGCACTCCTCCAGTTTGTCTTTGTGCGTTATCCCTCTCAGTGCTACTCTCGAACCGATGCCTCTCTGTTTTTAGTTCATTGCCATGCCCGGGACCTTCATGTTGTCAGCAGAATACTTACAGAGGTTTAAACCGGATTCACTGACCATCAGAACAGTACAATATTCATCCTCCCGAGCTCCCATGGTCTGCCTAATTCGATTGTAGTGTGTAATCCGCCTCATTCTCTCTTTTTTAATTAGTCTACGTGATTTCGGTTTGCAGCATGTTCGTGACCGGATTGTACCCATATGCACGGTGCATGCTGACTAGTTATTAGGTTAACCTCCCGAGAAACTCTTCTGGCAGAGCTGAGAAGTCGCGATGGCATCATCAGCACCTTCACTATGCCCACTACGCAGTCGGACTTGACACATAATAATCTGGCTAACGAAGCTATAACGCACGGGGTTCACGTGGTGAGCTTTAAGTATTATCTCGGAGATACTCCTTAACTGACTTGCCTCAGTCCACATCCGTGATCAAATGGGCGGAGGGCATACCGGCAGACGATAATGACATGAAAAATCGGGATGCCATTAAAATGTCTGTGCGGTGTGTTCAATTCATTTTTTTGCGCCCTTAGGTTCGATCTAACTCGACCGTTCAGACACACGGTCTAATAACAACCCTGTGATGACGCTATTGCCAGCCCGTTAGCGTTGAAGTCGGCAATTCTTCCTTCTCGATCCATTTCAATGTATACAAGAGCGCGCCGGGGTGCTTTGCGCCTTTGCACTGAATAGACCGTCACAACGTTTGCGAGTGTAGGGGATCGGGTATGAATAAATATCACTGCTCACTGAACATTAATTTCTGTCACGCATCTGTAACGGAGGAAACCGTGGTATGCCACTGGTAAGTGCTTGCGCGGTCGTTGACTCGTGGAATTCGCTCGGCTAGGGCAAGGCTCAGAAAGAGACGTTGTTATGTATACATTCCCCATATCTTGTCAGTATAAGCAGCCCAACTAGACTCGGAAAATGTCAGGCACGCTTCCCCGGTTTCAAATTTCCTCCGAACGACCTCGCAGGGATGGTCGCAAGAATAACCTGACTGTCAGAATTACTCTTGCCAAAGTTGAAACTTGGCGTTAAATTATAGTGAACGGTTTGAGCCATGCACCCCCTTGAAATTGCTCCGCTAAATTTGAGATAAATGCACAAAGCTACAGGTATCGGAGTTAAAAAAACCTTAATGTCTAAGGTGTACACACTCCAAACCTAATGCCAGTACTTGAGCGGCAGCGAACGCGTGTGCTCCCAACCCGCATCGAGCGCCGCTACCACGTCCGCCGGCAGAGGCCCCTTGTCCGGCGCCTCCAAATTCTCCTCGAGGTGCGCCGTACTGCTCGCGCCCACAATAACCGCGTCGTCAAACTCCCTGAGCACCAAGTGGTGCGCAAGCCATCGCAGCGCAGGATCGCTCCCCGTTATACCGTGCGGTGCGATCACGGGCCGCAGGAGGTCGAGCGCCTTGAAGTTCGGCTCGTTCCAGTAGCGCGAACGTTGGAGCTGCCCAGATTGCTCGCCGGGTCGAAGGCCGTCGCTGGACGGAGCTTGCAGGGCGTTGGAATCAGATCCCCGGACCCCACATGTAGCTCAGATGAACCCTTTACTCATGTTAAATCATACTATCGTATTCCATGGATCATGTGGGGTGCACGGAGGTCACAGGTCTGCTCAAACGAAGGATTTAAGCGGGTGGCCGTCTACCCCATTATTTACCGTTTTCGGCATCCCTGACGGAGAATATTCAGCAAGCCATCAAAACAACATGTAAATTCGGCCAGACGGTCTCAACTCATTACCACAATGTAGGCCTTCGTTATGGAGCCCAATAACTTATAGTAATTCAACTCAGAAGATTAGTTTAAGGCTGAAAGTGTAAGGTGGCCGAGTACCCAGTGATCGTGCACTTAAATTGTGGAGAACTTTACAACGAAGTGCAAGCTAAGAATAATTAAATTTGTGTCAGGTGGATCGTTGCACGTCCCCCCCATTTATTTCACTCTCTGTCGGCGCGCAATCTCACCAAAAGATTTTTCGCCCGTCAATCTTGTGTTCTCCCCACGAAAACACCTGACGAAATTTTACAGTGGACAATTGGAGGAGGCCTATTTTACATGACCCACCCATGTCTACCACGAAGGCACGAACGTGCTGTTGTCGATCTGCTGCGCGATGCCCGTGTACCTCCAGCGCGAGATGTACACCGGCGTATTGCCAGTCCCATTGTTCGCCGTCGCGTACGCGCCCACGAGCGCGCCTGTCATAATATTAAGTATCAAAGCTGAAATTCATAGCAATTAGACGTACCGGTAAACGGCCCAGTGCCGCCACTCAGAATTGTCGCGGGCAAAGAGCCGAGTACGACGGTATTGTGAGCCGTGCCGCCCTGCGGCGTCGCCGAGAACGTGTAGTGCGTATCGTTATTTGCGCGGATGGTGAGGGTGATGGGGCCATGCCAGGAGCTGGGGATACTGTGGATCACAGGGGGAGGGGGCGCCGTGCCCAGGTTGCCGCCGCCGTCAGTGCGGAGGCGCAGATGAGGTGTAGCAGGACCTTTGGCGCTATCGACCAGCAGGACAATGCCCAGGTCGATGTGTTGCACCTGGGTGAGGAAGACCGTGGCGCCGGCTTCCTCGTTGAGGTCGGTCGGCGCGAAGGCGACGTCGATGCTGAATTCGAACAGGGTGTCGGTCTGGAGACGCGCAATCAGCGAGATCGGGTCAGCACTGGTGGTGCTGATATCTGGCGAGGGCAGAATGCGTAGCGTGTTGGGATGGCCAGGGGGGGACACGGTGAAGGAATCGAGATCGGGCCATCGCCAAAAGAGTAGGTTCGACGGAATAGCGCTTCCGGGGGTAAAGTCGAAGACATCAGGTGTGCCATAGATGGGCCCAACGCCCCTAACGTCTGTTGAGACCGGAAGCTCCCATGCACTCTCGTTTCCCCGGACGGGCGAAATGACGGGGAACTCGCCCTCGGCCCACGTCGCGGGCGTTATGACCATCTCGCGCCCCATGGGGTAGTTGATCCACTCCGGCCCCGAACGCGTAGCCAGTGCGCACGCCCACCAGTTACCCGCCGCGTCGTGGAAGAGGTCGGCGTGCCCGACGGTCTGGAAGTACTCGTCGGTGTGTTTGTTCGTCAGGACGGGATTCCTGTCGAAGCCGATATACGTGCCGGTGATGCTTCTCGAGCGCGCCATGGTGACCGTATGGTTGACCTCCGTGCCTCCTTCTGCGATCAAGAGGTAGTACCACCCATCCTTCTTGTAGATATGCGGACCTTCGGGGTTACGTTCACCCGTGCCATTCCAGAGTTGGGTGGCGGGGCCCAGGGCGCCCGTCTCCAGGTCGATCGTGGAGATGATGCTTTCCGCTGCCGTCATGTACGAGACACCGTCATCGTCCCAGAAGAGGTCGGGGTCGATACTTGGCGGCTGAAAGAGGACAGGATTGCTCCACGCGGCGTCGTCGAATGGGTCGCTAGTCTTAAACAGCAGTCCGGGAGGGAGCGAGTTACTCCCATCCGATACAAAGAACGTGATCGCATAGAAAAAGCCATCGTGGAAGCGCAGTGTAACTGCGAATATGCCATCGTTCTGACCCGTAGTGTTGTAGTGCGGCCACTGCGTCTGCCGATTCAAAGCGTGGCTGGCGAGCCGCCAGTGGACCAGGTCTTTGCTGGCATGAATCGGCATGCCGGGCGTCACGAGGAAGGTCGAAGTCGCGCAGAAGAAGGTGTCGTCCCATTCAGGGACGAAGATGCAGCTGGGATCGCTGTGCCATCCGGGAATGGTTGGGTTGAGGCGAGTTTTGTTCGCGGCGGCGGCGGAGAGAGCAGTCATAATGGCGCCGAGAAGGTAGACGAGTAAACGGAACATCTTGCAGCTCGTATATCGTCTTCTCGAGGTCATTATATCAAATTCTGCAAAAATTCGGAAAATCGAAAACGAAGAAGGAAGCATGTGAGTTCTGCCGATATCTCCCCATCCGAGGCTCAGGTGTTCGTAAACACACAGTATACGCGTCGAAATTAATTTTAGATTTGCGCACCTGATTTACGATGGATCACAGGGCGGTAATCGGTGCCAAGAAATGAACTTTTTATCCAGTGTGTAGTAAACTTTTGAGATGCGATGTGTGATTGACGGCCGGCGGTTTGACTAGTAAAATGGATGCGCGGATGCGGCCAGCGTTGAGGAGAGGAAGATCAGGGTTTCATGGGCAACATAGTTTTCTGAGGTAGACCGCAAGTCGAGGGTGGGTCACTGACCTCCCTGACCTCCCTTTAAATTCGACTAGTTTTCTCCGTGTCTTCCCATGCTAAGACGGGGCTCAAATGTGAGTGCCTGGTATGTTGATGAATCGGTCGCAAGAGCACGATGCTTAGACCCGATTATGAACAGAGGCTTGACGTGGAAAAGAACAAGGACCGCGGCCGAGGATGACGTACGCACAACAACAACAAGCTCGCTAAAAGTGTCGCAAGTATCGGACCGATCCGGAGTCCGGGATTAGCGGCCCGGTCAATGATCCGGATCAGTGGTCCGATTCGTTTTTACTTTGTGCCTTTGAACTGGGAGTAGCCGAGTCTCGAGAACCCATATTTTATGGGAGGCCCTTGGTTTTTGTTGATTCAAGTCAGATCGCCCTTCTTGCGTAAGTCTTGTTTCCGTACTCTGACCATTTTGAAGGAGACTTCAGTTTGCCACTCTATTATATCCACTGATCAAACTGGATAGTAGATGATGATATGCGCAGGGGTAAGTCGTATATTTCTCGTAGTATCAGTGACTAAATGTTGTAGTTCTTGGTTGCATTTACTGCCCAAATGTGTGTGGTGGCGTTTCAATACATGCTTTCTGATTCTGACGTTGACCTTACCAACCGCTAGGCTCTACGCGACTCGCATATGGATTTGTGAGATGGGCCATGGCTCCTTTCCTTACCTGTGATATCCTGATGCTAGACGACAGTGTCGAACGAAGATTGGCGATAGTTGCACCCGTGGTAAGTTAACTATCCTCCCCGAATGTATCTCAACGTGGGATCAAGATATTTCTCGTGTTGTAAGTCAGTTCTCAGATATATGGACCATTCAATATTTTTCATCTACCTCAGGTGCTGGTCTCGGTACATACACCGGTCCAAGATTAAGTACATTGAAGTGGCTTGATATTCAGCTAAAACCGTTTGAAAAGTAAGTAAGTGGTTGGGGGCGGTTTTATGATTTCCTTCGGGGGTGCGTTTTCATCCTCAACTTCTACGAGTGTTTTTAATGTTCACTCCTTTCGAATTTCTCCATTGCTGATATTCAGATCCACGTCTGTTTCCAAGCTATCCACGGTGTGTCGGCTGACAGAGCTGATTGAAGATTTGCCCATGAACCTCTATCTTCTCGTCGGATTCCTCCTGGCGGGCGGGCTCATCACCTGGCTCGGGTACACGCCTTTCATGATCGCGTCCTCCGTCATCGTAGCCGTCGGCACAGGCCTCATTTTAATCCTCAAAGCAACCATGAGCCAAATTTAACTCAGCTCAGAGAGTTCCAGGATACATGTCAACGTTACAATTATATTTGTGCACGGTTCAACATTTTTTTGGTTGTTTTGATCCCAACCGGGTATTACCGATCAAGTATTTGAACTTGAACATCACGTGGGAGCTCGTGGTTTAACTGCGGCTCATGCGGAAAAGCCCGCAGAAGAGATGTAATTACGAGTAGCTCTGCATGAACGACGGAGGGAAAATAAATAATGAATTGTCGACACCATTTGAGACCAGTATTCGTTTCTGAGGGGAGTAGGGAATTGTAGGTAGGTAGCTTTGACTCAAATCGTTCAGTAATAACGAAATGGTTCCATGCCGTACTTCTGGCGATACGCCTCACGAGCCCTCTCGTCCATCTTATCTTCATCCTTGATAAACATCCACCATCCTAGCAGTGGGCGCACCGTATCATTCGCACCGCTTGAAGAGAGCCCGCGGTCGCCACTGGACGACACACGCAAGCCGACACTACCCGCGACCATCGCACAATCATACGTTTTGCCGACATCATCATCGACGACCTTGACGTCGACCTCCGCGTACCCAGGTGGGACGTCGTAGCCCGAAAGGCGGTGGTAGGGCGTTCCATCGAGAACTAAGTCGAAGTGCATATCTTGGTTACCATACGCTTCCCAGAACTCTATGGGTCCAAGCGTCTCGGGGGCGGCCGAAGACACGGCATTCTGATAATGTGTCAGTGTATAGACTATTTATTATGCAAAATATGCGCTCGCACTTTGTTCAGGGTATGCCCCAACCATCGACCATCCTTGTCAAAAGGCGCGAATGCGATGATCCACCCGGTATAGTAGTTGCCGAAGCCGCTGCCGCCAGGCTCGTAGTGAGCGACGCGCTGCCAGAAATCAACGTTGTACGGGCTCGTGGGTTTGTCAAACGCGGCAATGAAGCGAGTGATAACGGGGCGCAACAAATGGTACCACGCGATGGTCTCGAGCCCGTATTCTTTGAGCTTTTCGAGCCGGCTGAGGATTTTAACCCAGTCCGACCTCTCTCCTTCAAGAGTGACGCGCGGGATGCCACAACCACCGGCCAGGAGTTTGTACTCGAAGTAGTGTTTGAGCGTCGCCATGAGCAGCACCGCGCTCACGGTGGTGTCGTTGATCGTCGTGGTGGTGAAGTCGGGGGTAGCCCAAGCGCGCAGGGAGGAATCGACAACATTCTTCTCAACAAGTCCGGCCATTTTGCGTGCTACATCCCCCAAATCGATGGTGCGGAGGGGTTTGGGCCGGGCATCGATGACGAGCTCTTTCTTGCCTTTGTGTGAAACGAAGCTAGCGCGCAGGAGCTCCGCGCGGGCGTTTACAAAGAAGTTGAACTGGGAGAGGATAGCCAACCAGACGTCGTCGGGGCGAATGACGAGCGCACGGTCCCGGGTGTACGCATCCAGCAAGGTAGCCACGAAGCCGTTCGCATCTGGGACGATTTTAGGGATTTTGGCTCCGAAGTTGCGCCCACTGACAAGACGAAGTATTAAGTGACAGGAGATGGTCGAAATCTTGTGATACGTACCCTCCGCCGTCGGTATCGCCACCTACAGGGAGTGAAAATTGCAGGATTTCACCGGCCTTCGTGTGCTGGTCCTTGCATGCCATGGCCAGGACTTGTTCAGCAGTGTGGCCATGGTCACCATAGGGAAATGAGAACGATTTGGCAGGGTGTTTCGCGACTGGGAATGAGACGCAGTGTTCGCCCTAAGGGCCTTAAATCGGGTTGGTCGGCTTCTTAAGGCCTTAATAAGGTTAAGGCCTTAATCCTAAGGGCCTTTAAGGCCTTTGATTAAAAAAAATCCCACGGTATTTGGCACAGCCGAAATATCAGAATTAGCAAAGAATTAGCCTATGTACTCCTCATCTCATCGGGGGGTACTTACCTTCTCAGTCTCATCTGCCAACAACTCCATCAGAATCTCCTCCTCCTCCTCCAACAGACATGCCGACAGTTTCTGGGTACAGGGCTTCTCTGCCCCTCCAAATAGGCCTGGCTTTTTCCCTGGTCGAAATATTGCTGTAGCAAGATGGTAGTCAACACTGAACGGGATGGCAAAATGGAAATTTACAAATTGTACACGTGATATTTTAAGGCCTTATTAAGGTCGAGACGCTGGGCGGAAAAAAATTAAGGTCTTAATTAAGGCCTTAATTAAGGCCTTAAGGGTTAAGGCCTTAGGCCTTAGGGCGAACACTGATGAGACGGGCATGGTTAGCGGAGGAAGAAAGGCGCATCAATGATGCCTTGGGACACTATCCTAATTGATCCGTCATATCCGGTTGATCCTTTGCACCGCATCTGGAGACTCAATGCAAACTCTCTCCGAAGGCTGCAAATAGGATTTCTGTCATCTTTATGTGCTCACAACAATGTATTTATTTTTAGTTACCTACAGGCTTTGTGAGCTGTCGAATAGCGGAAGGAGCGATACTTATGTAAAATGAGGAATTCTGAAGAGCAGACTTCGGAGGGACTTCAAGGAAGTCAGGCTCCAGCAGCTGTTCAATCTGAGGGTCTTCAATGTATCCTGTAAACATGTGAGTGAGTAGTTAGCCTGGAATAAGCCAGCCTTTCATATCGAGCGACAAGGAACGGGCATATGTAAGCCGAGAAGGAGGGATTGGGGAGTGTTCGAGAAGTTCAGATAGATTTCCTGAATCGCGATCCACTCCGCGGAGCACAATGGTGCGCCACCGGCCACAATATAGTCCACATCTTCTCCGAGAAAAATCGAGGTGGAAAGGTTCCGCTTGACATCGCGGTTACTATTAACCATGCTGGTATTCCAGGAAACGGTTACGAGGTGATCATGGCAAGGGTTAAGCGCTGGAAAGCGCGCTTAGTTCAGCGGGATCGCCATGGTCTGGGAAAAAATTAGGCGCCCAAGGAACAGTCCGAGCCGCATGATTTCTTTCTTGCTTCACGCCTCCTTACATGCGCTCCAATCCAGTTGTTCCCTCGGTCTGATTCAGCTGAATGCACATCTCCTCTGCCGTGTCCACTGTGATCTATTCGCAGACAATGTAAGGCCAGATCGAACTGCATACCAAGACTTATATCATTTGAGCAGATTTCCGCGGGCCTCCAAAAAATTCATGTCTGAGAACAATACCCGAGATCCCCGAGAGTCGCTTCCAGCAAAATTTCGAGATTCTGACCTTTCGGAACAAATGGGAGGGCATCCGAGTCGCCAACTGTGGAATTCCGAGCCACGAGATTCGGACGCAAAACCCCGAAAAAAGGAATCGAGCAGGTTGTACGCTAATTATGCGCAGTGGGGCCAAGGATACATAAAAGGTAATACGGCTCGCACTTCCTCTGAAGTAGGGGATTGGGAGTTGGGAGTCATCGGTATAGATCCAAAAGTGCTATGCCTATATAGCCCGAGCTGGCTGTCCCCAACTGGAGTAGAGATGATCTGTTGCGTCCTAAGGTACAAAAGGATACAAGGTTATCAATATATCAATATTGGTGAAACAGCAACACAGTTCTACGGAGTTTGTAGCTATTGTCTACCTTGAACGGTGCAACACGATTCATGCACTTCTCGTGTATTTAGTGGCTGCGACCCAGAGCGCGGGTACAAGCGGGACAAAATCCGTTCACATTTGGAGCTGCTCGGTCATCAGTGTGGTATGACAAGGAAAGTTGGTTGGGCGTACTGTACTGTTCGGGGAACAGATGACTGGAAAAAGTCAATCGACGCGCCACTCAAGAAACAAAATTGGAACTTACTATTGATTGCACTTCCTGGTGCAAACCGGCGGGACACACTCAGCTGGGTGGTTCGGGCTAAATTTGCAATGGGTGCTGTTGCACTGGATCTTCGAGAGTGGACATGGGTAAAATATGTCGGAGGGATGTAGAAGTTGAACATACTTCAACGGGTGGCTTATAATGGTGAGGTTAGCCAAGGTATCAACAAACCTGCAGACCGCTCACGAGGCTCTCAGCGTGTCCGCAGCTGAGATAGAGGCTTCGCACACTGGTTGTCGTGTTGTTGAGGGTCTCTCTACAGCAAGAGTCATGAATGGGCACTCACTGCCGCCAGCGGCACATAATGAATAAAAGTTGAAGAGCTGAAGGTGGAATGGAGGGTGGTTAATTGAAGAGGAAGACTCATAATACCCGTTTTTAAAGGCATGGTGATCTTTCCTATATAATATTAATACTAAGCAATCCCAGTGACTTAGGAATCGAGTCAAGCTAATTTTGGAACCGGTGTGCTACTGCCATTTACGATTAGGGTCCAATGAAGACCTAGAGGAAGATCCCATAGCACGCGCGGCGAATTGGCCATATGTTCGTTGTGAGATTATCACGTAGTTGAAAGATTGCCTTGCAAGGGAAAGTTATCAATGAGGGCGGCCACACGACGACCAACTGATCGGTTGAAGGGTTTTTCTGTAGTCGAGCTGTAGGAAAGGGGAATCATGGAGTGGGACGGGTGGGATCTAATCGGGCCAATTCTCCCGAATAAATGCAAGTTTATGTGAGACGCCCACCAGATTGCACAAGTTTCTTTGCGTAGCACGACATGGTTATTGACCCATCAGAGAGGTCAATCGCGACCGGAACGGTCCTTCCGAATACATAATGAAGTGGTGAGTCATACTTCATTTTCAGTCGATCCATCGGCGCTCGGTGCATATCGAAGAAAGAAAGAAAGAAAGGCCCTCCAAGTCTTCGCTGCACAACGATCCGAGTCCACGAGGGTACAATTGGAGCTATCCACCGAAGAAGTCTCATCTGCGCTAACGAAGAAACGAGTTCCATTTGCATGATGATTTTCTGGTATGATTTGATAATTCAGCTGCTCTTAAGATCTTATCAGCTCACGGGAGATAGCCAGTGTAAATCATGATTGACTCTGGCGAGCAAAACTTGTCGCCAACGGATCATGCTGGTTGCCCGTCCTGCCTTGGAAATCCTCGTGGATTTGACGGTGTAACGGTTTCCTCCAAATGCAGTATTTCTAGTCTCATCGCAGTTTATTGATTGAAGCGTAAGCGCCCAAAAGGTGTTCGATCTCTGGATCGGCCAATACCTCCCTCGATCCCTCCCCCCCTCCCGAAAGGGAATGATCCTCACACACACCACTCGTGCACTCTCACTCGCCAACGCCTCATCCTTCGCCTCACTCCTAACTCACTCTGCAAACAGTATGGGACTCTAAAATAGCCCGACCTTCGCGACACGTAGCAGTAGCGGACAGCCCGGGGACGTGTTTTCAGTGAATGCTGATTTTTTTACTTAGATAACCCAGGCGTAAACAACTATTACTCGTTCTCTTAACGAAATCCATGGCTTTTGTTTGGTTCCATCCCCATCCAGCTATCTCTTTCTTACTCTACTTCGTTATTTTTCCTTGATGTCAAATGACCAAGAAGAATCAAGACGCACGGCCTTTTCAAACTCATCTACAGCCCTTCAGGAGCTCTTCCATTTTGGGATCATATTCACACTGTACCCGAGTTTAACCGCACTACGGTTGTTGTGTAACAGCTCTGTACTTCTCATCCCTTCCATCTCGCTCTCTCTCGATACTGCACAACTGTGCTGCAAAGCCAGAACCAATTTTATTATGACAGTCTGCCTGGCATTATGCTCCAGGTAATCCCCATTCAACCTCTCCTCTCGCACAGGCTGCACTTTTGTGCTTCCCAAATCGAACGGTATGCGCTGGAGAGGCCCGACAGCCGCTGGTAACGATCTATATAATTAGATTCCCTGTCATTTACTGTGCCACTGGGAAGACACGTACATACTGCCTGCGGCCACGTAGATATTTATTTGGGTATAAATGACCAACAACAGCATTCCTTCTTTCCATATCTGTTCCCTTCCTCTTTTTTTTTTTTTGCTTTGAACTCCCTCGAATATTCATGCGGCGCTGATTTGACTGGTCGCTGTCTCCCTGGTTTGCAATTTTTGAATGTCCAATAATGTCTTGGCAAGACTCAACCGAATCCCTGCCAAAGAATTCCCCAATAGTTTGTTACACTCGGTACTTCATTTTCTCCCTGATCCGGGGGTTCCGCCGCCCAACCTCGTCTTTCAACCAGGCAATATCTACATTTATTGGCACGCATAAATTTACATCTCCATTATTTGAGTTTCCCTCCCATGTGGCGCAAATATCAAAAATTGCTATTTTGATTGACTTTCTTACTGTTCCGATGCAAATTTTCCGTGCCGAAGCGGAGCGGAGGCATATCTTGTTACTCGTTCTCTTAACGATTTGGTCGGCTTTTGATAAACCCCCATTCAGCATATCTCCTTCCTCTGCTCTCTCCTCTCGTGCTCGATCTCTACGATCCACGATCTGCCAGACACTGCCGAGATAATGAAAATGTTCAGATTGTGGCCGGCGTGTCCGTGAACAGCCTCCATGCACATTCTACAAGATTTCCCACCGCGCCGTAGCCACCGCTGTTGAACTTCGGCGGCAGTGCGGCCACGTCGGCCTCGCTCATGTATATAAGGTGACATGAATTCATGATCCTTTCCACGTCGTTCCCGAATATTGATTGTTTGACTTCCGTACCACTGTGGCTGCTTATCTTCAAATATATATTGCTGAAGCTTCAAAATCTATCAAGCATCGCAAAACTTTGAAACCTGCCTGATTGATTGGTTCAAGAGTGTTGCAAACCAACCACATGAACTGAACAGTGCCCCAAAAAACGGCCTTGCTCCGCAAATCTCCAGATTTCCTCCCCGACTTCGCACAATTCCCACCTCCGTTCGACTACGGACTACGTCAAACCCCACTGCCCCACAAACACATGGGTGTCAGTACAGATTACAAAAAATCTCGGACTGCGGCGGATAATAGTTGCGTGATTTTTCAGTGTGTTCCGTCGTGTTCCCATGTCAAATTCGCTGCACATCCATAGAAGGTCAATGCGTCTTTCACTTTACTTCCCTGTTTCAATCATCGATGTTCTCCCCGGCCTACCGTCTAAAATATACAATATCCTCAGTTCTCGTGCAATTTTCAACTTCAAATCTGGATTCTATGTCCTTCCCTGGTCTTCAGTCCTAAAGACCATCGAGCATAATTCCCTCATCATAGTTTGGGATCTAGTTGAACTTTTGCTGATTTCTCCACAGCCGCATCATGTACAAGTTTCCCATCAATACCTCTTTCCCACTTCGGCCGGTTATGTGCGTAGATACCGAATAAATCTGATAATATTGAAATGGTGCTCCGGAGCGGAGCGGAGGCATATCTTGTAAAGTAGTGGATTCTAGCCATGGGAAGTGTACAAAGCAGTCAAGATCAAATTAAACGATCCAAAGAGCGCCAACCAAGCGCCAACCATGCGGCGTTTAACACGTAGCTTATAGCCGATTTGGCAGCAGGAATCTTACCTACAGAATCATGGCTCACAGAAAACATGCTCATCAGCAGTACCGGCCAGCACGAAAATCTTTTTCAAGTTTGTTTTCGCGTTCTTTTCTTCTTCTTGTTCTTCTTATTTTTTCTTTTCTTTTCTTTTCTTCCATCTACGTAGTTCGTGATTTGCGTCATGAAAACATCACTAAACTGTTTATGGAGGAACCGTAAACAAAGCACGAGATACATGTATGAGAGAAGACGAATTTGAATCGTGACAAACGACTCTGAGGCCATTCCTCGATAATTTCTTGGTTAGATCCTTAAAACTTATTGGGCGAAGAGATTTCCAGGAATCAATGAAATGACAATAAATTTAATAAAGAAAAAATACAAGCAACGTTAACCGACTACATATAGCCTTCACCAGATCCCCCGAGAACTCCAAACCAAACTATTGAAATACAACCAGTCCGGATTCTGAGTGATACATTGGGCAAAACGATCATGGGTCGTTAGCATGAAATTACATAGGGAACTTTCTGAAAGCACGCATTTATCATGGCTCTTCCTCCGAGTATCCGGGCGGTGGCTCATCCGAGAGCCCCCGCGCCCACGGCGATTGTATTTGTGCTTCCAACTCGCGTATCCGCGCCGTCATCCTCCGCAGTTGGAAAGCCACGTCTGCATCCGGCGAGCCAGGTCCCCCGCTCAACCAGCCTCGTGATGAAAAGACCCGCGCAAGTCTTCCTGGTGTTGTACCTTGACGTCCAGAGGTAGCCCTGCGCTCCAAGTCCTCGATGCTACCTATTTTCTCCTGGGCAGCGCGGAGGGCGCTTTGCAGGTACCGCTGGCGGACTGTGGTTACGCTATGTGCGGCGTCTGAGTCGGAATGGTCCGGAACGGCACTGGTGGGCTCGGAGGGGACGGATGCGACCACGTCGGTGGAGGGAATAGCAAACGGTATGACAGTTAAATATGCAGCTGCACGTCGATGCCACCGCCGCCTCAGCCAGCCCAACAATAGTACTAGTGAAATTAGCGAGCAGATCCCGACGGCAGTTCCGACGACGGCTCCTTTGGATAACGTGTTGCTGGCAACATTCTATGTCAGTGACGATTTCCTAAACTTGCATGGAGTGAGATTATACTTTACCTGTGTGTGCTCAATGATACGACCGTCGGTTGGGCAGCCTGCGTAGGTGGCTTCGGGCTCGCTGCTATTGACTGAGACGCGCCGCCCAGTCCAAAGTCAAGGTTGGTGCTCGAAACCGCGAACGAGGATGCTGTGCTTGATGATCTGCTTGTACTCGTAGTACTCAAGTCCTCGGTACCAGCAGGGGCAGCTATCGTTATATTCAAGCATATTACGGCGATAATTCCAACGCAATCAGGCGGGGAAGCCATTCGGCTGAGCAGCGGGCAAATATAAGGGGGGTGTGACGACAGAGAGGCCTCGGGCCAAGATGAATAATGAGGGGAGAGAAGGAGATAAACAAGCGTCCTGGAGACTACAAACATCAGCGGGAGATTCTCTGCCTGATGAAGATTAGACCAATTGGCGGGTATTTGCGGCATGACAGCTGAGATACGGGATTTGTCCACATCCCGTTGAGAGGGACAATTGCTGGTGAATATTCGCCGAGGTGCCCGTTTAAGGCTGAGAGGACTCTAGAATAAGCCAGGCGCGAAACAGAGCGTGAGTATGGCGAACGGCGGGAGAACATCATGATGGGGCCACCAATAAGTTCGGTGCCTTGGCACCGACAATTCGCTTTGAAGAGTGCATCGAATTCGTCTCCGCAGTATTTCGGAGGGATCCCATCTTGATTCAGCTCCAACATCGTCATGCGTAGACGGGTAGGCATGGGTGTCGACATATCAGATGTATTCAGGATGTCTTGCATTTTGTGTTTTATGTCGAACCACTCGAGATCGGAAAACGGGTGAGCAGGGGCTATGGAAAGATGCGTGTACTGGACTTAGGCCCAGACTGGCGCCTCCGCACGGAATTGGATTTTCCTGCAACGCGGCCGGTATTTGCTCTGAACTTGCTCCGAAAGACATTTATAGGGCCTCTCAGGGAGATCAGAGTGCCGGAATAGGGCAAGAGTCCAACGCGCTACCGTGTGCAGGGAAGAGATTCAAGAGAAACTGGTTCAGCGCAAGAAAGGGCCAAGGCTGAGGCTACTGCACGTTCGCTGCTTGTCCTGCGGTTGCCACGTCATGGTAACCACATCCGTCAAAAAAAAGGGGTCCACACTGCCAACGGTCCGACCAAGCGACTGCCAGCGGTTTTGTTAGAGTCAGAGCTGGATCAGGGGATAGCAGAGCGACGAGTGAACCAATCCATTGAACCTTCGTGGCTTGACGTTGAAATTGAATAGTGGCAAACGAGGAAGCAGTCGCGGCAATTTAAATACTTAGAATGCCGGTCAAATCACACGCCGCAGCGCTACGTGAATTACTACTAAGTAACGTAACTTTGTTGGTTGAACTACAGTTCAGCCCAGGTTCAACCACTCGCATATAACTGGTTGAATCGTGAAATATTGATCCTCTTATCTCTTGGTGGAACTGATCTACTGTGGTCCAGATCTTCAATCGTATACGCACCAGTTCTCGATGCTGGTATAGTTTGCCATGTCTGATAGGCTGAACCTCATGCAATTCTGAGTCGACTCGCTGCTTGACAGATCTCACCTGTTTCGGTTATATAAGTTGCACAAGTCCGTTCCAAATATTATGCAGCACATGCGGAGTGTCCCTTCCGATGCGAGCTGGAGGTGGTTGCTAGCGTTGGACGAGACATGTCAAAGTTCGATACAATTGCAAGGAGTCGAAGACACCGACATGACACTACCAACCTTCGAGTAACTTCCAATGCATGTTTAAGAATGCCTTCACAAAAAGTATGTCTTGTCGCTATAGGCACTTTGCACGCCATTGCCCGAGATGCCCGAGAGTCCATTCCAAGTTCCTCGAAACTGAACCAGATCAAGTTCTGACCTTTCTAACCAAAGAACCGGGCAACGTCAACTCTGAAGGGCCAATTCACGAGACTCGGACGCAAGAAGTTCATATATTGAATAAATCACAAGTCCTGTGGTGAAATATCTCCTCAGTCGAGTCTGTATACAGATGACTTGGGGTGTAGGGCCGTGGCTTTGCCCGGCAAAAACTCGTGCTTTTTTTTTTTTTTGCGGGTACCCTTCCATATTCTATAGAATCTTATGTACCTTTTCCTGCCGTACCCTTTCCTGCTGAAGTTGAGCTTGGCCTCTAATGAAATAAAAACTTGGGATGGGAAGAGCATCTATGACTGCTGGTCAGTTGGCAAATCTTTACATGGACCCACCACCTTGACAGCGGTGACATCCAGAAAATTTTGAATAGTCTGGTCTGTCAGAGTTGTTGTAACACGTGCACTAGCAAGAAGTACAAAACAAAGCATGAAAATGAGCAGATATTTCTCAACCCTGATATGTATTTCCACATCAACAAGTTCAGCAAAACAGCAATTTTTAACTGTTGAAAAGCAGCTTTGCACCTGGACCAACCTCTATTGAGCGAACACAGCAGAGAATAAACCCAAATCTAATCACATTAAATACTCTACATTTTATAGTACCATGCTAGACGATAAGATATTTATACTGGAAATTATGTAGATACTTGACGGATTTAGGGACTCACAGGTAACCCATATGGGTTTTAGGGCCTGATCGGGTGCACGGCTTATCCGGAGCTTACGCCTACGCCTTGGGCCCGTCACATCAGTCACCTCGTTCTGAGGCAGTTCCGAAGAACAGCGATTGCCGATACGTGCTTGATGGACAACTTGGACTACCCTCTGCTCATCGTCTCCGACACCGACGATTTGTCGGGATTTCAAAAGTGCTTCAAATTGTAGCGCTAGTGTTGCCGATGTCCGGTTCGGTCCGGTTCTTTGCCAAAATGTCCAAACCCCGAACCTGACCTCAGGTCCGGTTCGGTCTGGGGTTCAGGACAGGTTCGAACCTTTTTGAACCTGAAAAACATTCCCACGCACCAGGAGCCAATTCCGTGGCCCGGGAAGCCTTTGAATGCTGTATATTGTATGTTTCATCTCAGCAGAACAGCACATTTGGACGACTGTGTGGGGACAGACATCCATACATCACATTCAATAATTTCTGTCCTGTCTGATCATCCATCAACTCCACCGCAACAATCATATTTGACTGTAAAATGTATTGCAGCTCACTGTGCACACAAGAGACTGTGGTCGGTTGGATTCCAACTCAAATAAATACAGTTCTGATGCATTTAGCACATCCAAATAGGCTGATTTAACCCATCGGTTCGAACATGTTTGCACCGGTTCGGCAAAATCGAGAATCTGCTGAACCCCGAACCGAACATGGGGTCCGGTTCGGGTTCGGTTCAGGTTCGACATCGGTTCAGAACCGAACACCGGTAACACTATGTAGCGCATTTGTGTGATTCCTATCTGGCGTAGTTCCTTATGAGTTTTTGTATGTTTTTTGAACAAAAAGTTTATGACAACTCGCAGTATTCAAGGTTTAGAGACAAGAGGGAGGGGGCGGGGGGAGGCGGGAGTGAGCAGACACGACGGCACCAGATGGTTGATGGACGTCGTCAAGCGTGTCAAAATGATGGGTCCAGACCAGAGTGACTGGGCCGAATCACGCTGGAAACGAAGCGGAGCGGAACACAGCCTCAAATAGGTGTACGCTTGATTTTTGGCAGAGCCGCTCCGGATAGGCCGTGCACCCGATCAGGCCCTTAGACCCTAGCCATAGGCAGGTATGGCTTTTGCGCGTCCGAACTACCCACTGTACAGGCTTTGAATCAGCCAATAATGGCCCAATATTGGCCCAAACTATGAACACTGAACAGGTACTAGTGATGTCTATGGCTTGGCTTAAAGCCAAAAAGCCAAGAAGCCAAGGGGACGTGTGGTTGAGCGGGTGTGCCCACGTCCTAGCCGTAAGAGTCACGCGGCTGCCGTAATCAAAAATGATTAATGGCCGTGGGTTCGATCCCCACAAAAACCGTAGGAGGGTTCTAGTGGGTATTCTTCCGGTTGAAATCCCGGTTGCCGAGTCCCACAGTACCGTGACTTGATCTGTCACGTGTCTGCGTAAATGCATTCCCTACCTGGAGTCGGATATCCTAGTCAACTAGCATGACTAATCATCATGTGTCCAAAGTGGGCCCCTCTCCAATGCCTTGCAGAGGAGAGGTTAGCTAGTCAGCACAGCATAACAAAGCTGTGGACAAACACTCCAAAAAAAAAAAAAAAAAAAAAAAAAGAAGAAGAAGCCAAAGCCATGGCTTTGCAAAGCCAAGCCAAACCAAACTGGTGGCTTGGGGTTGGCTTTGGCTTTGGCTTGGGGTCCGGGAAGCCAAAGCCAGGCCAGAAAGCCATGGCTTTGACTTTGTAGTACAATTGGGATAAGGAGCAATGTTTTGTTGTTCATGCAAGCATTAATGTGGGTTTTGAGGAGACTGGGAATGCAGGAAAGCTCACACGTATTCAACTGGTAGATTGAGCACTTATTTAACAGTTCCACATCGGGTTGAATTGATAGTTCCCGGGCATCAGCACAGCCTGATTGTGCATGTTCGCAATTTTATATCTATCTTCAGCCTCTTAATGAATATAAAGATGCTTGAGCTGTTTTACAGGTGAGTAAGACCAGTTTTCTGACCTTTCCCAACATCCACAACCGTGGGAATTTTTTGATCTACTGCCATGGCTTAAGCCAAAGCCAAGCCAAGCCAAGCCACATCCCATGGCTTTGGCTTTGGCTTCAGGTTTCTCAAGCAAAAGCCAGATGAAGCCAAGCCAAAGCCAAGCCAAGCCAAAGACATCACTAACAGGTACTGAGAAGTTCATGCTGTCTATCTGTAGTTACTGTGTACTATACTGTGGCATTACAGGCTTTCAGAGACCCTTATTTCTCATCTCCAGAGCATTCAAATGTGTGAGGTTGGCAAGATTCAGCTCGAGCACGTGACTCCCTGAAACTTTTCTCGAACTTACACAGTTACATACACAAAGGGCTGTCAGTGTGAGAGGTGAAAGGATTTTAAATGAACCTGCTGTGCTGCACATCACCGGAGACAGCGGGCAGATTGATGCAACATCCCGGGAGAGCGAGAAAAAAAATGCAGATGCCCGGGTTCGAACGTGGGGCCTCACGGAAATGGTGGCTCGGTGTTCAAACAGAAACCCTAAAATCATTAGAAAAAACCTAATGAACCTTATGCCCAACCACTAAATTCAATTCAACACAGCCACTATTGAGTGTTGTTCATCAAGGTGTCGCTGACCATTGCAGGTGCTCTCAAAAAGCTCTCGTTTGATAGAAGAACGATCACTTATGACTTGGATTGGGCCTCTTCGAGGCGGTGGAGACGGCCAGACTGGCTCGCCTCAGAGAGTGGACATGACGGTAGCGGACAGAAGTGGATGGATGACTAAGCTACTACATGGGGATGCATACTGGCTAACCCGAACCTACCACTACAGCGGGTGCTGAACCTTTAGGGGGTAACACTTTTATGTACACACTGGATGAAAATTTCGAGTTTTTCACTGAAAAAATTGATGGAAAATGTTCATTATTTTTCACACATTTTTCACTGAAAAATTGATGAAAATTACAAATAGTTTTTCAGTACTTTTGAGACTGAGAATCGAGGTGAAAAATTTGAAATAAAATTCATGAATTTTTCAGCAAGAGTAATACCAATAATACATACACATTTTCATGTGAAAATTTAGTGAAAAATTCAAAATATTGTTCACCAAATTTTACAAAAAGCGTGAAAAATCCTTAAAATTTGGTGAACAATGTTTTGAATTTTTCGCTAACATTTTCACATGAAAATGTGTATGTATGTATTATTGGTATTACTCTTGCTGGAAAATTCATGAATTTTACTTCAAATTTTTCACCTCGATTCTCAGTCTCAAAAGTACTGAAAAACTATTTGAAATTTTCATCAATTTTCTAGTGAAAAATGTGTGAAAAATAATGAACATTTTTCATCAATTTTTTCAGTGAAAAACTCGAAATTTTCATCCAGTGACACTTACAGCTGTTTGCAAAAGTAACAACACCACCCCTATTTTTTCAAGATTTGATGCACCGAGTCGGACCGACTTTCCACACCTGTTTCTCACTTAATTCCTGTCCGATTGGTTTTATTTTTTGAGTACATTGTAAAGGGTTTAGAGAGGCACTTATACGGTATCCCATTTACCGGCTAGGGTGGGGAATTGAGGTATGTCAAAACTCACCCTCATGGGTTTCAACCAGACAGCGAATGTCCCCCCGAACCAAGGTGTGATTTCGATCGACGTGGGTGAATGTCTTCCTGCGGGCTCTCAGAGCATCTGGGACAGCATCTGATGCATCACCAATAATTGCCACTACTTACGCTCCCAGAAACGTTTGGATTCAAGCAAATCGGTTCAGAATTGATTGAAAAATAGCAGTAATTTGTGCAAATTCAAGCCTGACAAGCCACTGTAGAGCATTCTCTGTGCACTATGACTATCAAATGTATTGCAACGACCTGTTCTCTAGAGCTCAGGGCCATTGGGCTGGACCTAGTGAAAGTTAGAATTTCATAAGGCATGTCGATCTGAGTGAGAAATGTACACCAAGTTGTCCTCTAGGAGCTCAGAATCAATCAAAAACACAGTGGTAGCACATCACAGAATGTGGCCAGATGACATGCAAGAGGAAGCAATACAACATGTGAGCTATCATTTCAACCACAGGTTCAATCTTTACCCGAGAAGGCTTGGTGCACACGGCAAAAAAAAAAAAAAGGGATGTGACTAAACTTGTGTACAAGCACATGTCGCTTAAGTCTCTAGGACAAAGCCGAAGCTAGTGCCGGGTTTGGAAGGCCATATAAAACGATTGTATTATACAACCGGTATTATACAGTGTATAATAAATTTCTACCTCAAAGGTCCCAGAGGCCATGTATTCAATGTGTATTATATACCACGCCGAAAGTTGTTCAGAGGTTAGCTCCTCGACAGGGATAGGCTTAGTAACTGATTTCTGCAACCAATCTGCAACTGCTGAAAATACCCTTCGAAGAACACATGAAGCCGGATACAAGGGGTGATGCCGAAAGAGACCTAGCCGACAGGCACGGTGTATTAAAATACAAAATACATAAAATATAGCTTAAAATACATGTATTATACATTAAATACCTCGAAAATTTTTCGCCTGCAGCGCTTGTATCTAATGTATTAAACAAGCCCTACATTCAAGACATGGGGGCCGCTGCACGGCCGTGTATTATACAAGGCCCAAACCATTTCAGACCCAGCACTAGCCGAAGCAAGGATTACACGATGTTATGAGCGGTAAGCTTGAATGACTAACCACCGGATACTGTCCCAAACACAAAGCAGAAATGACTAGTCCACTAAAATTGAACCCAGAGAATATCTTTGGTTCCAGGGGATTGAATGAGATTGTACAGGAGAATTCAAGCTGTTACCAAGGTTGTTGAAATATATCCTTGCATTTTAATTTTTCCTCGGTCTTCACCCATTTTCTAGGGATTTATTTTGTGATGACCAACTGTTGCTGACAGAATGTTGTTTGTACTTGTAGCAGAAAATGGAACAAAATCGATCTTCTCCAGGGCAGCTAAACCTAAAGGTTCAGCCAATTACATAAGCACTCGTAATGACGCGGTCCCTATCTATATGCATCTGCATTGAGTATTTTTTGGGGAGTATTGAAGCGGTGGTTCATCCGAAAGCCCCAGTGCCATCGGCGGTTGCATCATTCATCCAATTCCCGAATGCGCGCCAAATCTAGTGATGTCGCGGGCCCGGCTCGGCCTGAATGCCCGGGCTCGGGCTCGGCTTGGTGAGGCTCGGGCTTCAAATCCTCCAGGCCCGAGCCCGAGCCCAGGGTACAGGGCCTGAAGCCCTGGGCCCGGGCCCAAGCCTAGGCTTGTACACAGCCAAAGAAAAAAAAACCACCAGGAATGAGATTGATATGATTGACGCCCATTAGCCGAAGTTGGGCATCAAGTCGGAGCGAAAGTTTGGGTCAAAGTTGGATGTCAAATCAGACATGCTCGATTCGATATCCAACTTTCAGTTCGGAGTCAACTTCGGCCCAATTTTGCTTTCCAACTTTATGCAACATTAGGGTGTTTCATAATTAGATTTGGGAGCCTCAACTCGTGCCCCAACTTCGACCCCAACTTGCCATCAAGTTGAGGCATGAAAAAAGAGTTGGGGCAGAGTTGGATGTCAAGTCGTGCATAGACCCACGACTCGACATCCAACTCTGCCCCAACTTGTGCCCCAACTTGATGCCCCAACTCCGGAGAACTCCGGGGCTTGCGCGTGGATGGCATCAATATGATACGCGGCTATCAACTCTGCCCCGATTTCAGAGTTGGGGCAGAATTTATCGACTTGGGTGTTTCACAAACAAGGCCTCAACTCATGCCTCAACTTTCCCCAAGTTGGGGTCAAGTTGGGGTTGAAGTTGGGGTTGAAGTTGGACCCAAAAACCTAATTATGAAACACCCTATTGGTGTCAAAGTTGGAGCACCCTAAAATCTAACTTTGAAAGACCCTATGATGCTAGTGTAAATTAAGTCTGTAAATGTCTTACTCTTAGCTAGTCGGTTGCTTCCTTGGACCAATTCCTTCCAGAGACAGTACGATCTCTGGCGACGATGTCAACAATAATGCCGGGACTATTTATGCGGACTGACAGCCGAGACAAATTACCAGTCAAAGCCGAACCCGGCGATCGGCTTACCCCCACCTTCCGAGTCCCGACATTAAGAAGGTATTTTAATGCTGTGTATAGAGCCATACGAAGGGGCCTTGAGGGTGCGCCCGGAAGATATAGATATACAAGTAGGCCCGGGCTTGCTGGGCCTGGCAGGCCTGTAATTCCTCAAGCCCGAGCCCTGGGCCCTCCAAAGCCCTGTGCCGGGCTCGGCTCGGCTTGACCAAGCCCGGGCCCGGCTCGGCTCGGCTTGCGGGCCTGGGCCGAGCCCTCGACATCACTAGCGCCAACATCTCGTTCCTCTCACGGAGGGTCGGGTCAGTTGGTACAGATCCAGATCCAGATCCCGTGTTGTTCGTACGGTGAATCGACAAGAGGCGCTGCAAAGGACCCTCGCGTGGCATGAGTGGTCTCTGCATGCGCATACCTTTCCACGTCCTCAATATCGACTATCTCCTCCTGGGCGGTGCGTAGCTACTTACTGCCGGCGGACTGTGCTGATGTTGTCAGCGTCGTCGTCCGAAGCGTCTCCGTCGGAAATCAAGGTTGTGACACTGGCTGGCGAGAGAAGGGGTATTGGGGAGGCCGTGAAAGGTTGTTGGTGTAGCCAGCGTCTGAGATGGACTGCCCGAACCAACAATATCACCAGTGAGCACACTCCGATCACAATTCCGACGATTGCTCCCACGGACAAGGCATTTCTGAGGGAAATTATCAGCGTCACTTCAGCACAAGGAACAGCTGCATGTTTCAGGTATGTACCTTGCTGTGGACGGTACAGATGCACGTGAACCAGTCGCCGTTGGAGTGGTGATACTCCCTCCACTGCTGAGGCTCGAGAACGTCAGAAAGGATAACTCTCGAGACCTTTATTCACCTTTCTGTTGACGAAGCGGGCTGTTGAAATCCAGTCGCACTGGTTGGAGTGCTGATCCCGTGGCTGTTGCCTTGTCCACCGGAAGGCGACGCGGCCGAGGTAGGCGTGGCGGGCAGGACAGCCGAACGGGCAGATATAAATGAGGCAAGGGAAGTGGCAGCTGCAAAGTTGGAAACAGTGGGCTGAACCTCAGTCAGGTTGCAATGCAGGTGCAGTGGAGATAAATCGCGCACAGAAGGAGTTTCTGAAGTCATCGCCAACGCCCAGGATGGAATAGCATGTATTCCAGCTGAAAGAAGACAAAATATGAAAGACCAAAGACAAACTTGAGTCTGAGCACCAACTCGGCAATGGGGTGGGGAACCTAGATCGTCAATCTGGATGAGTCCACTGTCCAATAAGCGATACTGGATGAACGAACTCTTTGGGATTGCCACAGTTAAGTGCCTGAGCATACTCGTCCCAACTGGCTTCATGTTAGCAGATTCAGGATGGAAAAGGGAAAAATAACCTTGGATTTGATTCGGTTATGCAAGCAGCACATGCAGTGGCCAGAAAATGAGTAACATCGGAGCAAGCACACTGCAACGAACCTATGACCAAAAATTACAACAGAAGATACAGAAAGGAAATGGAACCGATAAACCGTGGCAGATGTCAACTGAGTCGAGGCCGCATGGGCTGACGATTAAAATATCCTTAGAAACCTGATTCCTCGAAAGTAAGATCGCAATTCATGACACTGATATAGTAGCATTCACCCATAGACGTCCAACCGTCTGCCGCGACTCCATTTGATGCAAGACCATATTGTGGGATGCTCGATAGTTAAATTATCTTCGGCCGTATTGACCCGGATATACGCACTGGCAGAGAATTAAGGGGAGGGAATTCTGTGAGACTGTCGTCGAGATGGTGCGACTGGTACGACTTCTGGACAGCTACCACAGACTCAGCAACGAGGCTCAGTGCCGGAATGCACCCACGCTCTGTGCGCCGAGCCCGAGGGGTAGGTAGGGATGAAGTGAGAGAGACAAAGGGCGGATGTAGCTTTGTGGGCGCAGCGGATGTTCCGTTGATTGTTGCGGGAGTAGCTTGTCTGCGGACGACTGGGAGTTTAACGCGCGACTAATGTGAAGGCCTTGGATGCATAACTTTTGTTGCGGTCGTACTAAGTACAGTATGCTGAAATCCCGTCGCTACACGTGCTTTGAGAAAGGAGATCGAGATAGGATACTGATAGGATCATACCAAGTCCAGGGGCCGTAATTTGCACCAAGTCAGAGCACGAAGACTCGGGACCCGGAACACAGAACGACGCGGTGGTGCACCGATACAGTAAGTGCAACAGCACGGAAGTATAATAGAAAGTCAGCCGATTCCGAGTCACTGCGAGGTGATTTTGCCCGTCTATAAGCTGCATACTAGGCCAAGAACGGACTCGGTGGTTGATACAAAGCCGGTTGTGTGCATTTGGATGCTTAATAGACGGAGATTGGCTGCGAGGACGCAGAAGATGAGAGTTACCGGGGTCCAGACTCGAGAGAGTAATATACCCGCCGCTGGAAAAGTCACTGGCGGCCGCCGGTGGCCGCCAGTGACTCTTGGCGGCCATTGGCAGATGTTGATGGACACTGTTTCACGTGGTGCACCAGTGGGCGCCAAGATAAGATACGGATTCCGGCGATCAACATCGGTTTTCACCGGACCGCTGCGTCCCTGCTCGCCAGCGATTTCAACTGGGGTCCACCGTATGATACTGGCGAACACCGGAGACCAGTGGCCAAACATGGGGGGCTTCATTAATGATTCCTCAGCTATTCAGATAAACTGGACACATTTTGTAGTACCGACATGCACGCGCGGATATGAGCAGCTTGCATTTTGAACTGGTGTTCATGCATATGTTGAACTATTTTTCCACGGCTCAGAAATTGAAATATCAGTAAGTCCGGTGATAATATGTTTGAAGAAAACTTATTACAAGGTTTTTGAGCCGCTACACGGCCGCATCCGACTCAAGTGAACCTTATGTTTGTTGTATCCTAGCTTGAACCCAGCCTGACATTGAAATCATATTTATTTAACACAAACAGGCATTTATAGGTATACTAAACTGTTTCTATACTCATGCGACACGCATTAACATCTTTATAGACGCTGTATTAGATATGCTGCCCTGTACAATGTCCAACAAATATTTACGCGTCGCATCACGTGATATTTCGATCAAATATCGATGCGCGTTCACTTCCCGAATTGGCCTCAGAGGCAACGAGTTGGCAACAAAGCTCTAGTAGAACCATTTGTTTCCAATTAATCATAGCGGGTTCTACTGGCCCACCCAAAAAAGTCGCAGTGTGAACCACTGAAAACCAATGGTCTGCGATGGATTTTGCTGGCCCATGGAAAGAAATTCTACCAGCATTAGCCAATGAGGACCAGTGTAAACTGGCAGAATTTGAATAAAATTACTAGCCCACCTCACACTCTAACCGTTGAAAACCGGTGGCTCATACTGGGATTTGGTTAGTCTCTTATAAACAGACGCTACAACATTTGAAGGCTCGTACCTCGCTTGTTGTAGGATTTGGTGGCTAATTATTCAGCTATGATCCAACGTCTCACAGTGAGGTCCAGCGAAAATCAATGGGGGACAATAGCCATCACCTGGTTATCTTAGCCAGCAAGGTCCAGTGGCCGCCAGCGGTGGCTACGGAGTGGTACGTTGTGCGCCATCAATTGTCACAGTCTGACCGGTTGATTCCATCACCGATGCCTTCAAAGCCTGTGATCCTATTGATCCTGGATCATATCCTTCCCACTACTCTGGAGCCTGTACCTGACCATGCGGACTAGTTACCCTGGTGACTCAGATCAGCAGGTGACTGTGTCGTGTGCTCGGGCAGGTGACCAAGGTCCATGTGTTGATATTGTTTCATCTATTGTTTCATCCTTTTTTCATCATTATTGTACAAACAGCTACCAACAACTTTGCAGTATATAAGTAGCTGTAGTTCTACCCATGTACCTTAGTGTTTTTATTTTATCATCTTTACGGTGCTGGTCTTGTCCTCACTCTTGTCTTCATCTTACCGAAGACGCGCCCAGATCCTTTGATTGATCTTACGGTGCTATTGGGTGTGGGAAAGCCGGCCTGTCTGTGACATAATAAAAACACTCCCTTGATACCCTCGTACCTCGACTACCTCTACTTGGTTTCACCTCGTACCGACAAACCCCCTTCCCTGGCAACCCCCGGCAGCAGTCTTGGCTGTCGGGGGTGGTCTCTCCGACCTCTAGTACGCTGCTCCGACGTAAGCTATATCGGGCACTTCAAGCAGAACATCCACTCCAGTGAACAGCGCTTGAGGCACGGGATGTCCCAACCTCTATAGCAGCGAAAGGGAGTGTATCTCCGGGAGTGCCAGGGTGTGCTGTTGACCTGGGCTCTTTTCACTAGCAAGAGATTGTTCTGTTTTTCTTCATACCACCCTTTGGCTCTTATCTTCGCCACCCCCCACTACCCTTATCCTTGGGATTGTGCCTCTCCTAGAGTTACCAAAGAGGTCGACTCTGAAGCAGGACATTGAACCACCAGACGTTGCCAATTTAGGGCGTCTTTAAAGAAGTACACTTGGCCCCCCACAGACGCTGCCAATGCAGGGCGTCTTTAAAGAAGGACACTTGGCACCCTGGTTCATGACGTCTCAGGACACGTCACAAAAGAAGTCCGCTGCCAATTGACATCTAAGGGCACGTCGTTAAAAACTCCTGGCCCTTCCCCTCCCCCTCTCGATGTCTTCTAGAATATGATCCAACTGCCGGTTAGGCTTGTGGTCACTAGGTGTTGGATCCAGCTGCTGTTAAGCGAGTGGTCATACCAAACAACATCGCACTGGATGCATTCAAAATCCTCTTACCCACCTCCCCTTCATACCCAATCCAACTCTACACTCCAAAACAAGACTAGCGTGGCAAGAATGGATTCACATAACCGCAAAACCCCTTTGCATAAAAGTCGCACAGGCTCGCTCTTACCCTACCCAGAGTGCTGACGACACAATAAAGCAATCCTTCACTCCGACCAGACCCCAATCCAGTGATCTCCAAAAAGCATGGCTAGAGATGTACAGAACTAGAGCCTACCCAACATCGCTTGACGTCTCAGGGCACGTCAAAAAAGAAGTCCGGTGCCAATACCATTTGATGTCTCAGGGCGCATCATAAAAGAAGTCCAGTGTCTACCTGCTACCTGCCCTATTCCCTTGCCCAGCTCTGCAATCCAAAACGAGACTAGCATGGCAAAAAAATGGACTTGCGTTCACCGAAACTCCCCCTGCATAAAAGTCGCCCAGACTCGCTCTTACCTACCCAGAGTGCTGCCGGCATAATAAAGCAGCTCTACACCCGAACTACACCCCTCATCCAGCAATGTCCACCAAAGCATGACTAGAGACGTACGGAATCGGAGTCCACCCCCCACGTGGATTTTTCTAGCCACTTCAAAAGATTAGATTCAAGGATTGGATTGCACTATCCATGTAAAAGATTAGCGAGGATGTCCGAAATGACAGAAAACTATCCCTAATGTCCGAGATGACTGTAAACTAGCACAGCACCCCAAGCAGTAGCCCTGAAAAGGGGGTGAACCTTCTGGGAGCACTTCATTGTGTTCTAATGGCTCTATCCCTGGGAGGAAGCACCCACTCCAAGCTCTGCACTGGAGTACACCCTTGAAGAGGGGGTACAATTATGCAATTCACTTTCGAAAACCCCGATTTTTTTTTCCTTTCATGCCAATCATCCTCGGAACCAACTATTCCTCGGAAGCAGCTTGAATTGTCGGGACGACAATTATTGAAAAGGGGGTGAAGGGGATGAAGGGATAGGACGGACCATTGTGGTATAGGGATGGAACGAGCAATGGCAGTTGCGAGTTCTCAACCCTTACTGTCTATCCACGAGCAAAGGCAGTTGCAAGTGCTCACCCCTGCTCATCTACACAAGTGACAAAGTCAAGAGTCCTTGTGGTGCTGATTATATGTTGGCCTTGGAAGGCAACATTATTGCACAAGAAGGACATACGGGTGTGCATGGACAATTGGGCAATTTTTTTCCCTTCCCTTCCCCAACCATGCCATGGTCAACGAGGACGTTGACCTTGAGGAGGAGGTAATGTCACAGTCTGACCGGTTGATTCCATCACCGATGCCTTCAAAGCCTGTGATCCTATTGATCCTGGATCATATCCTTCCCACTACTCTGGAGCCTGTACCTGACCATGCGGACTAGTTACCCTGGTGACTCAGATCAGCAGGTGACTGTGTCGTGTGCTCGGGCAGGTGACCAAGGTCCATGTGTTGATATTGTTTCATCTATTGTTTCATCCTTTTTTCATCATTATTGTACAAACAGCTACCAACAACTTTGCAGTATATAAGTAGCTGTAGTTCTACCCATGTACCTTAGTGTTTTTATTTTATCATCTTTACGGTGCTGGTCTTGTCCTCACTCTTGTCTTCATCTTACCGAAGACGCGCCCAGATCCTTTGATTGATCTTACGGTGTTATTGGGTGTGGGAAAGCCGGCCTGTCTGTGACATCGAGTAATATACCCGCCGCTGGAAAGTTCGCTGGCGGCCGCCGGTGGACACCACTGGCTAGTGGCAGCCGATGGCAGATCCTGTTTGCCATCGTGTATGTGGGACCAATCAGCGGGTCCCGCCAATCACCATCGGCTTTCACCGGTCCGCCATGCCCAAGCTGCCACTGAATCCCGCCGTCGTTCACCGTACACCATTGGATCCTGCTGGAAGTCGACCAATGGGTATTGAATGCCTTTGAATGCCATTCAACAAAGATCTCCGATGGCTCCCAGTGGTTCTCACCGGTCCTTGGTGTTCCGACTAGCCAGTCAATTCCTAGGGCTGCCGCCCGTGCCCGTGGCCACGGTTCCACGGCAGCCGTGCCACGGGTACCGTGCCCGTGCCGTCGAGGATTTTGTGCAACCCTTCACGGCACGGGCACGGCACGGGTGTGAGCCGTGTGAGCCGTTGAAAACACGGCCGTCACGGCCGTCTCACGGGCTGGCCTGACCCAGTAAAATCACGGTCTGAATGTCTTTCTTATGGACCTGATTATTACCAGCTTTCTACTTACCATCTCAAGACTCTTTTCAGAGGACATCCAACTCGTATGAATGCGCCAAAGTCCTTAAAGCAGGATGGATCACGAAGTGATCCCGGATCAGAAGTGGTTCGGCACCGTGAGCCGACGCGCAATCCTTACACCAGCCACCATCAAAACATTGATGCTGGTTAAGCAACGCCTCCACCTGGATCGCACCACTATCCAGAAGATTTTCGGTTGAATTACTTGTGATATAAACACCATCAACAATTTTCCTTTGCGCCGAGTGAGCCGACAGACCCGTGGTACCGTTTACGGCCGTGCCGTTGACCGTGCCGTCCCGTTGGAGCCTCTAAGATCGATCTCACGGCCCGTGTAGGGCACGGCCGTGCCGTGTAAAAGCCGTCGATTCCACGGCCGTGCCCGTGACGGGCACGGGTGGCAGCCCTATCAATTCCGTCGTAAACCGTCGGAAACCACTGGATTCCACTGGCCATGTTTCATGCCCATATGCATCAAGGACAATCTGGCCTCGTTGGTACTGTTAAATCAATCATATATGTTCAATGTACAGGTGTTTAATATTTATGAGGTGTTGTAGAGCTGTATAAAAATCGCCGTTGTCCAGCTCTACCAATGTCTGTGCTTGGTAGAGTAGCTAGAGCTCGACAGCGGCGATTTTTATATGGCCACCGAGGACAATGTGAAAGAAGCCCTGGTTCCTGTTACGTTTGGGACCTGAGGCCAAGGTCTTCAACGGGGCAGGATATGTTCTTTCAAGTCAGCATCTCAAGCAAAATAATGAACAAAACTATTCGACTGTCTGAGGACTGCCTCAAATCCTATGGTCTTTGAGCTCCGGATAAAATCACAGAAGGTGCGGGTGGTTCGAAACTCACCATCCTCGTCATAAGCCTCCCGAGTCCCGAATGAAGCCGATGACAAGCTCCAAGTTCTAATGGGGTTTCGATGGCAGACGCTGGACCAAATCAATGACTTCTGTCCAGTGGGTTCCACTGGCTGAAGAACAAATGATTGGCCATTGTATCCAAGTGAAAACCACAGGGAGCCGTCGGAAATCACTGGCAGTCCTGTGAGGGAAGAGCCATTGTGATCCGGTGGCTCCCAGTGGATAACACAATAGGGGCAGTCAGAGTAGAAATTAAATACCCGATTCTGGGTCGATTCTGACGGCGATTCTGAGATGATTATGGGAATTATTTTTAATCAGAATCGCCGAGAATCGATGTAGAATCGACTCTGGAGGCGATTCTACATCGATTCTGCGGCGATTCTGCGACGATTCTGAGTCGATTCTGATTTTCGACGATTCTCTCACGCTTAAATAAATCAGAATCACCGTCAGAATCGACTGTCAGAATCACCTCAGAATCGACGAGAATCGTCTACTCTGACTGCCCCTAATTCATGGGGCAGGGATATTTGCGCCAGTGAAATTGTAGTCTACGGGCACCGGAAATATCCACTGGGAGCCATCGGAAACCACTGGCAGTCCTGTGAGGGAAGATCCATTGTGATCCGATGGTTTCCAGTGGATACCACTGGGCAGGGATATTTACGCGGCGTGCGCCAGTAATAAACAGTGGCGATACACCCACCGGCACTGGTACCCGGCATCAGCCACTGCCGACCAATGCCGATCACCCGTCTTGACAGCTCCGCGTGTATTACTGGTGACATCAATGTCCATTAAAACTTGGTGGCCGGCCAGCGGCCGGCAGTGGTTGCTTGCATCAGCCAGTGCCGAACAATGCCGATCACCCGTGTTGACAGCTCCGCGTGTATTACTGACTCGAGACGGCCCCGGCGGAAGCGGAGTTCCAAAACCCGAAGTGTTACGTAACCGGGCCGCCCGGTAGCGAGCCGAGTGGTCCGACTCGGCCGAGATGTCCGAGCTTTGGTTTGTTCAAAGTTCAAAAACTTATCCAATGCCAACGAGGTTCAGATTCGGGGCAGGATAATCCTCTAATTTCCGCATTTCCGTGCGGTCGTTTTTCTGAGCATGTCGTGCACCTCCAAGGGTTCCCAGATGTAGCCTTCGACTCTAGGGCCCTGTAAATAATCCGTGTTTGCAAACCGGTTTGTAAACCGCTGTTTATAAACCGGTTTTTAAAGGGTCGAGGCCAAATGGCTGGTTTTTAATTATATAATCAAAGACCGGTCCGCCGGCAATCAAGCGCCGGAGCAAAAAAAATCACCTCGTTCTGAGTCTCTCACACTTCCCTTGACTCCGGGTTCACTTCCTACGACTAGGAACTCAAGCATCTATTCCACTTGCTGTCAGTTTGAAACTTTTCCGTGACGGAATTGATATAAAACTTCCATTTTTCAAGGATTTGTTGCCATATAAACCTGTTGAGAGAGCCTGTACCATCCAGAGTCTTTGAGAGTGGTCGGACGGAGTTGGGACCGAGGTGCAGAAGATTCAGAGAGCATGATTTGGATGTGGAAGCCGATAAATTACAATTCTAGGCCCCCGTTTATAAACCGGTTTATAAACGCCCTGTTTACAAACCGGTATTTGAAACGCGTTTTTAATTCCCCAGGAATTACTTACAGGGCCCTATTCGACTCCTTCCCCCTCTCCTTCCGAGCATCCTTTCGTATTCCCTAGCTCTCGCGAATTCCCTCCATCAAATAGGTCACAAGTCCTAGGTTGAAATATCCCCTCAGTCGAGTCTACATGAGTACAAATAACGACGTGATCCCCATATGTGACCCCACCTCAGGCTATGTCTCCGGGGCTCAAATATCTCGAAAATTTAATTATGAGGCCTTGAAAAGTGGAAGAGTACGTCGGAGATTTTTCTGCGTGTCTGCTTTAGAAGTTTTGGGGGGCTGCAAATATGCTCTAAGTACTAAGGCTGAGTCTAGGGGGGGCTGGAACGCAGTGATTGCGCACGTCAGATGCTTATCAGATAGATGAATAGATGAATCGCGAAAGGCGCAGCACATTATTCAAATTATTTGAGGTCAAGCTGGAGGAGGATATATAATACTGGCGCGGTCCCACAATTGGAACAACCAGTTTACTACGAGACTTTGGTAACTGTTTACGGGCTAAAAAGCTGTCTTTACGTAGTTGGTGTATGCCTGACCAGGCCTGACCTCTTCTAGCTAGTTGGTTGACAGACGGCTAACATCAAGTAATTGATGTCGTTCCTTTTTTTTTCAATTCAATTCCCTTGTTTCACGTCATCTGCCAAGCCGCCCATAACATATAAACTGTGTCGGGGATCCACTTTCTTCAATGGCTCTGTCCTTCGTCTGGATCTTCTTGGCGCCTGCCTTTCTCATCTTCCAAATCAGTGCTCAGCAGCCGCCCCTGTGCGTGCAATTGATGACTCTGTCTGTCGTCAATCGCTATCTGACATATATTAGCCCGGGCCAGACAGTGCAGTTTCGGACAGGGCTATCGGATGGCGAGTGCACATCAACGCGAATTTGCCACACATTTTACTATTAAACAGGGCCGACGGGTGGTTGCCTGAGCGCAAGCAGCAACGCCGATGGAGCGGCAGTTGTGATAGAGATGTGTTCTGCCCCGACAGCAGCCAACTCTTGGGTCGTCCCCAACGGTAACAATGCTGCTGGGTCACTCCAAATCTTCGGTAACAAGGTACAGCGGCCATTCTTTGATCATCCGCGTTTATTGACTCGTTTATCTCCAGTGCCTGGATGTAACGAATGGCGTCGATGCGGACGGGGCGAAACTACAGATCTGGACTTGTTTTTCAGGAAACACCAGTCAGGACTTGAACTAATCTATCTCCTCCCGAGAAACTCAACCAGACCTAAATTCAAATAGATCAGTTGTGGGAGCCTGAATTCGGGTCTGTCGGGAATATCTTCTGGGTCGGAGAGAACAAGGTCGGTGCATTGTGAATTCACTCTTCTTTGGTGCGCATAATGATACCCATGTGCTGTCTAGTGCGTGGATTTGACAAATGGAAACACCACAAACGGCAACCAGGTGAACTTCACGAATCATTTCTATTCTACTTGAACTAAATATCACGATGGTAGCTCCAAGTATGGGACTGCGATACTTCCAACCCGAACCAAATCTGGGGTGTTTCTATCGTGGATTAGTCCCAATGGTAGTTTCTCATACAGACTTCACCGCAAGTTCATAATAATTAGTCTTGTCTCTCCATCGTCTTGGCAAAACAACGAAATAGCTGGTGTGGAAAATATTTTCCTGGCAGATATATTCCCCGAACGCAGAGCGGATGATGTGTGCGGCTGAATTGTGCTGCTTTTGGCCCATGCCCCTCACGCGAATAATTCCGCCTGACGCAGTGAATATCAGGTGCTGGAATTTGGATGATAACTTTATTCCGTAGATGCGCTGCCCGGAAATCTCTCAAGAACTAATGAATTTCGACTTCAAGAGACACATTTGCGCCCTTAACAACACGACACTGTTCGATTGATGGACGGCTACTCGAGCGAGTCTAAGGGTCGCAAACCGAAGGCAAGCTTCGGACGACCACGTATACTGTCCTCTCGACTTGGAGAATGGGTGCCCCGGCTTTGTACGCGTTGAAGTAGTTTTTGACGCCTCTCAAACGCATCAGCTCATCGTTCCGTTTTCAGCAGTTTGACGAGCACAAAAACGATGATGGACTCTTCTCTATTTCTTCCCGTTCCAATTCATGCGCTCACCTGAAGATAATCTAGCCGTTCGGTCGGTCTGGTTGGATCAACTGAATTTACTCTGCAGCGTCCACTACAGGTCCCTGCTCGAGATTTCCGTGAGTTGAGTTCCGCGAAGCTGAACCGGATGGAGTTCTGCCCTTTCTGATCAAAGGACGGGGCAACGTCAACTCTGAAGGGCCAATTCACTAGACTCGAATGTAAAAGTTGCTTGTATTAAATAGATCGCGCGTCCTGGGTTGAATATCTCCTGAGCAGAGGCTGTGAAGTATTAACGACGCGGTCAATGTGCATCTGCGTCAGACCTGTTCTTCCGAGTACCCCGGCGGAGGCTCATCCGAAAGCCCCAATGCCCACGGCGATTTCAGCTGTCCTTCCAACTCCCGTATGCGCGCCGTCAACATCTCGTTCCTCTCCCGGAGGGACGGGTCCTGGTCAGTTGATCCAGATGCAGTAGTTGTCGTACTGCGAGTCGACAAGAGGCGCAAAATCCTTCTTTTGCTTTCTGGAAACGACCCACGCGTCGTACGTGTGCTATCGACATGCCCCTCCACATCCTCGGTATCGACCATCTTCTCCTGGGCGGCGCGTAGCTCATTTTGTAAGTACTGCCGGCGAACCGTGCTGATATTTCCTGCGTCGGAGTCGTCCGAAGCGTTTCCATTGGAGGGGTAGGGTGTCACACTGGCTGGCGAGGGAATGGATATCAACGATGTGAAGCTCTTTCGGCGTCTGTTTCGGCGTCGTCTGAGCCACACCAACAACAAGATCCCCAGTGAAAGGATTGAGCACACTCCGAGTACGATTCCGACGATTGCTCCCGCGGGTAAGGCGTTTCTGAGACCATGAAGAACGTCAAGTCGCCACCAAAAACCTCAGCCAGTACAGCTACCTTGGTGTAGATGGTACGGATTTGTGCGAACCGCTCGCCGTTGGAATGGCGGTGCTGCCCCCGCTGGTACGACCCGAGAACGTCAGAACGGATAACTCCTGGGGACCTCAATTTACCTCCTTGTCAATGGAACGACCCGTTGCGATCCGGTCGCACTGGTTGAAGGCGTGCCGACCTTGCTCTTGCCAATCCCACCCGCGCCTCCATTCTTCCCCTGCCCGGCTGACATTATAAGGAAACTGGCGAGGTAGTTGGGGCTGATTCGGCCCAGGTATTCCAGATATCGTACGTCCTGAGTAAAACGGGGTTCTTTGGTGGATACCGCTGGAAGGATGTGACGGAAGCGAGAGGATCGAGTTCCGGCACAAGGTGGCAAATCGAGAGAACTGGTGTAAGTTGTCGATTAACCGAAGAAACCGTAACTACAACAGGTACACTACTTATATACTACGAATCAAAGGCTGTGCATGGAGCATATTGCAGGTAAGTCATATGGCATAAACATAATAGGCATAGCATAATACAGCGTGGAGTACGGAGCAACAAAAATAAATATTTCCGTTACAAAGGAGCTTCAGTCCCGGAGCATTGGGGCCTGCCAGTGAATATACATGCCTCAGTCTGTACCGAGAGAATCTGACGGTAAAAATGACCCGAGCACAAAACCAGCGGGTCCAAGATGAAGGAAGAGGAAGAGAGATGAACATCTGGCAATCAGCGGGAGATGTTCTTTTTGACGCCTATTGACGGTTACTAGTACTCCACGGTGTCATGACAGTTGAAACGCCACGGAACTCCATCACGAGGCTGTTGAGGGTATATTTGGAGGTTATTGCTAGAAGATTTCGGCTCTAAATGGGCTGCTTCGGAAAGGAAGTGCGCAAGTCCAGGGAGCTCGCCCAGCTGCAGGTGCCGGGATGGCTCAGAGCATCGAAGCCGCGCCGCGCATAAAACGTAGAGTACGGTAGACCGCGGAAGATCATGATGTTACGACCATCAAACAGTTCAGGACATCGCCACGCCCATTAGGCTGCGAAGAGTACTTATGTACCTTGAACGCATCCGACGATCCGATGCATAGATATCATTCACACCGGAGTTGAGCAAATTTCCGGTCAATACAATTTGATCCGGAAACTATGGGAATATTGTTGAGAACCAATCGGGCCGAAGTTTGTCCAGATACTCACGATATCATTTGTCCCATTATCTATCTTGAAATAGTTGGTTTCGTGAGAGGAATCAGGTCAAAGTAAGGTTTGTAAATCAACAGTGATTTCAAGACTTCTCAAATGTTTGCCGAAACTGACGCATTCGGCTTGAGTTTCGGCATAACTGAAATCTGGAATTTCGGCAGCAGCGTGGCCAAAGTGGCGCCGAAACCTCAACTTCCAGGCATGCCGAAATTCAAGCCGAATGTGTCAGTTTCGGCAAACATTTGAGAAGTCGCGAAATCACTGTTGATCTACAAACCTTACTTTGACCTGATTCCTCTCACGAAACCAACTATTTCAAGATAGATAATGGGACAAATGATATCGTGAGTATCTGGACACACTTCGGCCCGATTGGTTCTCAACAATATTCCCATAGTTTCCGGATCAAATTGTATTGACCGGAAATTTGCTCAACTCCGGTGTGATTGATGATGGTCGATATGAAATCTTACATAATATTCAAGTTCCACGAGCCTATTTCGGTCGAATTTCATCTTGATTTATGTGCCGACGGGTCGACGCGGTGTCGTTACGTCCACCGCATTCAAGACGTATTGCAGATTGCGTCGGACAGTCAACTTGCTCGAGATCGAGAAGAATGGGGTGGGTCAAGGGTGGGTCCCACTGTTACAATTGGAGTGGCTGTGTAAGCTGTTCAGCTCGGCATCTGCGAGAACAGCGCCCGCACTGCCTCACCTACAGTCAGGCGCACCGTCGGACCAGTGTTAGATGCAAGTGATATATATTAGTCACAGCAGTGCTCATAAATAGTATAAAAGCAGCGTACTTTAGGACTACAGCGAGATTCCTCACTCGGATCGCCCGTGACGTTCCCTCGAGGCTTAATTCAACAGACACGGCCACCTACGGCCACTCGGAGTTTCACGACATTTACTCGGGAAGAAAGCTGTGACAGAAGAGAGAGTTGGAGGAGCGCCGGGGGTGGGTCGCTTGACAGCGGCTGAGAACGCGGCCGAGCAAGCGGCAAACAGCCACGGCAGTCTATTTAGAGGCCGCTTTGAAGCCGCTGGCTTATTTAATTTCTTGATAGCCTCAACTTGACGATGGCCTGCGGCCTCAACCAGTGCAGATAAATATTACAATGAGCACATCTGTCCATCCGGCCGCATGTTACACAGATGGAAAGACTTCAAATGCATTGTGGAGTTGAATATAGTGGAGCGGGATCTGGTTCAAATACACCGAAGTTCAATTACTGACGTCAATCTTAACTAGAGATTGTTGAGCCTTATCGCACCCTAGTGAACAACACGAACCTGCAAGTAATACCCTATTTCCGTATTTCCGTGCCGCCTCCTTCCTAGCATCCTTTCGCATTCCCCTGGCCCTCGAAAATTCCCACACCGCCCCAAACGCCGCGTCGATTTCCGCCTCGAGTCTCTCCTGGTCCCGGAAAGGTCTTTGACGCGCTCGCCAGTCGCGAGTCCATTCTTCCTCGTTTTCCACCCTCATTATATTACTCGCGTTCGAATTCCGCAACTCCAACATACGGACTCATTTGGTGCAAGTACTACATGCGTAATAAATATACATTGTAACGCCTCCCCCCACACCGTTCGCGGATTGGTGGTAAACTCTGGGTACAGTCGGAGTCCATGTAAGTCCACCCGTGTGGAAGGTCAACCAAGGTCAAATTATTTCCTTGTCTTTCTTTCGCCTCCACTGGCATTGAACACCACGACACTGGTACCTTCATAATCACCTCTGAACAATACCGGATTCGCGAGGTCCATAGCAAGGCCTAGTGGCGGTCGGTCTGCACCCGCGCTCATTCCAGCGCAGTCGAATGATACTGCGGGAGACGCTTGTTCGACTCGAGCCTGGGCCCTGGGTCTTCCAAATCTCGACCTCCAAGATTTTTTTCTGTGGTCAGTGTATTTCATTTTGCCGCCTCTTGGATGTCGCCTTTTTTTTTTGCAGACCCTGGCCATTGACAATTATGTATCCCGAGGTTGGCCGATACAATATTATATTATAATGCCATCATGCATCCGCGGTGGGCCCGGGAATGCGTTGCAGCTGCCATACAGTATCACCTGTCGAGGATGTGATCCGAGCCTCGAGATGGCTTACATATACATACATAATGATCCATGCGCTGTACCATACCAGGACACGAACCCCGTGTGGAAGGTGGGTGCTCTGCATACCGCGGAGCTCTCTTACCCCTATCCTACTACCACCCGGACAAATTGCGCAAAACTAGATTCAGATTCATTTAATATTCTTCTCTTCCCTTTCCCTCCCTCCCCTCCCCCTCCCCAACCCCACCCTCTCCCAACCAATTAGTCTGTGGGCAATCGGAGGGAGTCGATGCTGATGCCAATAAGTCAATCGAGCAACGGGGAGGGGAGTGCGGGGCGTGCAACCAAAACGAACCTCCACTCCAAAGCACGGATTCGTGGCGTCGCGGGAAAACAAAAATAGATGCGCCATGTTCGAGAAAGAAAACGAAACGGATTCCAGAGAACAGCGGGCAAACGGCACGCAGAACGGACGATGGAAGGCGACGCAACGCGACCTATCGAAGGAAGAAAAAAAAGGTACGCCAACGGCAAGCAGGAAAGGAAACCAAACCACAAAAACCCTTGCAACAAACAAAACGCACCGTATCGATAAAAAAGCACGTCAGCACCGCGTCCCACTGCCCCGCCTGCGGCTCGTCCGAGTCGGGGCGGTGCTCCGCGCCGTAGATGTCTTCGAAGTCGCCTGGGGGTGGGTGAGTGGGGTAGATGAACGGGAAAGCGGGGGGTGGCGTGAACTCGCGCAAGCGCGGACTCGTGAGCGCGCGGAATCAGCACGAAACGGACGAATGGATGACATATCGAAGGAACCAAGGAAACGAACAAATAAAGAACGAACGTACCCGCAACGGGACTGAACTCCCCCCGTACCCCGTCCTCCTCCTCCTGTCCCGCCGCGTTTACGGTTAGCCCGCCAGGAACGATATCCGGAATGCGCACCGCGCGCAGCATATCATGCGGCGCGGAGACGACGTTGGAGAAGGAGTGGATGTAGGGGTGGAGCGTGTGCAGGTTGGGGGAGGGGGGTGCTGTTCCGCGCGAGGCCGGTTAGCGCTGTGGATAAATGGGAAAGGGAGGGAGGGACGAGCACATGGAGGCGGGGTCTGGGGGTGTTCGCGTCAGAGGATGTTCGTGTGGAGATAAAGAAATAAGGAAGGAAGCAAGGACGACGCACCTCTCCGCCCGCGGGACGGCTACAAAATGGGTGAGGAGCGCGGTGGTCATGGAGGTGTAGCACGCTTCGACGTCGTTGCAGATGAATGAATGAATGTGAGAAGCAGCGCACCTCCTCGCTCCAGTCGCGCACAAACTGCTTGAGCGTGCTGCCGAGCTTGTCCATGTCGAAATCCGTCGGCTTGTACCGGGCGTTGGCGTGTCCATGTCCATGTCTATGCGAATGCGAGTGCGAATGGTACGCGTGTGGTGATCGCTTGGCGCTAACGTTCACAATCGCTTGGCGCTAACGTTCCGGGCCGACCTCCGACCTCCGAATCCGCCCGCTCCCCTCCCTTCTATTCGGCCCCTACATCGACATCGCGTCGCTTTCCCATCGCATCTCACCTCGCGTCCCTCGTTCCCGCCCGCTCAAATCCCTCCCTCTCTCTCCCGACTTATCTGTACGTGGACATTACATACCACGCCGTGACTCCGAGCTCGGACCCGGCTCTTGCGAGGGACGGAAATCCGACATAGATAGATAGCTAGATAGAAAATACCGAACTATTGGCCATGGGAAACAAAAACAAGTGTGCTGAAAACAAGTGGAGTGGGACAGGGATGGCAAGTCAGTGTGGTTCGAGAACAGAGGGTGCGAAAAAACGTAGTAGGGAAGGAATTGGGGGGCGCGTTTGAGCACGATTGAAGCACATCTAATCTATTTGAAAGTCAAGTCAGTAATTTAACTCAATCTCGCGCCCCAGCCCGCGGAAAACTAAATTTATTAGAGATTCTGCAACGCAAGAAGAGGATAGTCAGTTCAGAATAGGAAAAGAGGGAGCGCACCGAGTGAACTAATACAACTCAATCTCACACTCAAGGTCCTGGAAAACTAATTGTATTGCAGTACAGACCTGCAAAGCAAGTCAGTTCAAAGTAGAAAGGATAAGACAAGATAGGACTCGCCGAATACATGGGACAAACAGAATGTACTAATTGCAAACTCTGTGACGCAAGAAAGTCAGTTCAAACTAGAGAGTTGATAAAAGTAAGGACGGTGGCACCGAGTAAGCTCAAGAATACAGTTGTGGATAGGTACCAAATTCGATAACGAAGGTGTATACTTGTGAACGGAATAAAAGGAGGTCGCACGAGCCAGTCAGAGTCCAAGCAGACTTGACAGAGGTAAACTTCCTATTAGTGTGGCGGGAAATAGGTGTCTGAAATTTACCTCGGCTAATTAGCCTTGCTAATTAGCCCGAATTTTTTTGGGCCCAAAATGAGCAGGTAAAATAGACCCTATTTGACCGCCCTTCACCGGATGAAATCTGAGTTGTTGCTCTGTTCAAATGCCTTCGTTCAGGCCCTCTCAAAGCCTCCGAGATGTTCCTCGAGACGGTCGAGTCCCGCCAGGATTTTTGATAGAATCAAGAGAATTGGACCTGCCAAAAGTCGTCCGGGGGTAATTTTATCAAGCAGCGAACAAGTCGGTCTCGAGAAGTTTGGTTTAAAACACACCATTCAATGCCAAAAACGGCAAAATTTCACCTCTGAGGCCCTTCCCGGAAGTTCCCGGACCAGCCGAAGCCCAGGTAAATTTCGGGTAAATTAGCACGGTCAAACAGGTCAAATAGACCCTGGCCAAAATGCTAGGGTAATTTACCTCGGTCAACCAGGCTCCGGAGCTATTTCCCGCCACACTACTTCCTATACTTGAAAACACAATGTACACAGCCACACAAAAGTCACCTGAACAGCCACGTGCTTAAGTCACGTTTCGCCTGTCGAGATGTTGAGAATTCGCTTTGCCGTCGGCGAACCCCCGGGACTCGGAATACGCCGTGCCTTGGCGAGCTCGGAATCCACCGGGGTTTCCCCAACAAGCTGTGGACCCTGCCGAAGGTGCGGACCGAGCGCAGCGAGTGTCCGCGCCGAAGGCATGGGTCCTAAAGCTTGTTCGAAATGAACTGTGCGTGCTGACTTGGAAGTGAAACATGCCGAACAAGTTCCGATGTAACCCGTCAATGGAGAGTGAAATCAAAAGAGGTCGCCGTAAAGAACCACTGGTCATCGCGAGCCAAGTCCCGGCCCGCGGGCAACAAATCCAAAGTTGGGCTGCTAAGATACCAGGTCCGAGTCAGCCTGCAGATAGCTACGTGTGAGAACAGAGAGTGCCGAAGGTCGTGGGGCTCAATATATAGGCACTTGAAGTGGATCAGTGAGTTGAAGATGACGACGAAGGTAGAAAGACGAACCATTCACAAGTCCCGCGCCGAGACCGAGTCCAAAGTGCCGAGTAAACTGCCGGCTGAGAAGGGTACGGACTAATGTGGCTGTGAAGAACACGGAGACTCCGAGGCAACTGAAAAACGTCAGCAGGTAAGATGAGAGAAGATAACACCAACCATTAACCCCGCATAAGTCGCGCGCCAATCTAATCAAGTAGAACAAAGGGTCAGTAGTGAATTGAAGTCAGAGACGAGATAAAGGAATGTAGTGGACTTACCTCGGCCTGTACACCCGTGCCTTCGGGACAATAGAAAGAGAGTCCCGAGTATCTATTAACTCGGTGAGTAAGTGGGGTAAGTTGAAGTAAATTAAGTAACCTACTCAAATATTTTTGAACGACCATACATCTTGCTGTACCCCAACCCAGTCAGTAAGTTGAAGTGATAAGAGTTATGTAAATAGTATACGCACTTGGTGTCATCCAACAATAGTCTCGGTATACACTCAAGGATGTTTGAACGAACATACACCCCTGTTGTAACCCAACGCAGTCAGTAAATAGATTATGGTGATAAATAGTACACGCAGTGGGCATTATTAAGTGATAATCTCGGCTTATGAGCGTTCGGTGGAGATCCTGCTGATGATTCGAGACAATAAGCCTAGATTTGAATGGCGGGTAAAAATTAAACATACCTTGACCATAGTCTCCCCATCGGACGGCTCGCGGTGTATGATCGCGACGCGTCAATCTAATCAAGTAGAACAAAGAGTCAGTATTCAATTCAAGTCAGAGACAAGAGAAGGTAATGTAGTGGACTCGCCTCGGTCTGTACATCCACGCCTTTGTAGCAAGAGTCCCGAGAATCTATTAACTCGGTGGATAAGCTGGACAAGTTGAAGTCTTAAAGTAACTTACTGAAGTATATTTGAACGACCATACACCTTGCTATGACCCAACCCAGTCAGTAAATTATTATGATGAAAGTTGAACAGTATGCGCACCAGGTATTATCCAACAATCGTCTCGACATGCACTCAAGTACATTTGAACGAGCATAATCCCTGCATCCGAGCGTTCCAGCGGCATGGTCCCGCTGATGATTTGAGAGTTAGATCATAAATTGAATGGCGGGTAAAAATGTCAACGCACCTCGAATCATTTGATTATAGTCTCCCCGTCGGAAGGCTCAGGGCGGAGGTCCGTGCCGTGTCAATCTGATGAAGTAGCACCAAGATTTGTTAGTAAAACGGGTCAATAGAAAACGGAACGTGGCTGATTTGACGATAGTCCCGGTATCTAACACTGATATTTTGAGTCAGTCAAACTTGTGTGATGGAGTGTGAGGTGCATGACGATAGTCGCGCCCGGCCAGGCCCGCGCACAGCGACGGCGAAGGAGGGAGGGGTGTATGATATCTAAAGCTCAGACGACGGTCAGTCAAACATCATTCTTCGGCCAACAATCGTTCCTCACGAGGCCTTAGAAGTCCAAATTCCAATCATATTTCAGACACTTCGAGATATTTGTACAGCAGGGACTACTCAGGATTCTACACGATGTTCAAGCAGCCTGGAAGATCCAGTTGGCAGAATCCTCGGTTCTGCCGGTCTTGAGGAGGACCTGCACATCAATGCTTAATGAGAACGACGAAGGAGGATCTCGAATTGCATGCTTACAGTGCGTTTGGGCTGGTTCTTGGCAACATCATCATACCAGAAGCGGTTCTCGGTGACCAAGCGGAGGCTACAATCATACAGGGTCAGCGACCAGCATGGAAATTCCAGCGAAAGTCGAAACGTACTTGTAAACTCCAGGGCCAGCGTCCATGATCCTGAATTGTTGCTCTCCGACGGTCCAGATGAGAGCAGAGCCGTCCTGAATCTAGAAAACGATTAAGGTCAGACTTCATTCGGGTATGGAAAGAATAGAATCATGTACATTGGCAGGGCTTCCGACGTTGGCGCCAGACAAGTTGGCCGAAATAACATAGAGATCGCCTTCACCCTTCCTCAAATTGAAGCTCTATTCTCGTCTCAGATGGGGAAGCGGTACATGGGCCAGACAACTCACGTAAGCGTTGCCAAGCTCGCCCTCGGGCTTGGTGGTATAGACGGGAGTCGAAGACGCGTCAGCATCCGCGCCTTTGGAGGTCAGGAAGTATTTAGACGCTTTGTTCCTGATGTAGTAATTGCCGGATGCGGGAGGAGACATGTTGAAATTAGTAGCGATGTGTTGGCGTGAAGCAAGTTGGAGAACTTGTGAGGAATTCAGGCCCAACCCGAGGTCTTTTATACACCGGAGGCGAGAATCTTGACAGTAACTTTGGGGGGTAACTTTGGGGGGTATTAGTAACTTTGGGGGGTATTTGCAGCGTAGGCACGGAAGTGGCCATGGCGGGTGGAACAAGGGCTTGTGCCACCAAATATCTGGATGCGGCGATTGCTCGTCGATGGCGCCAGATATAAAGTAACCTTTGGCGTCAGCAGGACTCCCGGTGCGATACGGTGATTGCTCGTTTATTGTGCCAGAGTCCGGAGCATCAGGGCTTGTGCAACAAAAATAACAGAACTCCCAGCTGGATGCGGCGATTGCTCGTCGATGGCGCCAGATTTATCAATAACCTTTGGCGTAAGTATCTTGCAACCAAAGTATGAGGATGCCCGGTGCGACGCGGCGATTGATCGTTTATTGTGGCAGAGTCCGGAGCATCAGGGCTTGTGCAACAAAAATAACAGAACTCCCAGCTGGATGCGGCGATTGCTCGTCGATGGCGCCAGATATACCAATAACCTTTGCCGTGAGTATCTTGCAGTCAAAATATGAGGACGCCCGGTGCGATGCGGCGATTGCTCGTTTATTGTGCCAGAGTCCGGGGCACCAGGGCTTGCGCAACAAAAATATCAGAACTCCAGCGCGATCGGCGATTGTTCTAAATTCTCTGATTGCAGCCTGGAAAATTGGTGAAGCCTCCGTCATGCTGAACCCTTGTGCATCTGAACAAGAAGAATGCTTAGGGTCGTAGCTCATCGCTCCAAAGAATTCCGGCCTCATTCTCATTCGTTCCGCATCATCTATTCCCCACCTCCCATCCTAACATCATCTATTCTCGAGTGCGCTCTGGGCCAGATTTTTAAAATATCCGATCTTGCGCTTAGGACACTGCAACGTCTCCCGAAGGGGCATGAACGCTGGAACTGTGCGTTGTCGCCGTCGGAGGGCATGCCACCCCACCGCCATCATGCCCTCTCGACCACGGCGTCTTTCGTGATGCAGCGGGGAACAAAACTGGCCGTCGCCAACGAGGAGCAGCACCGACTCCAACATGTATCGGATGTGATGCTACTTTCCCCTAAATAAATTGTCAGGATAAATGTTACTTATGTTGAACCGATAAGTCAATTCAACCCGCACTCGGTGATCGCCTCGCCGTCGGTGCACCGATCTCTGCATCCACGTTGGGTCCACATTGTTCGGAGGAATCGCTATCTCGGCGACGCCCCGCCATGAGTTGCGTGTCCATGAAGCCCGGTCCTTCACACGCGTACCCCCGGGGCATCCAGCGTAGCCAACCATTTTTGACGCGGAAGTAGATAGTGCTTCGTGCCGACCGCGTCGTAGGCGAGATCGGCGTCTAGTTCCGAATAGAAAGCGTTGCCAGCGAGGGATGTGGCAGTAGCAAAGCCTTGGGGGGACGCATCAGTAATATGGCCCCGTGGTGTAGAGGGAGGAGCATTATTCACCGGGTTCTTTGTATGAGCTCGCTGCCAGGAAGGCCGCAGTGCCGCAGTTCTAAGCCGTGGATCTTTATTTCTTCAAGCCCTCCCTCGACAGCCCTCGACCATCCTTACTGGCGGCTGGCCTTACGTTTACTGTAAATGTCCCCTGTTTCCTAATGGTATAATATCAATGCATCGAGACACGATTGTCGCTACCAAGCCCATGGTTGGATATCGAGTATCATTGTGCATTTCGGGTTAAATGCGTATCGGTTGACTTTTGTGCTCAGTTGAGACGCACAATACATTGCTTCCCTGAATCCAAACCAGACCTGCAGGTTGCCGTCAGACTATCCTCGAACCTGAGTGTCAAAAGAGCTGATTTTTGCGACATCGCTGTCATCCCACCACCCGCACTGTGAACCCACAACGTCAATTGTATTTCTTCCTTTCTCCCCATCTTCAATTTCGTCGCGCTGCAGTCTCTCGCGATTTATGCCCGACACCGGGGCAAGAATCCCAATCCTACAAACCCATGTACGTCTGGCCATCATGATCTGTTTAATTGAGCTCCTTACGGTCCGTATGTTATATGCTGTCTCTTCACGTAGGGTACCGTGTGTTTGAGAACGACGATGCGAGCAATATTTTCGCTTAGTTCTCCGATGAAATTGCAGGTAATGGCAAATTTAGTGGAACGACTGGTACAGATGGGAGAGCTGTGTCAGAGCATTTGGAACTTTTAATTGTGTTACATTTCAATCCAGACTGCTCGGGTGGCCTGTAAGTACGACGACCGGAAACTTGTTTCAGCTTTAGACACCCATCTCGGATCAACCCGAGTTCCCTTCCAAGCCAGGTTTCCGAGCATCGTGGAGCAAAGCAATGACACCTGTGTGTGTCTTCAATATCCCTTGTACGACTGTTCTTGTGAAAAATATCATTGGAGGTTGTGCTATCAAATTTATTGAGATTCAGTAAATCTCCTTATTCGGCTTGCAGCGGTTGTTGGAATTAGGACTCACACCAAAAATTAAGGCCCTCCGGGCATGTCCTGGTACCTCCTACCAGAACCGGTTCCCTTGATGAGCCAAACAGCCCGAGGAAAAGCGATAACTACGTGTGCACTGTGTTGAAGCAAACAAGTCAGTAAGTCAAGTTTCTGTTTCGTAATGTTCAAGCCATGCTAGGATGACAAAGTGCTTAATTGTGTTACATTGAAGTAGTTTGAACAGGCTCAGAAGGGACCGGATTTCCATGACCGTCCCCAGGATCTGCACAAATTTCATTGGACATCTGGTTGGGCTAGACACCTCGGATATATCTGTGGCTGTTGAAAAAATTAGGACAAGAGCCTGGAACAAAAGGCAGCCCACCAGGCTTGGTAGAAGAGTGGTACAGAGGCATGAAGATACTGTACTCCAAGGAATCCAAGGTACTTGGTGCATGGATTGTATCACAGGATAAAACATATGGGGATGGGATAGGAAGGAGGACGGCCTGACCAGAGCTGACCGGATTATTTGACATGTTGGCCAAGTGCCCGATCCTATCCTATATATTAAGAGACAACGAACACTGCCACACAAAAAGCCACCTGATATAATCACGGGACAAACACGGGACTCGGAATTCACCCGTGCACGGCGAACCCCGGGACTCGGAATCCGCCGTGCGTTGGCGAACTGAGAATCCACGGGGGGTTTGGGGTGCAGCCCCAACAAGCTGTGGACCTGCCGTAGGTATGGTACAAGCTTTAGGACCCCGCCTTCGGCACGGACGCTTGCGGGTGGATTCCGGAGTTTGGGGTGGAGCCCCAACAAGCTGTGGACCCGGCGAAGGTACGGACCGAGCGCAGCGAGCGTCCGTGCCGAAGGCAGGGTCCTAAAGCTTGTAAGTTATAACGAGTGCCACACAAAAAGTCACCTGATATAATCACGGGACCAGCACGTGAGAGCTCGGAATTGGCCGTGCGTGGGCGAACAACTGAGAATCCACGGGGGTTTGGGGCGCAGTGGACCCTGCCTTTGGCATGGACGGCACATATGCCCGCTGCGCTCGGTCCGTACCTACGGCGGGTCCACAGTTTGTTTCCTTTGAACCGATCACGTGGCTCGATGGGCCAGTTCAAGTTCGTGTAGGTTGTTTGTAGTTTCATTGGGGGATACTTCTTGCATTTTGATGAGGTACCTACACACCAAAACGACCATTTTATGTGCACACCATCGCACAGTTGGCGAATCCCTCCAAGTGGTGAATTCTTTTCCACAAATGTGTGCACGTTTGGTGCACGCGGTACCATAGCGGTTCCATATACAAAAATATTGGCCGAACCCGGGAGCTCTAGCAATACATGACAGGTTTTAGAGAAACCTATTCAAATTTGAGGATGTAGACCAAGCCCTTATGTTTACCCGATTTTACATTCTTTAGGCTCCATTCGGCTGTCGTTATTTAGCGGCACCTAGCGGCACTTTGAAACATCGTTATTTCGCCCAGTCGTGCCGACATACCGAGGGTACCTTCGCAGTCCCGCGTGATGTTTCCCAGACCACTCTGGATTGCTTCTGGACCGTCGGACAGCCAATCGGCAGCCCGTTACCATGGTATGACCTAGTCTGATGGGCTGTGGGTCCGTGGAAACCCTGGCATGGCACGATTTGCCCGAGTGGCCGAAGTAACGATGTTTTCAAGTGGCGCCAAGTGCTGCTAAATCACGACAGCCGAATGGAGCCTTATCATTAGGGTCGTTCACAGTAGCCCTTTTTCTGCTCCTTTTTCTCTCCCTTTTTTCTCACTTCTCGAGTTTGTTACACTTTTGGCCCGGGTTTTTTTCCCTTTTCAACTTTTGCATTTACAGCCGTTTGCATAATTGATGACAGTCGGCTTTAAAAAAAAACAAAGACAAAGTTTTGATGGCCCCCGGTCTTTTCGCCATTTCTCATCCTCTGAATGGATTTCCGAGATTTTTGAAGGTACAGAACACATTCTTTTAGGCTACAGCCCTAGTACGCCCAGTTGAATGGGCCGAAATGGATCACGGTAAGTTCCGTTGATTGACGGGCGGCCAAATTCGCGCCAAATACGCCGCGTGTCGTCTTCTTCCCTCTCTCAAGGATCTATCCTATTGTTCTTTGGTCTCCCAACCGTCTTCCTGGACGCTTTCTTTGCCTTTACTCGCTCTCTAGCTACTGTTGCTTCCATCCTATCCAACATTTCCAATGGTTGGCCATACCATTAGCCGAGATGTCAAACTCGCCGCTTTGAATCTGTATTACCACGACATACTGCCTCTTGCAGACATTCTCGACATAATTCGGTTCTCTGAGTCCACCTTCTGGAGGACAATGAAGCTCTGGAAGGAGACAGGAGATGTTGAAAAACCGAAACCCACCACATCGGGCCGCCGCCGACTCCTCCATCGCGAAGACCTTGACTACATCCTGAGCCTCGTCAGGTCACGGCCTGATTGGTTCCTCGACGAACTTCTTTCCCTTCTGAAGACAAATCGCTTCATTTCCGTCCACTTTACCACCATCTTTCGGGAGCTTCAACGACTCGGCATGTCTCGGAAGAAACTAAAGAAAATCGCCGCTGAGCGTAATGAACCCGTGCGGATGGACCACGTACGTCGCATGGCACAATACCCAGCACATTATCTGGGATTCCTCGACGAGACATCAAAGAATGAGCGCACACTCAGTCGCGGCTACGGACGGGCAAAGAAGGGACGACCCGCACAGAAGAAGGAGAAATTAGTGCGAGGGACGCGACTTACGGCGACGGGGCTGTTGACGCTAGACGGGATGGTGGCGAACAGGGTCGTTGAGGGTTCCATGAAGCGTGCTGATTATCTCGACTTTATCGAGCACGAGGTGGTACGAATATTTCTCATCGCACCCTTGGAATCGACTTACGGTCTTGCAGATGCCACTCACCACCCCATTTCCGGGACCGTTGTCTGTCCTTGTCATGGATAATGCTCGGATACACCACGGCGAGGAGATTCTCCGGCTTGCAGAACGTTTTGGTGCGTACATTTATTGCTTATTCAAGATGGTTGGTGGTAACATGGTATTGCAGGTGTAAAGATCGAGTTTTTGCCCCCATACTCGCCCGACTTCAACCCCATAGAAGAGGCATTCTCCAAGATCAAGGCTTTTATCCGCCGCAACGCTGACCTCTTTTCGGCTTCCACAGGCACTGGCCTTATTTTCGACATGAAGATCGCGATGGAGATAATTACCCCATCGGATGCTGAGGGGTATTTCATGCATGCTGGTTACTTTTAGTTGTACTTTGTGTATTTCCGATGAGCTCAGAATCCCATTTACGCTGAGAGAATCATGAATGAGGTTGAGTTGCGCTGAGCTCCCAAAGCGGAAACCTGTTTCCGCTTCCCGCATAAGACTAATGACTCAGGGAAGGGACCGCTATCCCTTTGACTGGCTCGGGGCTTCAACAAGCCTGATCTCCCAAGAAAATGTGTTCAAGAAATATACATGCGACATGATCAAGCAAATATCAGTAAAAACATTCAACCAGGGACTACCCATTGCCCAACAGCATCTCTAAGCTCCGCAATCTCGCCCGGCAAAAATTCCATTGCAGAGAGGTCGCTGAGCTTTATATAAGGAAATGATGAGACTTTTTTGTATCCGTTGGCCTTGAATCGATCGTCAATGGAAGAGTCCAGGTCGTATATGGTGCAGAATGTCGAAATCAGCATTGGTTCTCCGACTTTAGCGTTCCTGGGAATTAGCATCGATTCATCGGCAGCGTTGGAAGACACGATGGAGGCGGGAGGAGGAGCAGCGGGTGCAATAGCGTTGGCTGGGCGAAAGATTTCGAGAAGAGCGTCCGGAAATGAGAAATTGTTGTTGATAACTGGGGCAGCAGGGGCGATGGGTTGGTTTGCGGCTGCGCGGCGCTGAAGGAGTGTGGGAGGGGCGAGCTGAGCCCCATTATTCTTCGTCTTGAAGAGGTTGTGGTTGGGAGGGGTGTCGATGTTGCATATGCCTTGGGCCTAACCATGATCAGCATATACAATAGTGTAAACCAAGCCGTCTTCGTACCCAACCCGAGGCCCACATCTGCAGATGTGCAAACCCAAGCGCAATATGCTCCTTACACTGCCATTTGACCGACACGTGGCCACCACCTGTGCGCAAGATGTGTACAACATGTCGCTGGAGACTGGCCGTCAGGTGCTAGTCAGGTTGTGACCAGGTTCATTCCCCTATGGCAGCAGCATGGGGGCCAGGTCTGGCTGGCGGCCAGCTGTTAATAGGATCTGGTATTCAGCTGTAGTTTCACATCTGTTCTGGGTGTCACGCTTCGCTTGATACGGGGTATATAGAAAAAAAAATACGTTCAAATTGGTCGAGTTTACAAAGCTGTTCAAGTCTATTCTACATCCGCGTCGGCTTGGGCGGAGCTCGCTGCATCCGCAGCCTCGACATCAATTAGTTCATCAACTTTCAGTTGGAATTCGTCGACCGTCTTCTCATCCAGCTCGTAGTTCTTGACACCGTGCTTCTCCTGGTCCTTGGTCAAGACGTGACGAAATGCCCTAATAAACATGGTGAATAACGAAGAGACATTCAGCTATCAAGGTTGAGGACACGCACTTTATGATCTTGTTGGCATCGCCATCGGCTTCCTGGCGGATACGTGCGAGACGTTCGTCCAACTTGTCCCAGAACTTGTTGCCCGGGTGCTTGAGGTAGACACTGCGCTAGATTTGACCTAAGAGACTGCGAAGAGGACCGAGACTGAAGACATACCATGAGAGCCACCCGAGAACACAACACTACATTGACCGTGCACTGTGTTCCTTTGACGACGATGACGGTAAGTTCGTAGATGTTCAGGTGTTCTGCATCCGGTGCATAACCTCCATCTTTCTTGGGCTTGAGGCTGCTACGAATCTGGAAAGAGATTATGGAATTGAAACATATGAGAGACGAGTGGCTCACCGCTTTCTTGATTTTCGCGCGTTTCTGAGTCAGAGCATCTTGGACGACAGCAGTCACCTTGGCCCAGTCCGCAGGGACATTCTCCAAGCCCGGAGGAATGTCGAACCGGTTGTTCTTCAGGATAGCCTGGAAGGCACGTAGAAGATAGATGGTTTGGGGCATCTGGATGGGGGAACGTACCAGAAGTATATTAGTCGTTCCATCTCCCTTATACACATTGATCTTGCTCGACAAAAGGACAGCTGGAGCATACTTGTGGATGTTGGTCTGTGCGCTCATTCAGCGAGATATTGGTGAAAGAATTCATGGCTTACGACCAGGTCCGAAGAAACCTCATATGCAGGTCTGGTAGTGACAAGTTTCTTGACTTGATTCCCGACAGCAAAGAGGTTTGCGAGAAGTTTTGCCTCCCGGAGCGACGGAGGATCCTTTCAGAGAGGTAAGTAAGATGTACGAAGGAAAGGGACGGAGGCAACTCACACCCAAGAAGACATCCAGTTCAGTGAGCTGTTCACCTTCGAGCCGCTTCCTCTCCCCGTAGTGCCTTGCAGCCGAGACGATGTTTCGATTGGCGAGCGCAAAGGGAGGGGCATTACCGGCCCTCTGTTCATTGTCTGAGGTGGTCTCGTCATCCCCGACCATGGCTGCATGGCTGCGCTTCGATGCACCGCGAGCGTCGGGCACGACAGGGGAACTCCGGGTCATGGCATTGAGCATATCGTGGAGATCGTCATCGTCGTCGCGAGGAGGAGTACTTGCACGAGAAGACATGACAAGCAAGGAGTTTGGGGGATAAAAGTGCCCACTAGCGCGCAGTTTTAAGTTTTCCAGCTTCCTGTTTTGGAAATACTCGGATGCGGTAGTCTCCAGGGTGAAGCCAGGGTAGGGCCAGGGCAGTCAGTCGAATAGGCTCAAACAACATCAGTTCTTGGTGTAAGGCGACCGATTGAGCCCCAGAAACACCCCACTTGCTCTCTTGATTGATGCCGCCGAAAGGAAGTGGAAACCTCCGTGAAGAAGGTGAATGGATTTACTGCAAAGCAGCGAGTACATATTGAAACAATTTTGCGGTGTTCATAGAGTTCAGATACAATGAGGCTCGCACCAAGATCCAATGCCGAGTTTGCTCAGCCGGGGTTACAGTGGAGCGCCGAACATGGATTGAGGTTCGGAGTGCACCGCGCCACTTGCTAACTCCTGCGCACTTGCGTGCTGTTGAGTTGAACAAGGAGAAGCAGAGGAGAACTGAGAGGCTGGAGAAAGAGAGAGAGGTAGATTCCGCAACGAGCAATCTCCGAGAAGTTGAATTCACAACACCGCATACCGAGCCTGTCGCGAGTGCTTCTTCAAGAGCGTCCAACGAAGCTGAAGCCGAAATGTGGGCTGACTATAGGATGAATGGGGCTGAATTTAGCGCAGGAGATGACATTGAACATCCGGAGGCGACATTCCAGCGATTGCGCGAAGAGGCCGAGATCTTTGGCTTGTGGAATCCGGAGGCCACGGTGAGAAAACTGGGATTCGGGGATGACAACATGGGAAATGTAGTTGAGGAGGACGAGGAGGATGATTTCCTGGGAGAGATAATGCGTAATGCGGGTGAGTACCTCTTCGTCTGAGTGGAGGTCGAGTTGTAAGTTGCGTCCGTGGTTTGTTTTCGGTCACATGATCACCAGGCGCCGAAACCGGAAACGCGTTTCCGCTCATCCACGTCTTGCAATTGCACGCTCTCTCCTTTTTCTGGTTTGCCTTCAGTGCCGAGTGCTCACCGACTGATAACTTGGTTCCAGGAATCCGAGAACCCGAACCAGAGGAAATACAAAATGACGTGAAAAACTCCGAGTCGAATGAATGGTATCCGTACCCGACAAAAATGGTACCATTCAAATTGAAGACACCTCAATCAATATAAATCTCCATTACAGATGTTCCTTCTTGACACGCTGGATAATCTTCCCAGACTCCGAATATCCAGTTCATTGATGAGAGCTTTTCTGTGGGTTCTGAAAGACGCTGGGTGCAAAGGTGTTCCCTCATTTGATCACCTGCGTCGGGTTCAGAAGGGACTCCGTTCAAAGTGCGGAATTCCGAGTATTCCCTGCAAATCTGTACAGGGCAACATTTTTTTTATGAATGATCCGAAGGCCATCATCGCACAGGTACACTGGCAGCCAGTTTCAATCTATAGCCAGTGTCGTTCATGCTGATAAAAATTCTCAGGATTGGTCGAATCCAGCAACTCGTAAATTAATCCATGTCTATCCAGAAATTCCGGAAGACGGTGTCATCCGTGAGATATGGCACGCGAAAAAGTGGCGCAAAGATATGGATCTTGACGTTCTGAGCCCCATGTACGACGCGGGGGCTTCACATTATTATGTGAACGAAATTTCTCGACTCCGTAATGGCAAATTCATCATTCCTATTCGCTGGATCAAGTTCCGAGACAAGGTTTATGCAGATTCATTTTCTATTTCGTTCGACAATCAAGTTCGAAGTTTCTCGCTTTATGTCAATGCTGCGGTTTCAGACAACCCCATGCAGAGCGAGGTCTCATGCCATATTGGGGGGAAGGGCAATTGTTTTTGTCGGAAATGCCGAGTCTGCGGAACCCAAAAAGAGAAGGCCATGAATGAGGGATATCATGTACTCTTTCAGGTATTTATCGACAGACTCCGAGGTTTGCGGACTGAATTGTACGTCAAAGGCCGGTGTCCCTCGAACAAAGGAGGTGATACTCGAAGAACTCGAGAAGCAAGTCAAGCTCGCTTGCTCGGGTGTCGCCAAACATGTGAAAGACTCCCAAACAGAAACCGGAGTCAAGGACGTATATACACAATTCTGGATCGACCAGCTAATTTCTCGGTTCAAGGAAATGCGCAAAGACCGACCCGACTTGTCTGTCACTGAAGTCCAGGAAGAACTCATCCAATGGACTGTTGATAACCGGGAAAAAAACAGCCCATTCCTAAAAATGAAGGGTAAGAGCTCATTCTTTTGCTTCATCGACCAAAGGTGTTCTCTGAAAATTAATTTAGGTTTTGATCCCGCAAAGGATACACCGATCGAGCTCTTACACACCATCTTGCTTGGCGTCATTAAGTACATTTGGCATGTTACACACACCCCCTGGGCCCCGGAAGAGAAGCAAACATACGCCATTCGCCTTCAGTCGACAAATACTGATGGCCTCTCGATCCATGCGATCCGATCCGCCTACATAATGCAATACGCCGGGTCTCTGATTGGGCGTCAGTTCAAGACCATCACTCAAGCAAATATATTCCACGTTCGAGGTCTGGTTTCAGACCAGAAGTTCAGGGCCTGGAGAGCCGCTGGTGAGCTTGCGGCTCTGCTTTGGTTCCCTGAGATACGCAATCTTGATGAATATCGGGTATGTTTATTTGTATTCCAACCAATGAAGACACTGATCCGTTTTGGGATAGCGGGATCTCAGAGTCGCGGTTGCAAATGTTCTTGACATCTTTGCCTCCATCGATCCTTCCAAGATACTCACAAAGATCAAGTATCATCTACTAGTACATATTGACGAGGATGTCGTCCAGTTCGGCCCTCTTCTTGCCGTCATCACCGAAATTTTCGAATCTTTCAACGGGGCATTCAGATACTCTTCCCTTCTGTCTAATCATCTCGCGCCGAGTCGTGACATTGCTAGACAACTAGGCGATCAGGAGGGAGTAAAGCACCGTCTTACAGGTGGCTGGTGGTCCTCCAGCGAGGACGGAAAATGGGAACGAGCAGGTAACGGTGTTCGGCATTTTATGGCCCAACATTCCATTCTTCAAAAACTTCTCGGATGGACAGCAGAAAAATCGACTAAGCCTGGTAACGACTTATTGCATTAGGATTACTACAGCTGACTCGTTAACAGGAGATATTAAACTTGTGAGCTTGAAGCGGGGCCAAAAAGAGAGGGACAGCTTTTCACTCTTATCCACCACTGCCGCAAAAGCATTGAATTTCGGCATGTACTCTCCCGACTCCGAATGGAAGAAGTGCGTGTATGTGGTCAGTGAATCACTGGGCGAGTGTTTCGTCGACTCGTGGGTGTTTGCGAAGTCTCCGACAGCTGCAGTGAGTCGTTTAACTTGTTGGTGTATTTTTGTTATAATTGCTTACAGGATTCTTCACCAATATGCGGCCGCATCTCTGACATTCTCACAAATTCGGCCGGTGTCGTAGTGGCTATTTTGGAGCCATTCCAAATTCTCTCCCGCCGCGACGAGACATACGGTATGCCAGTTTTGGTGCGACGAGACTCAGAGGTAACATTTTTAATTGTCCCCGCTAAGGTATGGGTTTTCTTTGCGTACTTTACTCGTAATCCACCCAACGAGCCTCTCCAGAATCTCAAATTTAAGTTCAATGTCCAACACGACTGCCATTCAGCTGATTGCGAGGCTACTGGAATGCGGTTGCGGATGCAAGAGCGCGTCGAATCCGACCAAATCGAGAAGTACATCATTCACAAATCCCTCGACCGCTTCATCATCAACACTCATGCGTTCCACAATGCCCACCTTTTGCGGGCCACTCTTCCGAGGGATTTAGTTGCTCCAATTCTGCTCTTCCCTGACCGGCAAGCAAAACACCACGAGTTGGCGACAGAACTGCGGGGAAACCTTGCCAATAAAAAAGCGGCCGCGGCAACGAAGAAACGCAAGTGGGCAGAAGAGACTGATGATGGCGAAGAGGTTGACAGGCACCGCAAAAGGCGGAAAACATCCAAGCGTGGCCGTGAACGCACTCAGGTTGCCAGCGAATCCATGGTCGCCAGTAGAGCAAAACGAAAAATCACCCGGACTAAAAGAGCTTTGGCAACACAGGAGCTCGACAGTGAGGAGGAGGACCTGGAGGGAAACTCATCGGACGACTCGGACGATGGGTACAATGATTCAGATGGGGACACAGATTCAGATTCAAATTAGCAGTATATTTGACAGTATATCATATAGTATGGGCAACCTGAATCCACCTCGGCGGGAAACCTGATCAATACCTGGCGGGCCATGTGGAAGTCAGGTGTAGAATAAACTGGTACGTGCAGCTGGCAGCCACATAGCTACCACCTGGATGCAGGTTTCACCACAGGTGGCCGCCGCGTGATGATACCAGGTGCGGGCAACCTGTCGGCACTTTGGCGGTGTATCCTCCCCCGATATCCAGCAGTGATCGCTGCCATCGTTAGCATTGCACGCCCAATGGGCTCGGAGCTGTCCGATTTTCTTGTTTATCTCAGCATTAGCGGGTGCAATATCATTTTCGCTCGGAATCTAGGCAATGTTAGCCTCCGAAGAAGGGGTTTCAGTGGGAGGATAGGTAACTGGAAAGAGATAGGGGCCGAGGACGCATTGAATCACACAAACCTTTGTTTTCTTCCCGGCAAGCTTGCTTTTCTTCTTGTTTGGTGAGTCCTCGGCATCGCGTCCCTTCATGTCCGCCTCCTAATGATTTCAAAGTTGAAAAATTTACAAATGGAAAGCGGAAAATCAACTGACTTCAAGCTCAACTACGATGTTTACCGTCGGGTCTTTACATTTCAAGGCCATCGTAGTCATATGTTTGTATGTGGTCTGATCGTCGATTTCGAGGGGAGCGACGACATGTCGGGGAATCGTGAATGTGAGTTTGGTCCCTTCGTCATCTGGTTCAACGATTCGTTTGGTGAGGGAGGTGATCTTCTCAAAGAGGTTCTTCTCAAATTTGTAATACGGGACGTCGTTACTCTGATTGAGGAACCCGTTGTGCGCTGCCACTCGTTTCTTTGGGGGTTTGCGAAGTTCAGGGCCCTTGAAAATTGAAATATTATAAAGGATTTCAACGGACTCCTCGACGTCTGAGATGGATGAGAAGGAAGGTTGTTCCGGATCAGCATCGATGAATGAGAAAGGCGGATGGTGGAAGAACCTGATTCTAGCTTACGCTTTTTGGCCCGCTTGGCAGGCAGCTCCTCGTCGCCTTCTTCATCCTCATCATCTTCGATTTCGATGGTCTCGTCCTCTGTGATGGCGTCCGGATCAGCAAAGATGGGGCATGAGACAAAAGCGGGAAAGCAACCTGACGGTGTTTGCTTCCGTGATTTTTTAACACGCTCCCTCTGTCGCTTGTCATCCTCCTCCTCCTCCTCAAGAACCTCATCCTCCTCCTCCTCGAGAACTTCCTCGTACTCGTCGCCATCGTCTTCAGGGTCCGCCTCAATCTGCTCGAGTCCGTTCGAATCACTGGTATTCTTATCCTGTTTTTCTAGTTGTTGTTGCTTGGTACGTGCGCGTGTCTGGGGAGACGACTGGGCAGAGGAAGACTGATCGAGCGAGCCAGTATCCGAGAGACCGGCGCCATTAGATTGCCGAAGCTTAGCGGACTGTCGACGGGTGCGTGTGGCGAGAAGTTCAGATTTAGAGCTTCGAGAGTTAGTAGCTCGTTTCTCCCTAGCCTTGGGATTCTGTCCAGCTGTGCGAGCCATTTGTGGAGGAGGAGGATCCAAGGCTCGTACGATCCAGTGTATTTGGCGCGAATTTGGCCGCCCGTCAATCAACGGAACTTACCGTGATCCATTTCGGCCCGTTCAACTGGGCGTACTAGGGCTGTAGCCTAAAAGAATGTGTTCTGTACCTTCAAAAATCTCGGAAATCCATTCAGAGGATGAGAAATGGTGAAAAGACCGGGGGCCATCAAAACTTTGTCTTTGTTTTTTTTTAAAGCCGACTGTCATCAATTATGCAAACAGCTGTAAAAAGGTTTGAAAAGGGAAAAGAAACCCAGCCCGAGTGCAAAAATGACGGGAAATTGGGTGAAAAAGAAAACTTGGGGAGGAAAAAGGGCTACTGTGAAACCCCCCGACCAGAACTCCCTTTTTGCCTCCCTTTTTCTTGCATTTAGTGCATACTAGAGCCACTACAGGGCGACTGTACATTCAATTCAACCCCCATGCTTAGGGTACATCCTGATACCCAAATGCTTGGTGATATGTTGATCCAACTAGTATCTCTGAGCTCGAGACACAAAAAAGAGAGTTAAAAAGGAACTGAAAAAGGGCAGGAAAAAAGGGAACTGTGAACGACCCTATTCAGAAAGGCATCGCGCACATCTCAACTGGTTTCCCCATTACTGCCCCCTTCAGTGATTAAATTTTGTTGGAAATCTTGCGTGGTGACTCCTGGGATGTACGTTACATAGTGCTGGCAAGGTTCGGGGAGCTTTTTTCTGAATGCTGAACCTGAACCTGCATTCGGTTCAGGTTCGGCGTTCGAACGCGTTCGAACTTTTTGAACCTCGGAGCATTTCCCACGCCCAAACTACCTCTGCGCAGTCCTCTCAGAAATTGGGAAGGGTATTTTACCATCCAAACGTGATGCCAAAGCATTCCAAGACACATTGAAGCACACCTATGAATATATCTGAGCAAACTCGAGCTGAACAAAGTTTGATCAGATCACGTGAGTGATTATCCTCTCGCAACTTACAGCGTGAAAACATCAAGAGACCCACTTAGAATTGGTCATGAGCAAATGGTATGGATGATTGAAAGTAGAGATGGCAATACCTTTGTTAAACCCCCAAAAATATGACTCAATTGTGTTTAAATCGGCTATTTTCGGCCATTTGCGGTTCGGCGTTCGAACACGTTCGGAAAAAATCTCTGGAGCCCGAACCTTGAACCTGAACCACCCGTTCGGTTCAGGTTCGGTTCAGGTTCAGACCTGTAACGATCAGTTACAATATTTTGAAGGGAACGTGTTGTAACAGAGACCTGGCAGGTCGAATAAATGTCAGAGCCTCGGTATGGACCGTGAAGCGGTTAAGGAGGACAGAACTACAACTGGACTGCCAAGAAGTAGTGTCGAACTCTGCCTCCAGGGACAACGGGTATGCCACGGAGTTCCCCACTGATCACTACAGATCCGAAGATCTTAATCCGTTCGAGGGAGATAAAGGATGTAGGGGAGGAGAGTAGCAGTCGAGTACACGAGACTCGGTACACTGAGCGCACGAGGCTCAGTGAGTGCCAGCAAAGCACTAGATACGAAGATAAGGAGGCACGGGCTCCTTGGGCTGCCTGAGAAGCCTCACGGGGACTTTCAGGCAGTAGTAAGACTATATGGAAGCTAAGGCTCCCCGAAGACACTCGAACTCACCGTCTAAAAGCCGCTGAGGGTCTCGTAGATGTGAGTGTAAGTGATAAGATGATTCATTTATCATGTGACTACGGCCCGGATATACCGGAGTACAATCACATGTATCGTAAGTACTCGTAAATGGAGAATAATCAAAGAAATGCATGAATGGCTCTATTATGAATGGCTCTATTTGAGCCATTCAGATGCGTTACAGAGCCCCCATTCTCCAGTTGCGAGATATGGGTAGCCTTGTTAGGTCATTAAAGGAAGAAAGAAAAAATGTTCAAAAATTTGGCCGAAAAATTTCCCTCTCCGAGTCCAATCGCTGCACCTTCGGCTCCGTCCTCCGCAAGCTCCGGAGACACCTCTCGCAAGCTCCAGAGTGTCCATCCATTCCCTAGACCTTGGATACTCCCGCTATCGCTTCCGGCATCCCTTCCAGGTCTTGTCCATTCACGGGGTTGTTGTACCTATACCCCTAGCCCCCCAGCAAAAAAGCCCACATATATGCCCCCCAGACTGAAGGGCGCATGGAAAAACCAATGAACATGTGGTCTTCTGTCTGGCTTTTGAACCGACAATTTGGGCTCGAGAAGTGGCGGGGCGGGCAGAATACAGTCCATGAATCAGTAACGGTCATTGTGGCCAGTTCAAAAACGGAGTCGAAAAGAGATACACGTAAGGTTTCGGTCCGAATTCGGTATTGGAAAACTTTCAGACTGTCGGTGAAGACACGGAGCTTGATGCGAGAAAGTGGAGACGTGCAGACTCTGTGCAAAGCGACCAAGAGTCAGGCTGGGAATGTGTACCAGCTAGTTATCCCGCATGTGCACCGTGTGGTCAAGGCACAATATATTTCAAGCCCGTGATCAAGGAAACAAGTTGAAGATCACCGAGTTTGCGCGAGAAAGACCGAAGATCCGTATGTGGACTGTGCAGGAAGGAGTCCGAAATTCGTAGGCCGAATGCGACAACAGAATGGGATGAGTTCCAGGAATGAGGATCGAGACGAAAAAAGGAGAGCATCGGTCCCAGAACCGAATATTTTCATGCCTCCACTTCTCAATCATCGCATGGACGAACAATTCGAGTTAAGCACGGTGCAGCACGGCACAAGGTCGCAACAGATAACGGCCGCCTGAACATCCGTGCTTTGGCTGCCTGATTCCGTCCACGATGCTGTAGGTAAAAGAGATTGTCCGCTTCGGGGACCTCGCAGATTTGGAGCAAATCCGAAGGATAACCAGCAATGTGGAGCTTCATCATCGTGAAGATGTTCGTCGAAAATCGCAAATTCAACGAAGAAAACTCCTCCTCTTCGTACATGATTCCCGAGGAGCTCAGAATCACAGAGATGGAGTCGCCGTGAGTAGATTCGGACCGCATGGATCTGCGTGTTAAGTACTCAACCATCCACACGGAATATTGACATCGATTCCTCCCCGTGCCCATGTCATGGCCAGCGCGGTCTCCTCACTCAGGATCCAAACGAGGTACGCAATCCAGCAATCCAGAGAGAGAGAGCCAGGCAAATGGAAAGAAAAGAAGACGTCGAGGGAGCGAGAGAGTGAGCGCGTGGTCGAAAGCGGAACAGAGCGGTTGTTTGGTTCCAAAAGGTGTCAGCCTCGGAACCAAACACCACGCTATTTCCACTTCCTGCTCATCGTCATCTCGCCAAAAAATTCAAGCTCCAGCACAGTGCAAATCGAAGCAGGAGACGCAGCGAATAAGCACGCCGGAACGTCCGGCCCTGGGCCGCTCAAAGCATTCCCCGAAATTTGGAGGTGAGAGGGTTTGTCCGCCTCCGACCATCCCGCAAATTCAGACTTCCAGCGGGTTTCTTGGCCTGAAAAGCGAATCTTCGGCGTTTGAGAAGGCGTACATCCCGGTTTGTCTGGATCCAGATCTTCCAGAGGTAAGGCAAGCCCGAGGAATTGGAAACACTTGGTATATAGTGGCTGCGAGACACTCGAAATCGAGTCGGCCTTGCAGTTTGAGTTGCCGCCAGTGGAGTTCGACTAGGCGGATCTTCAAGGTAAGTCCCGACTCATTCACAGAATATTGAGTCTGAATGAAAAGATCCAGCGGTCTTTACGCGCACCCACCCCTGCGAGATCCAATCAAGCAGCGGGTACCCATTCCTTTCCGCGCCGACGCGAGGCATGGGCTCTGCCGACAACGGAGTACCGAGGTACGAAATCCAAATTGTCTGTCTGCTCGTGCTAACCATCACGAAAATCTTGCCGTTCAGCTCCCCAGGATTTACCGCGCTCGCTTTCGCATGCGATCCCGCCATCCAGCCGTGAAGCCCCCAAGCTTGACAGCGTTCGAAGTGGCGAGCGTTGGAGCAGGGGCCTTCGTTGATGATGTGCCGTGCGCGACTCGGAGCGTGTGGTCTCCTGGGGCGCAGTCCGATGGTTTTTTTCTAGCCGCCCAGACTCGACAGCGGTATTGTCGGCGGATAGTGCCGGGAAGGGATGAGTAATACTTTCGTGCTGCAGGAGATCCGAGCTGCGAGCGCAATTTGCCCACTGTCACGCTAGCTCGAGTCTCATGAAGCCGGCGCGTTCTGACTCGTCTTTGATCACCAGGTTGCTGACTGATTCTCCGCTCACGTCGCTTTCCTCCCGCTTTTCCAACATCTTCACCGTCGTATCCTTTGTCTTGATTGGATATCGCGACTGCGCGAGGTCGAGTACGATGCCGGGAGATTCTCTCGGTTGGCAAACACAGCTCGGCGGCCCACCAGCATAGTCGATTCGTTGGACACGGCGGACCTATATTCTCCCATCCACAGGTGGAACACGCACACTTTTGGCGCGTAGCGTTCGGATGCTGCCTTCCGTGTGGAGGAAACATATTGAGGTACTTCCTACCGCACCTGCGAAAATGCGCGGAATGGCGGCCGAGAGTCCGCAGGTGTGGTATTGGCTTCGATAACGGGTCCGTGCTGACATCTCAGTTTCTCAGTCGATACGATGCCTCTAGAGCGTATCTCGGGGCTTGAGCGAAAAACGGAAATGCGCGGAAGATCGCGCTGCTCGGGACGATATAAACTCGTCTGCGTGTTTCGGCGGAGCGGAGCGGGCGCGGAACAGGCGCGGAGAGTCGAGGCTGGCCCGGGCCCGCTGGCGGTGCCTGCGCTACTCGGTCTGTGTGCAGGAGGATTTCCAGCTCTTGTATTTTGAATGACGATTGAATTGCATCGAAATTCCGAAGCCAGTCCAGCCGAGAATCCCCAGGACCGAGTTGAATTCAAGACTTCTTGAAAAAACTTGGGAAAGGAGCCCAGTTTGTTTGTCCAGGTCAATAGCTTCGAAACCAAACATTATTCTCTCGCGTCTCACAACAGGATCCTTTAGGCTCGCGATCGCGCAAATACACGATGTCTCAACCGAATCCTTCCTCTGCTGTGTACCCGACTCCAGCAGGAGATCCTCCAGAAACCCAATGCACTTGCAAAACCTTGAACGAAAGTCTCTCGGACGAATCTAGCAGTGACTATTTGGAATCGTCGCTCTCCGCGTGGAATTTCTACGCCGATTGGACCGCGACGAACAGAGCGAGGAATCCAGGTGCTTGTCATTCTTTTCTAAAGCCGGATGGGTTGCCGCCAGGTAGGTCATAAACTGATTCACAGACAAGAACCGCGCAAGACCACGTCTTGTAAGGCGCCGAAGATGCTCAGACTTGAGCACGTAAACATCGGGCGCGACTTTGACGGTCATATGAGTGCGTCGATATGCCCTTCTGCCCCGTAATATGACGCCGAGCGTTGTCAGGAGTCTTGCAGCTGCTTGGTCTCGACTTGACGACTCCACGGTGCAAGTCAAGTGTTGATCCTGGGGTGTGTCTGAGTTGTTATCCAGCCCTCCAGCCGTGCACGACTCGGAGCGTGAGGTCTCTGGGGCGTGACCTCGAACGAATCCTGGGGACTTGGAACTCCTCGCAATGCCAAGAGGAAAGCAGGTGCGCGAGGCGTTGACGCGTTTCGACCCATCGCCTGTGCAAGAGTTCTCGAGTTTCGTTCCGCACGAGTGGCACACTCAAATAGGCTGGCTCATGGTGTTGATCCCCCGCAGCTGATATTGTACTATTCAAGTTTGGAAGGAGGGATTGCGCTAGGTGAAAAAGGTGTATATTCTGCGCTTCCTTTCGAGTGTTCAAAGTTGACGAGTTAAAACCCAGAGTCTCTCGCATGAGAACGGGGTTTGTGGACGCGCTTCGATCCACGGGGACGGCTTAGTCCAACGTGCGCAGGGTCGGTGTATGACTGTTATTTTGCTCCGAGCTGAAGCGTTCCATGATCTGCTCACAATCACTTTTGTTGTTCCGAGGATGCTCTGCCGCTCTCGATGATTCAAACCAACTCATTCACCTCAACTCTTTGACAAGTACGACCGCCGCCTTACGGCGTCTGTTGTCCATGCGACGAGCAACTACGGAAGAGCGCCATGGCGCGGAATCGAGGAAGACGGCCAGCTCAGCGCGGATCCGTCTACCACGGGGCCTTTCTCAATCAAGCGGTACGAACTGGCTCTACAGGGGCGGCTGTGTTCGTGCAAGAAACCTGAGCGCTCGGTTTGAACATTGCGGGTACGTCTTTCCGTTCCTTCCATCTCTCGGACCTTATGAATGGCCTGCCCCCCAGGGACAACTTCCCGCGTCAGCATCGCTGGACCCTACGCCGTCCACTTCGGTGCTCGTGAGGCTGTGCGCCAATTTTGCGGTGGTAAATGCTTTCGAGGGTGTTGGGTGAAGCGTTCCGGTAACGTGCGAGCCATGGACGATGTTGTGGCGGTGTGTGGCGGAGAAAGAAAGAAATCAACCCTGAACTGGACGCAAGGGAAGCGTATCCTCGGCCAGAATTAAAGAGTGTATAGAATATTGAAATAAAAATCGAAAAAGGTCCCTCTGCGAGTCCAAACGCCAACAAGCGTATCTGGGGTTTTGGTATATCACTCGGTCGGTAGAAAGCGACCTGTCGTGATGTATCATTACCGCTTGTGAGCGATGTGGAACGATATATCACCACACCTTTTCAGTAGCGTACCACCACCCATTGCGCGCGCGCGCACCTGGCGCCCTCCATCAATCCACTCCGCGTCGCATCAATCGCGCGTCCCGCTTCCTGGTCCGTGCATTGGGCGGGCCGCTTCCCAAAACGGGTAGATGTTTACACGTGTTTAGCATAACCTTGCCTCTCGCTTTACCGCCACCCGCTCCCGCCCCCAGCCTCGCCCCGCCCCCGCCCTCCGGCTCTGCATGCCACACCATACCCACACTCTTGGCTTGGCATGCAGCACATAAAAACCCCGCCCGCCCGCCCGCCGCCCGCCCACCTGCACCCCGCCCCACTGCTTGCTCCTGTTCCTTGGTAGCTTGGCCACGTGGTGTATGCGTGCCGCCTGCCCGCCCGCCGCCCCGCTGATCGCACCCCGCCCCGCTCGCGCCCCACCCGCAGGTGCTTATCCGCTTCGCCACTCAATCAAAAATCAACCCCGGATTACTACACCGCTCGCCCCCTCTTCCCACCGCCCGGCCCTGCTGCCCCTCCTTCCCGCCGCCCCCGCACCGCCCTGCACCGTGCCCCGCTGCTTGCTCTTCGGCTCCCTGTGGGCAGCTTGGCCACGCAGCCACACAATCGTATGCCCGCCGCCCGTCCGCCGCCTGCCCGCCGCCTGCCTGGATCCTTTATCTACCGATACATTACCTGGTGAGATATATACTTTACCTCAGTTGAGTATGGTCTCTTTAACGTTATGGTTTACCTGTTGTTCCGCTTTGAGCATTGCTCTGTTCGTACGTTCGATCCTTACAAGTGGTTTTTATTTTGCATTTTCTTGGTCTTCTCTTTGTTCGAGACAAATGTTTGAAGTCAATAATTATTTATTTTCAAAACCGACTCGAAGTCATCCATGTCAAGTACAAACTAGTACATGATACAAATGACAATACTATATGATATATCAGTCCTTATGCTGGTTGAGCAGCGGCGAGGGAGCTGAGGCACATGCTGGTTGAGCAGCGGACACTGGTTGAGCAGTAGAGAAAAGATGCGCGCTGGTTGAGCAGCGGTGAATGAACTGAGACACATGCTGGTTGAGCAGCAGACACTGGTTGAGCAGTAGAGACGCGTGCTGGTTGAGCAGCGGTGAGCGTCAAGGCACGCTGGTTGAGCAGCAGCGGCGATGGCTGGTTAACCAGCCCAGGCCGTTTTGGCATTCACTTCTTCGACTTGACTCCTCTGAAACCCGACTCAGTCCGTCTCTGCACTGCAGAAATGGATAATCACATACCTTTTAACTTGCGTCTGCTGTTTCTTGTTCCCCGTCTGCGCCTTGCGTGATCTCGCCAATAGTGCCTCCTCCGACGCTGCATTTGGATTCATCACCCGCATGTTTTTCCTCGGTCGCTGCGCCTCAGAACCATCCCCCATGACCTTCGGCTTACGCGTTCGCGTCAGGGTAACGGCTATCCCAGCATCACCTGGATTCGGGATCTCCGCCCATCCCCGTGCAACCGCTGCCTCCTGCGCGGCCTTCTTTTCTGCCGCCTCCCTTGCCGCCGAGTCCCTGGCGCGACGCGCTTGCAACTCCCTCTCAAATCGCATCGTATTGTTCGTGACCGTCAGCCTCGGTCCCGTGGTCGTGCCCGATTGGTCGGAATCCGGGGGCGCTTCTTCCCTCTCCAGATCAGCGCGCTTTCGCTTGGGTGCACGCGACGGATGTTGGTTTGTCGCGTCGGTCAGAGGGGCTTTTTGGGCTCCCCCTGAGGGATTAGTCACAGCGGGGGTGACAGCGGGATGCGACGCGCGGGGAAGAGGGTTGACGGCGGCAGTGGGGCGAGATTGCGGGAGGGCGGGGGGGACAGGGGCGGTGGCGGTTGGGCGGGATAGCGGAAGGGCGGCTGCAGGGCGCGACTGTGGAACGGCACGGGGAAGAGGCCAGGGAAGGGGGTGTGACTGCGGAAGGGCGGGGGGGAGAGAGGCGGCGGCGGCAGCGGCAGCGGGGCGAGCTTGCGGAAGGGTGGCAGCGGGGCGCAACTGCGGAAGGGCGGGGGGAAGGGGGGCGGTGGCGGTGGGGCGCGATTGCGGAAGGGCGGGCAAAAGAGGGGCGGTGGTGGTCGGGCGCGACTGCAGAAGGGCGACAGCGGGGTGCGACTGCAGAAGAGTGGCGACCCCCGCGATGGTCGCAAGGACTTCCGCCGAGCGGCTCGCAAATGCACCTGACGATACCATCGGTGTCGGTGTTGTCGTACGCAGCGGCGCAACCCACGCCTTCCTCCTCACGCTCGCCGGTGTCGTTCCGGCCATCGTGACTTCACTCCTTCCCCCGCCACTGTGGAAGGCACCGAACTCGCTGGGGCGCCCTCCTCTGTCCGGAGGCGTGGAGCTGGCGATATACGGGTAAGGGCCCGGGCGTGTAGGTGTCGTATGCAAAGAAAGCATAGCCGACTCGCCCCTCGACGAGGAATCCGCCGGTGCGTCTGTGTCCACCGGGGGCCAAGAGAATCCAGGTGCGTCGGGCATCTCCCCTATGCTTTCGAGAGTCCGATTCCACGTTTCCAAATCGCCCTCCCACTCTCCTGTGCTGCTCCCGGACGCGACACCGAGGTACGGATCGAGCAATCCGTCCTGTGCGTCAAAGGATGGAATGTCGAAGCTTCCGATGCCATCGATACCACCTATGTCGCCCAGTCTTGGCACGGCAAAGTCGGGGTTGATGAGTTGGTAGTCTTCTCCCCAGTGTGACACGTCCGATAATGCCTGGGAAACCGGGCGCCAGGAATCCGGGGTGGGGGGGGTCAGGGGAGTATCCATCGGGACAGAGTTGGGCACAGAGGTGGTATCTAGGGTCAGTACGCTGCCAGGAGTAGGTGATGGGACATGTGTTGTCGGTGAAGTGGAAAGCGTCTTCTTTTTTGGCTTCGGTATGCGTTTCGGAGGCTTTCTCAGAGGAGGTCCTTCTACATCTTCATTCGAGGGGATGGGGAGCGCCTCCTCCTCCTCCACAGTAGCGGCTGGGAGGGCTCGTGCAGTGCGTTCAGCCAAAGCTACATATAGAAATCCAATCAGTCCTCAGTACACCTACCAAGAACGTCAACACTTACGGTAAACACGTTGGACAAAGAGTTGGAAGCGACCCAAAATCTCCTTCTCGAAGTCGGCGCACGCCTCTTGGAACGAGTTGCCTTGCTCGGTGACACCAACGCAGAGGCTGTAAAAGTCGTGTCAGCTGAGGTAACAGGATACACACACCCAATTAGGAAATCGCGACTTACACTTTCACAGTCAGATCGCCTCCCATCCGCGGGGTGGGGCCGCCCACAAGCGTCATCCCAACCCACCCTGCGGCCTCGTCGGTAATGGCGTGCGCCTCTTCAAACATGGCCTCCAGCCCATCAATTCCCCTGAATAATAATTTTAGTACGAAGTCCTGCAGCGTCGAATAAAAGACTTACTCCTGATATTCCTGTGGCGTCTTGTGAATTCCCTCTGCTCTCCTCTGCTCTTCATCTCGCTCCGCCTTTGCAATCATCTCCTTCTCTCGCTCAACCTCCTTCTTCATCTCCGCCTGTTCCTTCGCCGACGCGCTCGCCCAAAGTTCCGCCACCACTTTTGTTCTCAATCACATCCTCTCCGACCTGGACGCCTTCACGTGGTCCTCTTGTTCCTCTATCGTCTCCCCCACCTCCTCGTCCCTCCCTTCGACCCTTGCGGCCTCATTCATCTTGTTGAAGCCCCGCTGGTCGAGCAACTCGTTGATTGTGTCGGCGTGCCGTTTCTGGAAGAGCTCCCGAGCCTGGTGTGCACGGCGACGGCCTGCACACGTTTTCTTCATTAGGGCTTTTGCCAGCGGCGTTTGTGCCTTCCGCGGCGCCATCGGGCCCTTGCGTATCTTTTTGCGCTCCTTTCTGAACCAATTCTTGAGCTTCTGAAGTATGAAGTCGCGTTGGGTCAGTATGCTATGCGTAGATGAGAAGAAGCAACATAACTGACCTCCTTCCTGCTCTCAATAGCGTCCCTCACCATCTCCATCTGCGCTTCCGTCAGGCGAGTTGCGTTGAGCTCGGTGGGGTGCGGTAATCCAAGCGCCGCCTGCTCGGGGAAGCGCTGGAACCAGCCCTCCTCCATTGGAGCCCAGAATAAATAAAGCTTTTTCTGCGCCTGTCGTCGAATGTAGTCCGCCATCTGCAGTTCTAGATACGACCCTTGGGCCGGCGTTGCCCAGCGAGGGGGAGCCATGTTGTTGAGAGAATCACTGCCACTATAGCAAGTGGGGGTTGCAAGGTACAAGAAACCGACGTGAATAAAAGTGGCGAGAGGGAGAAAACGTTTGTCTCCAGTCCTGGAATAATCCAATTTCGTGATGAATCTTCTAATTTCCATCCCATTTCAAGCAGTTTCACGTCCAACTCCCATTGATCGCGCCGGTATGTGCGTTTCCCGATTTATTTTCGACACATTCTTTCCAAAAAGGAAACGATACGCAGAATCTCAAAGAGGAGATGAATCGGTCGCTAGCGCATAGCGGCGCCCGCCCGATACAGCTTCTGCATCAAGAATCCATCATCACTATCATCACCTGTTCTTCCACGAGGTTTCGGTCGCACTACCGATCTTTGTTCCCCATCTGGCTGGTCTCGACATAAAAGAGAACGCGGCCTGATTCCCACCCACCACCATCCTATCTCCCACTATCATGAACCTTCCTTCCAACGCTACGACTGCCCCCACCCCTGCTCAAGAGCTGGCGGCGCTGGTTGCACAAGTTGCCTCCTTGTCTAAACTGGCTCTCGACATGACGAAGCATTGCATCGACATTAGTGGTCAGTCCTTGCCCTTGATTTCTCCCGCACGCCGTCACTGACTGCCTTTCAGATGCTATCCCTCGTGTCGTTGAGTCCCAGGTCGCAGAGGCTGTGGCCGCCCTCGTTCGTACGTGTCTCTTATCCACTGACAAGGCTCCGCTCACCCTCATCTTATCTCTAGCCTCCCCACCCCAGTACATTCGTGCCGCTGCGATGACTCCTGCCCAAGTGGAGGCGTTGCACCCCCCCGGCTTTGGCGATCAGTCTACATGGTATGTGGTCCTCGTCGGACGCGAGCCGGGTCTGTACGGCAGCTCGTAAGTCGCTTCCTCTGTCCCCCATTTTTCATTACTCACATCTTTCCCAGTGCGGAGGCAGATGTGCAAGTTAACAGCGTCCCCGGACAATTCCACCGCAAGAAGGACAGCCTGCGCGAGGCGCATGCGTACTATCGCCAGCAGTACAACGCCGGCATGGTCGAGAAGCTTGTCGAGGCGCCCGCACCCGTGCCCGCTGCCAGCACCTAGTCAATATGTGTTTTCTTGTAGCCCTCAATGCAATTGTCTGTGACGCCTGCTTCTCCGTCCGTGTGTGACTCAAAAATAATTATATTTAAACTGCGCATAGAATAGATTGATGAGTATATTAAGTAGTTACTGATAAGTTAATCCACATGAGCACATGTTACACGCGGCACCCGCATTTCGAAAATCTGAGTTACGAAATCTCACACCCTCAACAGAGAATACACATGGGGTAAACATTGTATGCTGTCAAGTTGAACCTAAACGCCTTCTGCATGCGAGCACAGGCGAGCCTCGATTTGGTCCACCATCCGATTGATGGGGGTCCTATCGATCCAGATCCATCATAAGTAGATCAGATTCATGTCGGCAGAAAAATGGAAAAACTGACGTTTTCGCAAGGTCCGACATGGCAACTGCAGCGGCCATATCCCATCCATTATCTGGCGCTATCCCGCACTGCCAGTCTTTCACTCTGTGATATGCCTCAACCGCCATTGGGAGCCATGAAGCCACCAATGGTGGCGACACGTCTTCCCACATCATAGCGTCCATCAACGTCGACTGGGAAAGATGGCCGGCGTTTAGGTTGGCGACTGCAACCCAGGCCTGTTCCACGCGCGTCGACGGCCGAAAAGTTCTTGGAGTAACACCCAACTGGTCAGAATCAGTCCAGTACCGTAAGGAGGGTCCGCTGATCGCACCTCCTGCATGGCCCTGGTCCCAAGGGCCTCTGCCGCCGCTGCCAGATCCGTCCTAAAAACTCAGATATTACCTTCGGCAAACTCGGAGAGGAAACATGTTGTGCGTACCCTTGAGAAGTCAGTTGACGTGCCTTCTCCAAGACACAGTCCTCAGCATTGACACACGGTGAAACGGTTGCTCAGGGTCAAGCACTGAGATATATAATGCACTGAACTAACACCAAATCGAACGACTGAGTTTTACTTTACTCACAAAGTGAGATCAGACAACTCAAACACTCAATAATGCTAATTTCCACTACACCACACACTCCAATTGCACACAGTCTTGACTGTCCTGACGAGATACGGGTCTTATTAGATCGATAGAAGATCTAAGGGACCAAAGTAGAGTTGGTTCTTTGATAGATATTTGGTTGGTTTTGCTTTTAGCTTTTCGAATGATTTAAGAATTGCGCGCTATTAGACCTTAATGGACGATGTGTCAATTAAGTCGAACAGTGGTTGTTTGTTATTTCAAGGTATGACGGCTATTAACCGGCTTGGTTTGTTTGGACTTTAATCCTGTCCTAGGATGCCACAAAGGTCTTTATTAGTGCCACGGAGGTCTCGATCAATTTGCCACGGAGGTCTTTATCAGTTTGCCACGGAGGTCTCTATCAATGCCACGGAGGTCTCGATCAATTTGCCATGGAGGTCTTTATCAGTTTGCCACGGAGGTCTCGATCAATTTGCCACGGAGGTCTCAATCACTAATTCCAATCCACAACCAACTTGATTCAACGGAATACAAGCCCCAAAACAATGCCTTAAATACGTAAGGGCCACCAAGCGCCTCACTCTCTCGGGACAGATTTGGTGCTGTACTACACTACTGTTGGCTACTTATATACTCTACGAAATTATAGCTTACATGTCCGCTATTACAAGGCTACGGGTATTTTATAGTACAGTTTAGCCGTCCGTTTATATTGTATGCGCACGTTCTGGCGCCCCATTGGCCGATCGTAGTGTCTCTTGCCTACTAATTTGACAGTTGCCACCCCTGGCGTCACGATCATCTATCACCGAATTATTGGGTACCTCCTAGGTGGAAATATCCCTCGATAATGCTTTGTCCCAGGTTCCCTTTTCTTACTGGATCTCAGAATTGAATAGCCCTCTGTAATGGCTTTCTGTAGATACCCCAGATGATATGTCCTTTCATCCGGACGCTCGAGTTATGTTGTTCCGAATAGTCTACCATGATCGGTTGACACTCCAAGAAACCATATATGGAATTTAGCCGAGTAATTCCGATTCGGAATTAATCGGTGGTCTTATTTCCAGCAGAAATATTGATCAGGTGACCTGCCACGTCGCGTGTTTGTGTACAAAGTAACCACCTCAAAGGTATGTTCCATTGTCAAATCACTATTCCGTTGGTTCAACAAATTACTAGAGAGGATTTGGGGTATTCTTGGGTGACTTGGATTCCTGCGGCTTCCATTCCTATCGTCAATAGGTCATGGGTAGTAGAAATAGCGGCTTTCGGTCCTTATTCCAAGTATGATTCCCAAAGAGAGGAAGAAACCGGCATTAGAATTAAGGTCCTATAGCTTTTATGATGTTTCGCGACTAGTCCCTTTTGAATCCTTATCGTAAATCTGATCCCGAAAAAGAGGAAGAGACCGTCATTAAGAGTAAGGTTCCTCCGGAACTAGGTGCCTGTGTGCCTCGCAGTTGAATAATCCTTTCGATGTGCGTGTCTATGCTTATTCCTAGGCACTTTGCAAGGCTGGCAAATTTCACGGCTTATCAACGGCGGCCGGACTTCTGTCTCCATTTCGGAGCTGAAGAAGCAAAATATTAAATAAATAACGCCCCAAGAAAATGCTTGGACGCACCCGTGAGAGCTGAGTTGAAGTGCGAGTGCTAGAATCGAGTCTACGACGCTGGTCCTGGGTCTTGCCGCGAGCATTCCGAGGGGCGCCGTCCTGAGGGAAATATATTAGATGGAGTTCTCATTGAAAATGAACTGTTCGCTCACCCTTGAAGGCTTGATGGCGGTGAATCGGGGTTCATGCCAGAACTCATCTTATCTCCCGCCAGAGCTAATATCGCGAGAGCGGCATCGACCTCCTCCTCGCGCCGGCTATCCTCCGGGTTATCGAAATTTCCGTTTGCAACGTCCAGCCCGTCTGCGACAGTGGGGTCCATGGCGTCGCCCTCGATTCTGTGGGATGCGGCGGCGGTGGCGGCGGCCCTGTCGCGGCGATATGCCGCCAAAGCTGTGGCGCACTCCTCGGGGGCCAACCAGAAGACTTCCGTCGTTTGCGATGCCTTTCACGGTGGGCTTCGATTTCCGCAACGCGCTGCGCCATCCTCTGCTCATGCGCCTCCCAGACCTCCGGGCCATCGTTCCGGGAGAATATCCGAGGCAATATCTCGGACGGCTCGGGAGAGGGTGCGGGTCTCCCACCCTTCGGTGGATCCCATCTGCGCTTCTGAAGCTTTTTCAATGCCCTTGAAAATATTCGGTCAGTTTATACATATTTCATCAACCAAAAGTGGTACCTGCGCTCCTGCATTTGGATGCGCTTTTTCTCCCGGACCTCGGGGTGGCTAGCAGATGCTGGTTGGGCTTGCATTCCTAGTCTTCGGCGGGCCAATAACTCACCTAGCGTAGTACTTTGCGTCTGCTTTCCGCTTATTTATCCGCTTGTTATCTGCCGGGGACCTGCATTCCCAATTTCATTAATGTTGCGTCGCGTGAACGGAATTATACAAGGACTTGCTCGGAATCAGCATTCTTCGGTTTTTTTTTCTTATTTACGCGCCGCCCCATTGGTCAGGGGGAATTCACGCTGTTGGTAAGATGTGTCGTATCCGTGATTGTGGTTCGAGAAAGAGAAGTGGTGGAGTTGACACGTGTTTGTTCGCCATCAAACGTCTTCGTCCCACTGTTTCCTCTGAAACCTTCGCCCAACTAACCAGACGGCTCTGTAACTATAACTCACACATTCGGTTAGTGTCTACCGCCCCGTGGATATCCATGTATACACCAAATATTGCAGTTTCGTGGCATACTGGCACATCTCGTGTTGTTTCCGACCCCAACCACTGCCAAAGTCTCGTTCGTGCACTATACTCCAGCCTGGCGGTGATCCGATGAAGGTTAGATTCATACCTTCCGGCTAGCTTATTACTGCCAATTAGGTCCGTCCTCTACGGTATGAGAGTAATTCTGGGGGCATAGGTGCGTGTTTTGTGTTGTTTCCGATCCGAAACCCGCCAAGCTCTCTTTCACATATTTCTCTCTCCACATCACAACAAGGTCTCAGGTAGTGCTCTATGACTTTTTAAATCATTCCATAAGTGTTTCTCCCACACACCCTTTTGTTTACCAACGAAACATCGACTCAAATATCCGACACCCCAAGCCGGCTGAATGCTGCCCATTAAATCGTATAGAACGCTACCGACTTTCAACACCATTCAAAAACTCTTCTGGGAATCATTCCAGGGTGTGTAAAATGTATATTTTATCATTTGGCTAGGCCACCCGAGCTCAGATACGTCCGTAGACTGCCCAGATATGTAGTCCCTCCCTCGTTGTGTCGCTTTTTTTCGGATGCCGACTATATCTTCATTCTCTCCACATCACAACAAAGTCTCAGGTAGTCTTTTAAATCATTCCATAAGTGTTCTTCCCACCCAGCCTTTTGTTTACCAACGAAACATAGACTCAACTATCCGACACCCCAAGACGGTTGAATGCTGCCCATTGAAGCATATAGAGCGCTGTGAGGGCTGTATGCGCTCTGCGCATGCCCTCTCGTTCCACGGCTGCTCAGCTCACTCAACGGCAACAAACACTCATTATGGATGAACACCTTATTTGGCAACTTGGTTTCCGCTTCCGGAACGACACCCACCGGCAATGAACGACACCACACACGAAATACACGATACCTACATGGCTTCGACGACGAACGACGACGCCCCCTGTACCTCAGGAGTGCTTCAATAATTGCCTTTTATCGCTACAATATCGAATGGACCCACCAATTGCTGTTTGGACCTTTGGAGCGAGCCTCGCCGGCCAACGAAGGGCTACTGTACGCCTTCACCCTGCGCCTACACAGTCGCATGGGCTTCCACTCCTTAAAACGATGGCATCCAGACTACGAACCTCAGCATTGCACCTCCCAAGCTATTTCAACGACCAGCAGCGCACCGACCATGGGCGAGCCTTGCTCCTCAGCGGTCGGGCAGCTCGGTACTCAATTAGGGTTTAAAGCCGACATTCCGACACATCGCGGGACAAAAGTCCTAAATCTGGCTTTCAAGAGTCTCTCGACGGCGAACGACACAATATTTCGCGAACGAGAGAGCACCTTGGAGCGTTTTGGGCGATAATATCCCACAGGTCCACGCCTCAACCTTGAAGCGAGTGTTTCACCTGAACACGAGGCTGATGGGGGGAAAGGTATAAAAGGTGGACGATTTAGCGTACTTAGGACATCACATACTCGGGGTCAGATCCCTCCCACTTGTACCCAGTGTTCTTATACCCCACAATTCGAGAATTGATCACACCCTTTCGCCACCTTCGTCTTAGGACACTACTCTCGTTCCCCTCTTGCAGCTTAAGTCACCTAAGCGCGCGCTCACATACCTCGCCCACGAACTTCGCACACCTTCCTGCATCGACCAGCAGCGGGAACAACACTTCGAGGATATCCACAACACATCGCCCACGACCGAACTATTGGAACCCCTTACACCTTGAGCAGTTCGCCACCGAAGCTCTATTGACGTCAAGTTCACCAACAAATCAACCACTTGGAAGGATTCGACGACTCGGTCACGTGACCATCGATTGTAGGAGGAAGGCGCGAAGCTTTGGAGATAGTTTGAAGAGACCAGTTCACGAACTTCGTTCGCCGGCGAGGAGGTATATTTCGCAGTTCCCCCATTTTTGCTAACACACACAGGACCCTACGGACGTGCCGCACCACCTCTGCATCGACAAACGTCCCCCTCCTCGGAATCTCACAACAAACCCCCTAGAGGCCGGACAAGTCTACTTCCTGAGCACCACCCCCAGTTCACGTCGTAGCGTCGCGGTCCTTATCACAACTGGAGCCCACCGCGAGGGGGTTTTTACCGTGGTTTTCCGAGAAAGGCAGACGCTAGCAGCAGAGCGTGCCGCCGAGGAACGATAGAGAGAAGAGAGACACCCCACCCGAGACCCACCGAAATTTATTCCTGGAGATTCCCGTTGCCCAAAATTTTGCCGTTGACCCGAAGAATTATAGTTCTACCTCCATCCCCATTTTACTCTCCACCCCTCGCATCCCAGGAGTCATCACCGGAGAAACCTTCCACTTCGTTGCCGACCAAGGACTCTTCATCACTCGAAACTTCCACTCCCATGCCTCCTTCATCGGATTTATCCCCGAATGGATCTTCGCTCACCAACGAAACACCCATCATCGCACCTTCGCCCACCAGCGAAACATCTACCATCATCCCTTCGCTCGCGGACGATATGTTACCTGCCGCGGAACTAAAGGAGCACCGTGTTCGATGGCGAAGCTCTTAGCTTGCACCGCTATTGGGAGGACATTGAGGAACTGGCAGAGTCCATGGAAAGGACCACTTCCACTGACAAAGTCAACCTCGCCATGCGATATGTTTCGAGGGAAACAGAAGTGCTTTGGCGGGGAACGAAGACAAACAATGTGACGACCTGGGTAGGTTTCAAAACCTGCATTGCAGCATTATACCCGGGATTGGATGGGAAGAAGACATTTACCATGAAGGATCTCGACAACGTCCTCAAGAGCAGTCAGCCACCCACATTAAAACGAAGGACGATTTGCCGACTACCACCGAAGGTTCAAAACGATCACTGTACATCTGATCGGATCAGGAAAGCTCACGGAGGTCGAGGAGAGGAAATGCTACCCACAAGGCGTGGAGGAGCGCTTCAGGAATCGCGTTTATCGTCGGCTTCAAATCCTGCAGCCGCAGCATCCACCCGACGATGCCTACGACATTGCGGATTTTACAGCGGCGGCGAACTTTATTTTGGACGGCCCTGCTATCCCGGAGATCGGCGACGAGACTGCAGCGATCAAAAGGCAGATGATCGATCTCAATGCCGCGATGGCCAAAGTCACCTCAATACACCACCAGTTGACGGTTCAAATACAGTCATTGCACCAAGCGGTGGAAGAGCCGCTACCCCATTATTCCATCATCATGACCAGCCTCCTCCGAGAGGAATGTACCGGGTTTATCAGGCCACAATCATGGAAATGATGCCCCCGCCCCCGAACTTTGATGAGCCCGGTCCAGAATTTCGGAACACGTACCCGCTAAGACAACGATGGCGGATCAGAGATCAGGTCCCCGGCGGAGAGATGTTCACCCCGGGACTTTGTGGATTTTGTTCGGCCAGGCCATTTCGTTCGTGAATGTACCCTCGCCCTCGACTACATCGGTCAGGGAAAATGCTTCCGCAACCAGGACGGAAAGATCATTCTCTCCAACGGATGGTTCATTCCTCGAATGATCCAAGGACGCAATCTAGCCGAGAGGATTGATCGGTGGCTGGCAGAGAACGCCCAGCAGTACCAACGGCCGCCTCAGCAGCAGTCTCGCCCGCGGCGAACCAATCATTCGAACGCGAAACTCCCCCCCATGCTGTCAATTCCATGACTTTTGCCAGCTGCGCCCCCGTCCAAACGCTCGCTTTCGGAAAAATCCCCATCGAACACGCCGACAAGGAAAATGATCCGGACGTTCGGGTCATGCTCGAAAGGGGAAAGAAAAAGGCGGTGGAAGTTCCCGAAGTAGTGGTGATGAAATGTTCGCCGGCGAAATCGGGCCCCAAACCAGGGCCAGGAAGGGATTCGGCGCCTGAGGCCAGTACTTCCAAGGTTCCTGCGGGCCTGCGCCAGCATCCAGCCCCCGAAATCGCACCTACCACCAGCGTTTAAATATCAGTCTCAAATGGAGGATCCGGCGATGGTCAAAGCAGTCATAAAGAGGTCCCTTGATGCCCAAATCACGATTTCGGGCCGAGAATTGTTGGTGATATCACCGGAAGTTCGAAAACATTATCGCGAAGGCACCATCATGAAACGAATTCCCACGGTTGAAACATCGTTGTTCGAAGTCGAGGAAGGGCAACCCGAGGAGGAGGCGATGGTGATGAACTGCTATGACAAGGGACACGCCGTCAGCACCCATCTCTTAACCGCTTCGCCCATCGACTCTCTCCGAGTTCTCGACATTCTCGTAAACGACTCCATGACGGTCACCTGCACCCTGGATCAGGGGTCCGAAATCGTCGCCATGAACCAAAATATATGGCAGGAACTCGGAGTTACGTTCTCGCCTGAGAAAACCCTCACAATGGAATCGGCCGACTCGAATCAGACGGTTACCGCTGGCGTCGTCGAAAACTTGAAGTTCTCGGTCGGCGACATCGACCTTTTGATCCAAGTCCACATAGTGGATGGAGCGCCGTTCGACATCTTGATGGGGCAACCCTTCTTCCGGTTCACGGAGTGCCACACGAAGGACCGATCGGACGGCAGCCAGGAGCTTACGCTCACGTGCCCGAATACCGGCAAGCAGATCACGGTGCCGACGCGGAGGAAACCCCCTCACCCGGAGAATGTTGCCGAAACAATGCCCTTCTTCACCTCGGGAATCGACGAGACGGGTTTTGCCTAGCGGAGGATGCCATGATACCGCGCCCGATTAAGGTCTCGGTCAACTTTTGGAAAGCACTCGGCAAAACGGAAAATGATCCCGTCATCGAACGGATCACTCGGCTCGGACACACGAATAGACGAGAGAGAGAAAACGCGCACGTCAGCATACAAAAATTTTGCAACTCGGGACGGATTCGGTCGGGACCGAAGACCATCCCGGAAATAAAGATTGTCGATTTTCGACCACCACGCTCCTTGACAGAAACAGCACCAGAGAAATCGACCGAGTCGCCATCAGGCAGAAGAAATAGACATTCCGAACGAAGAACCTCGTACCCGGACAATTTCCCTCTATCATGTCTACCCCTCAACTATAACCTCACTACTCGTGAATCAAACCACCTTGAACCATTCCCAAAGCCGACCCGTGATTAAAACACTTCAGAGCCGTCTCGCCCGCGAACGAGTTGAAGTTCGGATGGAACCTTTCATACAAAAGATTGGACACCGTGCCAAGGGGGGAAGGATTGTTTCATGAAAAATGCGAGGGCAGCTCACCGGATAGCCAAAGAGGCCAAATGGTCACCACGCCTGCGAACGAAAATTGGTTTCGCGCAACAATTTGGAGGTATCGGATCCACAAAGGTTTACGAGAGCAGCGGAAACTGCAATTCAGCAACGGGGAAACCGATTACTGTTCATCAGGAAATATTCGGAAATTCGACTTACCACGAATGAATCCCTCGCGACGTGTCAGGACACGTGGATTTCACGTGACCGCGATAATCCGCCAAATGGACGAGTTCGAAAATCCGAATATTTTCTCAGCATGTTCGCTGCGGCGCAGATTCACGTGTTATAGGCTCAACTCGCTTCTCGATTTCGAGAATATCTATGCTACGACAAAGTAACGACGAGGAGGACAAGAAATACCAACGACAATCAAGAAAATTCGGCGCCAACAGGCGCAACAAGAAGATATTAGGGCGCCGACGGTGCGACAGCGATATTGAACAGACGACAACGGACATAGCACGGAAAATCGAAGCGGATTTTTTATCAGGCCCTGCTCAACTCAGCCGCTACTGAGGAGTTCGGGCAGAAAATGTGATGTTCAAACGAAATTTAGGATGGTGGTAGTGGGGGCGGCGACTTGCTCGGAGGGCGGACCAGGGGTCGATGAAAGAGTGGAATGATGAGGGACGTGGCCAAAGATGCTGGCCGACGATGACGAAGGTGTGGGGCGCGACATCCGATCTGAAATCCCAAGGCCGAAGCTCCCGAAACCAGTTTCTAGAGGTGTTGAAGGATTCACTGCTAAACCGGCGGAAAGGGGAATGAGTTTTCAAGGGAAGGAACAGTTTGAAACGAAACCAACGCACTCGAAAGGAAACCCCGTGGAACATCGTGATCACGACGACCACTGTACGAAACGGCCCCCGTCATGCTTGCCGACGAAATCCCGAGAGCGTTCCCCAACTCCGAGAACGACGACGAAGCAACGGACGACGTACCCAGGTCCGACCGAGAGAAGGGGGTGGAATGGAACAGTGCTTCAGCATTCGCTGCCGACGTAGATGCAGTTGAGTGCTCGACCACGGGCGTCGTGGGCGCATCTATCCCCATAGCGCTATTTTCACCCTGTGGGTCCCCCTCGAGATCTTCGTCGCCGCTGTCTGGCCCATCCTCATCGTCCCCCACTCGACCCTCCTCTGCTCCTTCGTCCTCCGCTCCGATTCGATAAAGAGGCGTCGGGAATGTTGAATCACGAGGAGACTTTGGGTGTGCCATCTGAACGACTGCTGCTTCCAGCGACGCCACCGATGACTTCGCAAGCTCAATTGCCTGTCGAACATGATCAAAGGCAGGAACGTCCGCCGACGGAGGAACCAAGCCCGCGTTGCTAGTCGAAACAGCGCTGGCAGGGAGTCGGGACCGGAAAAGTTCGGTCGGAAAAACGGGCACGGAGGCGTTCGCTGCATTGACCGCCGAAGTAGCCGACGATGGGTCCTCAGGCGAAGTCGGGGGTTGGTCCGCAAGAAGAAGGGCAATCCCCAAAAGCCGCGAAGTCATGTTCCGACGAGGACATCCGAATAGAGCCAAGTAAAGTGGCGGATGACCATCTCAAAGATGATTTTGTTGGTCTCCTCGATGACGCGATCTGGAAAGGAAACGAAGAATTCAGGACAGAAGATACAGCCGACGACGGGCGACGACGAACCGGTCAACGAGAAATCGTAATCTTCGAAAACAGTGCAGGTGTTGCGCGACTCCCGACAGTGGATGCAGTTCACCTGCATATCGAGGCCCTGGCGCGTACGAAGGCAAACGACCCCGTTGTCCCGCTCCTTCTCACATTGGCCACATCCCTGTGAAGAAAACCATAGGGAGGTCCTGCAGAGGAACACGCCCCCGCTCGAGCCCCTGCGCAATGCCGAGGTAACCCGGGATATCGCTGTGGCGCCACCCATGAGTCTGGAGACGAACTTGTCCTGCTTCGCCGCGCGGCGCATCGCGCATCGGAGGATCCCAAGAAAGCGGCTCGTTGAGGTGATATGCCGAATAGAAGGCCTCATGAATATAGGGGTGGCGGGCATTGACGAAACAGGCCGGAGTCTCGATGAACTTCTTGAGCTCTTCTGCCGACAGCTTCATCTTGCCAACCTTCCCGATTCTCTTCGGTGCCACCGCCTTCGCCTTGCCTTTCCCCTGCACGACCGCCGACGGAGGCGATGAAGGATCAAGTTGGTCGACCGCCGCATCGGCTGCAGGAAGATTCTCCCCATCGTCGTCGTCCTCCTCTTCGTCGGAAGTCGGTTCGTTCTGAACATTGATTGGCGGGATCGCGTGGTCATCAAGGAAGTCAGCGGGACCAATATCGAGTTCGGGATCTACGGAAGACAGGATCAGCGCCGTCAATCAGGAAAGCGGTGAAGGCGGACTTACTGTATTGAGAATGGCACGCACCAGGCGCGGATTTCGACGACGACGAAGCAACGGGCACAACTTTCGATGACGACACAACGGGCGGAGAAGGAGAACGCGACATGGGAGGAACGACCGGCATAGGCTCCTTCGCCACTTCCCAGTCCTCCAGAACGATCGCGAACTCGCTCATCGTCAAAATCTCGTCCATCACCGAAAGAAGCGCATCGTCCCGACGACTGAGGTAGCGTTCGACAACGCGTGCATTCCGAGCTTCACGGAGGAGATATTCTGCTCGGTAGTCCGCACGGCGACGGGTCCATTCAGCCTTGGCGGTGACATACACAGCACGGGCTTTCTGAACAGCAACTCGGTGCTTGTCGTGCCACTCACGGAAGAGATCGTCGTTACGCTGCTGCAACTCTTCAGCGGTGGCATTAGGAAATTCGTCCTCTTCCACCATCGGGGGATCGCCCGCACTAGGAGATCGAAACTCCGGAATGGGATCGTTCGGACGATTGAAGACCGGTCTCCGATTGCAGGAGAAGCGGCGACATACTCGGCGATAGGAGGATACACCCGAACGAACTCCTCCAGAGTGTTGTATGCTGCACGGACCCACCGGAAGCACCCCTTGCTGGAAAGAGGCCCTCCCACCATCGTCCGTTGAACGAATTTGCCCGTCGACGTGTCCCAGAACTTGTATGACCTGAAAAATTCCTCGGATCCCCGGAGGTGGTCAGGATTTTTGCGGTAATAGGCACGGAAATATAGGGAGAGTTCGTGCGTCGAACGTCCGGAGGGCTCGATAGGGCCATGTTGACCAACTTCGACATTAAAGTCGAAAACCTCGTCGTTCGCATCCTTGATACGAAGATGGCTGCAAGCAGAGAAACTACGAGCATTACCAAAGGAAAGGACGAAGAAAAGGGAGAGAAATGCGTACGAGGAGGTAGTGGTCGATTCAAGAAACGATCCTTCGGCGCGATCTTCTTTGGGTCGGGCGTCTTGTACAACGGCGGCGGGTTCACGGGCGTGGAGGCTGCAGACGCTCCCTTCCCAGATGACAACTTGCCAGATTTCGAAGCAGCTGACTTTGTGGGCACCGGTTCCGACTTAACAAGGGCGGCAGTCTTGACAGGATGCGACGACGACTTCATCTCGACGACCGGAATGGACTTCTTCGCCGGTGCAGCCTTCCCCTTTGGTTTCTTCGCAGGAGCGGACATTTCAGCGACGAGAAGAAGTAGCGGGGCTTCGCTCCCGGCCAGAACGCGAGCGCGATTGCGACGCAGAGGCACCGGGAGCAGTCTTCTTGCGTGACTTGTTAGTGTGACCAGGTCCTCGATGGGCTCCACGGAGCGTTCAGCACGACGGTTGGACCCAGCACGAGAACGGAGACGGCGGTCATTGCCCAAAGTGTCAGCAAAGTCCTCGTCGCCGCTAGGCTGGAATTCGCCCTCCGTGCTCGACGCAGAATCCTCCGAATCCCTGAGAAATCGTCAGTCGGAGAAGAAGAGACAACAAGATGAAAACGACACTCACTCATCCTTGCGGCGACGCTTTGCAGCCATTATGAAGTACCGCTTGTGGCAGCGAAACAGGCAGCCAGCTCAGAAAAGACGACGGGCGACGCCGCGAAAAGGAGGAGGGAGAGAGAAGGGCGGGGCGCGTCGTGGTGCAAAGAAGAGCAGGGAAGAAAAAGGGACTCAGGACAAAATAACGACGCAACCGATTTGGTCCATGAATCGGAAGTGCGATGTTCTATTTTGCAGAGCCATCAGCATCGAAGCCTACCCCGAAATGGAAAGAGGAGACCGCAATCGCCACAAAACAAAGTCGTGTAACAGGGAAGGCTCCGCCAGGGAACTGACGCATCTGAAACCACGGAGAATCAAGAAAGTTTAATAGGGGGCCCGCTTATGACCCTTCATCGAAGAACATGCACAGCCACTGTGATTGCCGGATCGACCTAACCGACGAGACGGCGTTTCGAGCCGATCAGGATTCGGATGGCAATGCAAAACGGAATTTCGGACCAGTACAAAGTCGACCGCCAGCCACATCACACAAAGACACTACGAAAACACGGATTGATTATCAGTTCATGGCGTTTGGAAAAGTTGGGCGGCGAAAACTTTCGAAACCGAACACCCGGATTGATTATCAGGACAACACAACACATCGGGGTGATGGTACGCTCATCCGGAGCACCATCATCCACTCTCGAAAATCCACGGTGGATTTCACCAAGGAAATTTCAGCAGCGGCATCGGCATTGAGGAATCAGCAATCGAGCGACGTTTACAGAGAACATCAGGAAATCGCTGGCCAGCGTTTAGGAAAATATAGGACATCGAACACTAGGAACCATCGGACTTCGCAGCAGAACTTCGACCTCGGAAGACTTGACAGAGAGTATCAGGAAAATCGCTGCGCAGCGTTTACGAACATCGGACATCGAGAACTACGGAAAATCGGACATCGGAACTTCGACATCGGAGGACCTGACAGAGAGTATCAGGAAAATTGCTGGCCAGCATTTAGGAATATAGGACTTCGCAACACGAGAATTAGGACCCATCGTACCCCGAGAAATACGGCAAATCGAACTACGGAGAGCGCGCAGGAAGGAAATATTTCCGAGCAAATAGGAGCGGGCCCGCAACTATTTTACGACGATGGAGGCCGGGAGGTAGTGCCCCCGGGACTTCATCCAAAATCGACAACAGAAAGCACCATCGGCAGGCGGCGACGAGGATTGATCACCTTCGCTCACCGGCATAAACCCCGATGGACGACATTGACATTGAAATTATTGACGAAATTGACGGGCACTGTCAAGTTAGCGGCAGCAGAAGGAACCTACGGCCCGAGATGCATGACATCACGTGCAAACTACGGAGCACTTGCATGCAACGAGAGTTATTCCGCCTCGGCTTTCGCCGAAGGGCGATGGCGGAGGAAACCAACACCCCGAGTTGCACACCACCACGTGCCGATTATGAAGGAATTCCGACACGACCGGAATTATTCAGCCTAGGGTTTCACCGACGACATGACTTCCACGACAAAAATAACGAAGGAGAAAATTGTTCATCACCATTATGACCACGAATAACGTCGAATTCGAGAGAAGGCCAAACCACGCATCAGTTTCCGATCAAGGAAGGGGCTTCGCCGGGCACCTTCTATGGCCCAGGAGGCGGGATTCTCACATCACCGACGGTTCAGGAATTAGGGCGAGTGCGCTCATAGAAAATCCACCGAAAACCCATGCTACACGTTTTACGACCTCTCAAATGAGAAATATTGCCCATCAGGCCAAAATATAACGGCAGGATATCATGTCCGCGAAACTGGACTATACATCAAACCGACACCCATCCATCATCGTCACCACGACAGCCCCCCATTTTGAGGCAGCAACACAATGAACGTTCACCAACGAAGATTCATTCCAGCCACGAACCGATATGGAAACACACGGTCACGTGAATTTCTAGGATGTCCGCCCAATGACGCCGCGATTCCTTCGCCCACCGACTCTACGGTGCATTATTCGACTTATGATGGCAGAAAAGGTCACGAACGAGACATTCCACACCTTCCTTCACTCGAACTCGGATATCATCTTACACTGCTGAAATATCAGACCAGTCTCCCACGAGACCAGCGAGTGACGGGAACGCAAACCGCTGGAGGACAACAAAGTTTTGGATCTACGGGTTCATGAACGATCCATTCCGCTGCTCGCCGTCCCTACCAACGCGAATGCTGCGAGGAGGAATCAATCTTACATGATCACGAGGACCATACCACGAGAAGGCTTTACACGACCACGTGACTCCATCCACGTTTCCGCCGAGAACTACCTGAGGCCACATTGCATTCCTGCACCGAAAACCTTCCACTGCTCATTTTCCGGACCCCGTACTCTCCACTCCATGATTTCCTGAAAACTCGAGTTCCGCGACATCCTCATACTCTCGTCCGCCTCCGAACGAAGGGTATTCGCTTTACCGGCTCGGAGAGGAACATTGTTTGCTTCGTTTGCAAACCAGGAGGGAATGGCTATCCATGCAGTCCTGGATTCGGGAGGTGAAATATTCCCAAACAATGGGATGGCTACTGCTGGAGAACTCGACCCCAAACGTGGAAAGCCCACTGGCGAAGATGAAGAAACTGTTCACTGCACATGTGTTACCAACTCCTATTCCCACGGTCTCATCCACCCGTGTCGACGACTGCGACATACTCCCCACAATAAAAGAAGGAGGAATAGAAGTGCGAGTTTTCGAGGGAGCGATGGTTTCCGCTTTTTTTGTGTCATCGACCGAGGCGGTCGATATTTTTAAGTGTGGAGGAGGTTGTGAGGGCTGTATGCGCTCTGCGCATGCCCTCTCGTTCCACGGCTGCTCAGCTCAACGGCAACAAACACTCATTATGGATGAACACCTTATTTGGCAACTTGGTTTCCGCTTCCGGAACGACACCCACCGGCGATGAACGACACCACACACGAAATACACGATACCTACATGGCTTCGACGACGAACGACGACGCCCCCTGTACCTCAGGAGTGCTTCAATAATTGCCTTTTATCGCTACAATATCGAATGGACCCACCAATTGCTGTTTGGACCTTTGGAGCGAGCCTCGCCGGCCAACGAAGGGCTACTGTACGCCTTCACCCTGCGCCTACACACTGTCGCATGGGCTTCCACTCCTTAAAACGATGGCATCCAGACTACGAACCTCAGCATTGCACCTCCCAAGCTATTTCAACGACCAGCAGCGCACCGACCATGGGCGAGCCTTGCTCCTCAGCGGTCGGGCAGCTCGGTACTCAATTAGGGTTTAAAGCCGACATTCCGACACATCGCGGGACAAAAGTCCTAAATCTGGCTTTCAAGAGTCTCTCGACGGCGAACGACACAATATTTCGCGAACGAGAGAGCACCTTGGAGCGTTTTGGGCGATAATATCCCACAGGTCCACGCCTCAACCTTGAAGCGAGTGTTTCACCTGAACACGAGGCTGATGGGGGGAAAGGTATAAAAGGTGGACGATTTAGCGTACTTAGGACATCACATACTCGGGGTCAGATCCCTCCCACTTGTACCCAGTGTTCTTATACCCCACAATTCGAGAATTGATCACACCCTTTCGCCACCTTCGTCTTAGGACACTACTCGTTCCCCTCTTGCAGCTTAAGTCACCTAAGCGCGCGCTCACATACCTCGCCCACGAACTTCGCACACCTTCCTGCATCGACCAGCAGCGGGAACAACACTTCGAGGATATCCACAACACATCGCCCACGACCGAACTATTGGAACCCCTTACACCTTGAGCAGTTCGCCACCAAAGCTCTATTGACGTCAAGTTCACCAACAAATCAACCACTTGGAAGGATTCGACGACTCGGTCACGTGACCATCGATTGTAGGAGGAAGGCGCGAAGCTTTGGAGATAGTTTGAAGAGACCAGTTCACGAACTTCGTTCACCGGCGAGGAGGTATATTTCGCAGTTCCCCCATTTTTGCTAACACACACAGGACCCTACGGACGTGCCGCACCACCTCTGCATCGACAAACGTCCCCCTCCTCGGAATCTCACAACAAACCCCCTAGAGGCCGGACAAGTCTACTTCCTGAGCACCACCCCCAGTTCACGTCGTAGCGTCGCGGTCCTTATCACAGCGCTACCGACTTTTCCACCATTCCAAACAACTCTTCTGAAACGCACACCAGGGTGTGTAAAAGGATATTTTATCATTTGGCTAGGCCACCCGAGCTCAGATACGTCCATAGACTCCCCAGTATATGTCATCCCTCCCTCGTTGTGTCGCTTTCTTTCGGATGCCGACTATATGTTCATTTTGGATCCCCCGCCGTTTCGTTTTGTTTTTGCATGTTTCTATGCGGCTAGGCCATCTAAAATTTTTGATGACGGTGAAAAAATATCTATGCTGATGGACAATCCACCCCAACGCCAGCGCTATGTCGCCGATCCGAAAGAGGACGCTGTGTCACGCAAGCAACGGTGTGACTCGACACCGTATCAACCTTCGAGTCAAATCCCGAGGTTGAGATTTCCCCGCCCCCGCAGCACCCAGCTCAAAACAAAGGGGTTCGTAGGAATCTGCCTTGTGAATTTTCTCGTGTTGATACATGTACTACTCAGGTCTCTATGCTATGCGGGACGTGGGTGTAAGGTGTGTGGCTCCCGCTAACATCCATTTTCTCAAGTTGCCCACCCAAGTTGCCCAAACCCGACGCTGTAGCCGCAATTCTCTGTCTCACCGCTGGGGGACCTCCATCAATATCGCGGTTGGTGTATCCTGGGGTGGCGGTCTGATGGTAAGCCCTAGCATGAAAAGCTGGGATTCAGTATTGATCTGACACGTGCATTGGGCTTTGCGACTCTTCAACGTTTTACGGGGATACAGTTCAGTACGTGCGCGCTGATGGTCTACACCATTCAACCTTTTTTCTCGATTTTCCCGGAGTTTTGATGGGGAACTTAGCTCCAGATGGGAGGGGTCCCTGGATCTTTGTTGGACACGATGAGAGATGAGCTGGAGACAGATCGGGGTCGTAATGTTTGGGCCCCGGTAGTTGACTTGTTTCTGATCACATACTCTTTGGGAATATTCTCTGATTGTACACCATTCATATTTATATGCGAAGGGTCTGGAAATGTATTACCCCAGATATGGCGCACACTATCACCAACAAGCTCTTCACCGACGCACAGACCAAGGGCTTCAAAAAAGGTGTGATTTTTTTTTTGTCTCTATGGGTTTGCTACGGGGTTTTATGTAAATTCGCGGGTTTCAGAAGCCATGCGCACGGGAGATGGAAACCAGCCACTTTCTCCCGTCGTCCAAAGCTGGCTCAATGAAAATCATGCCCTCCGCGTGCCCCAACCCGAGCCCAGCCCAGCTTCTATGAGCGGAAGAGGGCTCAACTTGTACTTTGCAAGGCGCAGGTTGATGCGCTGATGGACCTCCGTGTTCGTGCTCTCAAGAGGGGGGCACGCCACTGGCCAAGACTTCGTCAGGCTCGCGAGGCGGACAAGGAAAATGAATTACGTGTTGCGAGGGTGAAGGAACGCGAGGAAAAGGCGAAGCGGAGCTGGCGAGGGAGCGTTCTGCCGCAGACGCACGCGTTGCTCATTTGATGGCTCTAAGGAGCGCGTCTCGTCAGAATCGTGTGATGCTGTAATTTACGCTGCTGTTACATCCAGTATTGCTATATCAGGCTCAATATCGTAACTTGAGATCGATGTGATCTGTCCGCTTCCGCGGACCGATATCGTAACTGAAGATTGATACGATATCTGTCCCGTTTCCGCGGGACTTCTTTGATCGTGGCACTGCATGCTTGGTTTCTGACTCCACGCTCGTCAGCGGTCGCTATGTTTTGCGCCCAAGCCATGGTGCACCAGCCACCCTTGCGTCGCTTGGCCGCTTCTTCTCTTTCCTTTCGCCCGCATGTTTATCCCTTTGGATGTCTGCTGGGAGATCGCCCAGCACAGCTCAGCTCATGACGTGTCGTCTCTCTTGCAGCTTTCGACGGCGCACGTTGAAATACTGCGGCCTGTGCTCTATCGGAACGTCCACGTCTACGACGCCGCTCATGTTCTGGTGCACACTCTAGCCAACTCCCCAGCCATCGCTTCGATGGTAAGTTTTTTCAAACATTTTGTTTATTTCTGTGTGGGGTCTAAGCCAAGTCATAGGTCAAAACGCTAACATTCAATGCGAGTCTATTCACCTACGTCGACGAAAAGGACTGGGCGACTGCCATTGTTCTTTTGAACGGTCTACGTCACCTCACCATCGCGCCCCATGTCCCACTGGATCGGTCATGCATCCCTCGCATCGCTTTTCGCCTTCAGTCCCTCGCTGTGCAAGGACGAATGATTGAGGCTTGGACCGCCTTGATGCATGCCCAGCCAGACCTCAAGGAGCTCCATTTCCTGGGTGATCTCACGGGGCTGACCCCCGGTATCGAGGCGCTCCCCTCTCTGCGACATGTCACTGGCCGTGTTGGGGGGACGTTTCATCCAAGGTAAGCTTCCCCGTAAGTTACTATCGCGGATTTTAGATCTTAAATTCGTATTATATTGTCAGAACAGGCAGTTACTCCACACCGTCGCAGCTATTGTCAACCAGCGGCGCATTCCTCACCTAGCTTATCTCTACCTCATCTGCTCGGAAACTCCACGCCCCACAACCGTCTGCCAGCCGCGCCGAGTTATTGACCGACGCTTACGGCTTGAGCACGCCGGGGAGTTTTCGACGATGATGCACCCATCCGCTTCCCTTAAAAATTTCCATTTCTGCGCTATCGACGGCTGTCACGATTCGGAACTGGGGCCAGGAGAATGAAGTTGTAGAGGTGAATGCGAGGCTGGAGGATCACGAGTTGTTATTCTTTACTTGATAATTTTGCACAGCGGTAGATTTCCTTTCCGGGCAGCCTCGTTTCTGTGTCTCCGGCTAGTTACGTTATATCAAATTTCTTGAACCCAACTACCACCGCGTTGCGATATAGAATGGATCCTGCACTACGGGTAAGTGAATTTCACTTCGTGTCCCTCACCTCGCCGACTAATAGTGCCTGGCGCAGGACTTACTGTTGCGCGAACTCGTCGACGCTATACGCGCTCCTCCGGCAGGTACTTCTTGCGACCACTGTGGTGCGTCTGAGTCGACCAATCGTTGCTGGGATTGTTTCTGGCCGGAATTGTTGTGCACCGCATGTATCGCTGCCGGCCATGCGGAGCAACCACTCCACCGGATTGAGGTAAGCCCTGAACGAGATCGCATTCAAGTTTATGATGCTAAGATTGCTGATTTAGATATGGAATGGGGAGAAATGGGTCACAGGCAGCTTACGGGAAATAGGTGTCAGGATTTACCTTGGCCATGGGCGACACGGCCGCTGCCCGCGCCCCATTTACAATCCGCGATATGCGATCGTCAACACCAGGGGTACGCACGAGGTTGGTATTTGTTTTTGTGCCTGCGATGAGGCGCAAGACCCGAACGACCAGCTTCGCCAGGTGGGTTTATTGTCTGTCCACCTGGACATGGCAGTCGCCATAGATTCGGGTTGTGTAGTTGGACGTGGGACTCGGCGGCCAGGCGGATACAGGTTTGCTGAGCGAGGCCCATCGCCATCCCAGGAACATGTGGACACCGCGTCGCCATCGCCATCCGAGCCGTAGTATGATGTGATGGATGGATCGGACGTTCCCTGCCTCAACAACCACCGTTCCAAATCGTAATCTTCAATTTTGAATCGGGGTTCCTGTAGTGCCTTGCACTTGATTCTCGTGTGTGATGGAAACAAAACCGGAAATCGGTCACTCAAGAATCCGCCGTGCTAATACGCTGGGCATCAGGTATGTATGTCAAAATTTGGCGGATCCGTTGAGAGGTTAAATAATATATTGCGAGCACCTTGAACAGCAAATGGGATACAAGACCAGGGGGCTGTGGATCGGGCGCCGTAGTGGACACGGGGCTCGGCGGTCGGGTTCGCTGAGCGAGCGCCATCACCACGTCGCCATCACCATCGCCGAAGCATATGGTGGATGCACCGGAGGCTTTTCTACCTAGCGACCGCCGTTCCAAATCGGAATCTAGGAATTCTGAATCGGGGTTCCTGTAGTGCCTTGCACTTGATTCTTGTGTGTGATGGAAACAAAACCGGAAATCAGTCACTCAAGAATCCGCTGCGCAAAGACGCTGGGCATCAGATATGTATGTCAAAATTTGGCGGATCCGTTGGGAGATTAAATAATATATTTGCGAGCTTATTGAACAGAAAATGGGATACAAGACCAGGCGGGCTGTGGATCGGGCGCCGTAGTGGACACAGGACTCGGCAGTCGGGTTTGCTGAGCGAGCGCCATCACCACGTCGCCATCACCATCGCCGAAGCATATGGTGGATGCACCGGAGGCTTTTCTACCTAGCGGCCGCCCGTTCCAAATCGCAATCTAGGAAGTCTGGATCGGGAAATGAATTGATCTCTGTCGGGCGCCATCCTTGATTCTACCTAGCTACCTACCTGTGACAAAACGGGGAATCAGTCACTCAAGAATCATCTGCGAAAAAGCTGGGCGTCAGGTATGTCAAAATTTGGTGGATCCGTTAAGAAGGTTAATAATATATTTGCGAGCTTATTGAACAGGAAATAGGATACAAGACCAGATGGACTGTGGATCGGACGCTGTTGTGGATGCGAGACTCGGAGGCGGGGCTCGTTGAGCGAGCGCTATTCAAGGGGCATGTGAACACCACGTCGCCATCACCATCGCCGAAGCATGCCCCGGAGGCTTTTCTCCCTGAGCGGCTGCTGTTCCACAATGCAATCTAGGAATCCTGAATCGGGTAATGAATCGATCTTGTTGGGCACCATTTGAATTGCTCTGTTGTGTGTGATGGAAATGAAACGGGAAAGCAGTCACAGTCTCGAGAATCCAGCGGCAGCCCGCCTCGCGCACTTACATGCCTCCTCGCAGGAAAACAATAAACCTGCGGAAACGCAGGGCATCAGGTACGTCGAAATTTGGTCTATCCGTTGTGTGGCGCACTAACATACTCCTCATCCAGCTTCTGAAAAGATTAGTCTCGAAGCGCTGGCTTGCGCGATGTCGCAGAGCGCCGCACTCGTCGTCATCATCAGTCCGAGGTGCTTGCAAGGGAAAGCGAGAAGCGTCTGCGGGATTATAGCGAGCGTATTGAGCAGGAATGGAATACTCGATGGGAGGCGTCGTTCCAAGACCTCACGGACTGGGCCAAAAATTGGACGGAAGGTGCGCATTTCGAAAATTTTGACTATTGGAGATCTCTGAAGGTTATTTAGTGATTGAGACCCCCTGTACAGTCGACCCACCTCCCGTTAGGCAGACGAATGGTGAAGACGTGGTACGCCAGATGCCAGCTGGGCGTCGCCGGGATGTTATCGATGCCCCAACCGATTGGGATGTTCTCTATTGGTCCATGATACGCTCCCTGCGGGAAATGGAGCTGCGCGATGGCAGCGCGTATGTTTATGGGGGCGGGAACGCACCAATCGTGGCCGCCCGCTGAGGTGGTGGACTAGACACTGTGTCTGATATACTTAGTCGTATTTCAATAAATCGTGGTGCGTTACCTCCGGGATCCATTTACTTAGGGACGTACGGAGCAATACGAGACAACGACATGAATTTTGGTACTAAGAACAAACGCGAGTGTCTTATACATGAATCAAAGTCGAGCACGGCGACAAATGGCTGCCGGAAAGGGCAGTGATGGCAGCAAAAGTCATGAGAATCGTCCAATGGAACTAGATCAGGGATCTCGTCGTCGTCATCGTCATTGTCGTCGCCCTCGAGGATGCGGGCGCTTTGAGCCACGATGCTTGAGGCAAGCTGATACAAAGAGTCAATTCTGGGACAGGGTCAGACACGATGAATCAATTTTAAAGAGGAAGACGTACATGAGATATTGACACGTGAGGAAATCAAGGTTGTAATACTGTTCGCCTTTGAAGTCGGTCAGTGACTGGAATCATTTAGTGAGAAGGTAGGGATTAAGACTGGAAAAAAACGCACTGGGATGAACTAACATGAGCGTTCAGACTGAGGTGTATGTGAAAGAGTGATGGTAACAGAGATATCTGATCGTCGGGACCTCGAAATGTTGGAAATAAGCTTGGCATCACTTGAGCCGGATGAGCGTGGCGGGATAGGTCGGATCCAGGCGGCGCCAGGCAACGGTGAGGGGCCATTCCTCCTCGAATTCGCGTAGCCACGGCATGGCAGTGACAGCCTTGAAGGGGTAAGCAAATAAGAGACGGGAGAAAATGCTGATGACTTCTCGGTGAAGCACGTCGAGCCAATGTTGCTCATCTTGAAACTGGGCGAGACGGAGGCTAGTGCGGTGAAAAAAATGGGCCTTTTGGTAGCTTTGAGTCCATGCCTGTACGAAAAAGGTATTACATATTAATCAAGTCGATTAAAGGGGTGAATGCACTAAAAGTTCATGCCACTCGCATGTCCGGAGCTCCATGAGTGTCGTGAGGATGCATTCCTCAATGTTGTGGGCAATGAGCAGGGACCAGAAGTGGGAGCGGACTAAAGTGGGGATTATGTCCCGATTGATGTCGGCGAAGGGGCGGAAGCTGGGGCCGGATTGGATCATCTGGGAAGACATGCAGTCATTGAGAGGCACACAAGGGGAGAGCACGTACAACCAGCCCGTTGCGAAGCCCTCGCGACATTATTGAGGAGAGAACGGATCCGGATTGAGGTAATTACTAACTTGAAAGTTATATAAGTCACGGTGTCCACCGAATTTCCTGCGGATACGCGGTCCGTATCACATGTCCACGTTGATGTAGCGCGGCGGCGCTGGCGCTTGCCACTGCCAGCGCCCCGCCTGTCGCCCTCTTCACTCGGACCCTCCGCTTTGAAATCCCACCTCCATGGCAACAAAGAGGATACCGTAGCCTTGCCAGCTGTTGCCTTCCACTCTGTACAGCATGTCGTGCACACTGAAGATATGATTTCGGTAAGATGGTCGGGATAGCATGCTCCTCGACATTTGATGATTTAAATGTTTTCAAGTTTGGCTCTCAAATACTGCCCACTCCCTCTGGCGACACTCCACAACAAAGATGTCCCTGCGCCGAGGCGTCAAGCGCAAGGCGGAATTCGTGATACCGTGAGAAACAGAGGAAGAGATGAGCTCTTGGCTTCGGGGGTGGCGCCTGGGACATCGTCCGAGCTCATCCTGGAGAGTACGGCTATCGGCTCGGATGGGCGCGTCCGAGATTCTTCCTCGGTGTTCCTCGTGGCGGGCGCACTGAGATCGGCACCTTCTGTGATGCTAAACGCGGATGTGCGCAAGGAGGAAGAACCGGTGTATGACCAGCTCGAGCTTGACGGCGGAGAGCCCCAGCCTCCTGACCCGAGGGAGGTGCGGGATTCGGTATGTGTCTCAATCCGAAGGCCGCCGAACACCGCTCAGATTGTTGCAGGATGACCCACTTCGACAGTGGGCACGCGACCATATGCCCACCTATCTGCAGGAATTTCTCCGTGGGGAGGGACGCGGCGATCATTGTGTCTACGTCGTGTGCAAGGCTTGTGGCGTAGGGCCGCCGGAGCATCGATGCAAAGACTGCATGGGCGGCGGGGAACTGTTGTGTGCAGCCTGCATTCGCGAACGCCATAAGCAGCTCCCGTTCCATCGTATTCAGGTAGGCTCTCCCCGTTATGAAAAGGACTCAATAGGACGCCTTTGCAGAAATGGGACGGATCTTTTTTCAAGCGGATGACCCTAAAGCAGGCGGGGCTGCGAATCCAGTTGGGCCATTGCCACGAGCGTGACGTTCGTTGCCTTGCGCTGTCCCGTGCAGCGGGTGACGACTTTGTGGTAGTCGATGACCACGGTATCCACGAGGTCGGACTAGACTACTGTGGATGCGGGTCGAGCGGCACAGAAACGGTCCAGCTATTACGCGCGGGACTGTTTCCCGTGACAACGACGCATCCACGGACGGCCGCGACCTTCAATGTTTTGCGCCGCTTCCATTTGCTCTCGTTCGAGTCGAAATGCTCGGCGTACGAGTTTTATTATAGTTTGGCACGGGAGACGGACAATACCGGCATGGAATACGTGAAGGTCAGCACATCAATTTCGCGAGATTTTGCTATTGCTAACAGGACATTCAGGACCGCTATCACGAATTTTTGCGGATGTCGAGGGAGTGGCGGCACCTCCAAATGCTCAAGCGCTCAGGCAGGGGCCACGACCCGGACGGGGTGGAGAACACGAAGGAGGGCGAGTGTGCTCTCCTTTGTCCCGCTTGCCCCCAGCCAGGTAAAAACCTGCCGTCGGACTGGAAGGACTATCCGAAGGAGAGGCAGTGAGTTAATCATGAACATGTGTGTACAAGCCATTAACGTCGGCCGACAGGTTTCTATTCGCATTGTTTCTGGCGATCGATGCCAATTTTCGGCTTAAGCAGAAGGACGTGTCATCGGAGGAGAAGGATCCGGGGTTGGGGAAGGGCTGGGCATTCTATTGTGAGGTCAAGGCGTATATGGAGCACGTACGGGCGAATTGGAAGCAGGTGCAGGAGGTATGTCTCGGATAGTCGTCACAATGGCGAGCTCAGCTGACAGGAAGACATTAGAGAAGCCGCTGCGTAGCCCACGACGCTGTCGACAAGCCCGATCGGGAAGCACGCGGGACGGCGTCGTCAGGTATAGGTGCAGTGGACTGTGCCCGTGTCACAGACAGGCCGGCTTTCCCACACCCAATAACACCGTAAGATCAATCAAAGGATCTGGGCGCGTCTTCGGTAAGATGAAGACAAGAGTGAGGACAAGACCAGCACCGTAAAGATGATAAAATAAAAACACTAAGGTACATGGGTAGAACTACAGCTACTTATATACTGCAAAGTTGTTGGTAGCTGTTTGTACAAATGATGAAAAAAGGATGAAACAATAGATGAAACAATATCAACACATGGACCTTAGTCACCTGCCCGAGCACACGACGTAGTCACCTGCTGATCTGAGTCACCAAGGTAACTAGTCCGCATGGTCAGGTACAGGCTCCAGAGTAGTGGGAAGGATATGATCCAGGATCAATAGGATCACAGGCTTTGAAGGCATCGGTGATGGAATCAACCGGTCAGACTGTGACATTACCTCCTCCTCAAGGTCAACGTCCTCGTTGACCAAGGCATGGTTGGGGAAGGGAAGGGAAAAAAAATTGCCCAACTGTCCATGCACACCCGTATGTCCTTCTTGTGCAATAATGTTGCCTTCCAAGGCCAACATATAATCAGCACCACAAGGACTCTTGACTTTGTCACTTGTGTAGATGAGCAGGGGTGAGCACTTGCAACTGCCTTTGCTCGTGGATAGACAGTAAGGGTTGAGAACTCGCAACTGCCATTGCTCGTTCCATCCCTATACCACAATGGTCCGTCCTATCCCTTCATCCCCTTCACCCCCTTTTCAATAATTGTCGTCCCGACAATTCACGCTGCTTCCGAGGAATAGTTGGTTCCGAGGATGATTGGCATGAAAGGAAAAAAAAATCGGGGTTTTCGAAAGTGAATTGCATAATTGTACCCCCTCTTCAAGGGTGTACTCCAGTGCAGAGCTTGGAGTGGGTGCTTCCTCCCAGGGATAGAGCCATTAGAACACAATGAAGTGCTCCCAGAAGGTTCACCCCCTTTTCAGGGCTACTGCTTGGGGTGCTGTGCTAGTTTACAGTCATCTCGGACATTAGGGATAGTTTTCTGTCATTTCGGACATCCTCGCTAATCTTTTACATGGATAGCGCAATCCAATCCTTGAATCTAATCTTTTGAAGTGGCTAGAAAAATCCACGTGGGGGGTGGACTCCGATTCCGTACGTCTCTAGTCATGCTTTGGTGGACATTGCTGGATGAGGGGTGTAGTTCAGGTGTAGAGCTGCTTTATTATGCCGGCAGCACTCTGGGTAGGTAAGAGCGAGTCTGGGCGACTTTTATGCAGGGGGAATTTCAGTGAATGCAAGTCCTTTTTTTGCCATGCTAGTCTCGTTTTGGATTGCAGAGCTGGGCAAGGGAATAGGGCAGGCAGCAGGTAGACACTGGACTTTTTTTATGATGCGCCCTGAGACATCAAATGGTATTGGCACCGGACTTCTTTATTGACGTGCCCTGAGACGTCAAGCGATGTTGGGTAGGCTCTAGTTCTGTACATCTCTAGCCATGCTTTTTGGAGATCACTGGATTGGGGTCTGGTCGGAGTGAAGGATTGCTTTATTGTGTCGTCAGCACTCTGGGTAGGGTAAGAGCGAGCCTGTGTGACTTTTATGCAAAGGGGTTTTGCGGTTATGTGAATCCATTCTTGCCACGCTAGTCTTGTTTTGGAGTGTAGAGTTGGATTGGGTATGAAGGGGAGGTGGGTAAGAGGATTTTGAATGCATCCAGTGCGATGTTGTTTGGTATGACCACTCGCTTAACAGCAGCTGGATCCAACACCTAGTGACCACAAGCCTAACCGGCAGTTGGATCATATTCTAGAAGACATCGAGAGGGGGAGGGGAAGGGCCAGGAGTTTTTAACGACGTGCCCTTAGACGTCAATTGGCAGCGGACTTCTTTTGTGACGTGTCCTGAGACGTCATGAACCAGGGTGCCAAGTGTCCTTCTTTAAAGACGCCCTGCATTGGCAGCGTCTGTGGGGGGCCAAGTGTACTTCTTTAAAGACGCCCTAAATTGGCAACGTCTGGTGGTTCAATGTCCTGCTTCAGAGTCGACCTCTTTGGTAACTCTAGGAGAGGCACAATCCCAAGGATAAGGGTAGTGGGGGGTGGCGAAGATAAGAGCCAAAGGGTGGTATGAAGAAAAACAGAACAATCTCTTGCTAGTGAAAAGAGCCCAGGTCAACAGCACACCCTGGCACTCCCGGAGATACACTCCCTTTCGCTGCTATAGAGGTTGGGACATCCCGTGCCTCAAGCGCTGTTCACTGGAGTGGATGTTCTGCTTGAAGTGCCCGATATAGCTTACGTCGGAGCAGCGTACTAGAGGTCGGGGGACCACCCCTGACAGCCAAAACTGCTGCCAGGGGTTGCCAGGGAAGGTGGGTTGTCGGTACAAGGTGAAACCAAGTAGAGGTAGTCGAGGTACGAGGGTATGAAGGGAGTGTTTTTATTATGTCACAGACAGGCCGGCTTTCCCACACCCAATAACACCGTAAGATCAATCAAAGGATCTGGGCGCGTCTTCGGTAAGATGAAGACAAGAGTGAGGACAAGACCAGCACCGTAAAGATGATAAAATAAAAACACTAAGGTACATGGGTAGAACTACAGCTACTTATATACTGCAAAGGTGTTGGTAGCTGTTTGTACAATAATGATGAAAAAGGATGAAACAATAGATGAAACAATATCAACACATGGACCTTAGTCACCTGCCCGAGCACACGACGTAGTCACCTGCTGATCTGAGTCACCAAGGTAACTAGTCCGCATGGTCAGGTACAGGCTCCAGAGTAGTGGGAAGGATATGATCCAGGATCAATAGGATCACAGGCTTTGAAGGCATCGGTGATGGAATCAACCGGTCAGACTGTGACAGCCCGCCACAACATGAAGCGTCCTTGCGCGGTCGGCGATCTCCAGTTGGGAGAGAGGTAATGTCAGCGGCACTTCCTTAGATGAGCGATGCTGATGGACGTCTCAGGTACATCAATATGGACTATATGTTTTTTAGGAGTGTCGCTGGTACCGACCTCGTGCAATTCTTTGTGTCGTACGACATCGCGTGCCAGTGGCATATTAATATTTGGAGGCGCATGTTATCGTACCAGAACCAAACTCTCACCATTGACGGGACGGGGAAGTATATCACCTTCCTCATCCCGAAATTCCACCTCCCGGCGCACATCGAGGCATGCAACCTGAAATTCTCCTTCAATTTGACGCGCTACGTCGGCCTAACGGACAGGGAGGCGCCTGAGCGCGGGTGGGCCAACACCAATCCTCTCGTGAACAGCACGAAGGAAATGAGCCCTGGCTCGAGGCGGGATACCCTGGACGACCATTTTAACGACTGGAATCATAAGAAGATCATCGCGCTAGGTGAGTTATGTCATTGAGCGGAGGATCATGTGCTTACCAGACATCCAGGTGAGACAATGCTGGACAGGACGAAAGACGCGGTGCCCATGATGGTGGAGACGCATGAGGCTCTACTACATCTGGAGCGTTCGTTCCGGAGCAAGACCTTGATAGAGTGGAGGAAGATGGCGGAGCTGTGGGAGACGGACGTGAACCAGCCGAATCCATTCGAAAGTGCCAAGAAGGATGAGCATCTTGCGCAGGTGCGGCGTGAGCTGGCGGAGGAGGCGGCGGAGAGGGAGACCGCGGGTACGGAGGTGATTGGGGCGGTGCGGGAGGATATGCATGTCAGTGAGCTTGTCGCGATGGGGCTACAGCTTGAGGAGCAGATGATTCATTTATCATGTGACTATGGCCCGGATATACCGGAGTACAATCACATGTATCGTAAGTACTCGTAAATGGAGAATAATCAAAGAAATGCATGAATGGCTCTATTTGAGCCATTCAGATGCGTTACAAGACCAATTTACGAACCGGACCCTGCCAGCACTATGTGTATACGACTTACATGTAATAATATAAAACATCGAGAAAGTGACTGTCCGCTTCAGAGGACAGCCATCGGGATGGCCCGTCGGAACGGAAGAGGCAGCATCCATTGATTGCAGTTTTGGGTCTTGCAACTGAAGGTACCATATCCCATCACGCGGCATCAATGCCGGAGCTCGCTTAAAAGCGTGATGCTCCTGGTTTCCATAGTACCGACCTACGATGGGCGCATTTCACCCTTCTCGATCCCAAGCACTCCAGCATCTCACTTGTTCTCTCCTTCCCCTTCGCATTCCCTTTCGCACGGATCCATGTCGAGATAAAGCTCGGCTTCTTTGACTCCTGCACGGCGGCCTGCTGCGGGTACTGGGGCACAAAGTCCTTGAACAAGTCGATAGTGGGGCGCGATATCACGGACTCGTCGATCTTGTCGTCCTTGCTCGCTTTTTTCTTCTTTTCCGAGGCGGGTTTTGCTTCAGAGGATGAGAAGTTATCCTCATATTCTGGTTCCGACTTCTTCGCCTCGGGTTGAACTATTTTCGTGTCTGACACTCACTCGATACCTCAGGCTCCTATCACGGATCCGTGGAATTGACGCACCGGTGGAAGGAAGAGCTCCTGGAGATGGATTCTCGGCCGGCGCCCACGCGTCATCCACGGGAGGCTCGCGAACATATCCTCGCATGAGGATATTTAAAGTGTCATGAATCTGTCTCGCAGTCGGCCGCGCTTTGGGGTCTTTACTCCAACATCTTTCGGCCAAGGTCCAGATATCCATGCATCCGGGGGCACTCGTCCGCATCCGGGCGATCAGGCCGCACTCCAAGCTTGAATACGAGTTCGATAAAATCGCCATAAGGAATGGTGACATCGGAATTTCGTCCATATAAAGCTACGGCGCACCGGCGTCATTTACAAATCATAATAGACGATGATGCGCACCTCGTAGAGCGTCATCCCAAATGCATATAAGTCAGACGTTGGTCGGGGTAGAGAGCCCGACAGGAGTTCCGGCGCCATCCAGTTACGGCTGCTGGAACCACAGTATTGCTGGGGGCGCGGGTTCGACTGGTGATGTCTGC